>JAVSCE010021259.1:0-304997 GCA_032199065.1 Smutsia gigantea | reverse complement strand
ATTCTTAAAGATCAGTTATGCAAAGCCTGGTCTCATGCTAGGCATTAGTATATTAAGTATTTGATGGCCTGAATTATTAGCAAATTAAAAACAAATTGAATAATTTTATTTTCAATTTTGCAGTTTCAAAAGTTACCCTTTGTCTAAAAAACAAACAAAAAACCAACTAGCATAGCTTCTATAAACAGGATTGAAATTTAACATATGCAAACAAGAATGAATCCATCCAGAGAGAGAAAGGTTCTTTCTATAAGAGGAGAATTTGGTTTGAGACGTGGATCCAAAAAACAGTTATAAGATTTTGTTCCTTAGCATTTGTGGAAGTACATGTCATGTCAGTAATATGGTGTGTCCAAGTAGGAAAGTAATAAAAAAAAGATTAAAATGACTTTTTCTGAGTGAGAATGATCCATCCAAAAGTTAATGCCAAAAAAAATACTTGACAGAGTAAAAGTAATAAATTCATGCTCCCAGTAAACTATAGAAACTAAACTTTAGCACAGGCCAAAGTGCAACTGCAAATTAAGGAACTGTTCTGTCTTCTGAGAAAACCACAAACAGAAAATATGAGCTTCTGGAAAAATAAAGGCAAAATAAGGAATTCATCTAAGTATCTGGCTCTGTTTCATTCTCTTTTGCTGTTTTAGATCTAAAACTCCATCAAAAACAGATTTTTTTCATTATGATATTGCTGAAAATTTTTGCAAATGATTACTGTTAGTCATACATTTTCTCTTTTGCAATTCTGTATATTTGAGCAGTAAATATAGCACAGCTGAATTTCATTTATTTGTAGCACCCAAAAATTCAGCAGAGAAAATCTACAAAGAATAAAATTCCTTATGACACAACATATACTCTGTTCTAAATAAGACTGTTTAAATAGCATTCACAGTATGTTTGAAGTCACTCTTAAAAGAATCTACAAAGTCAACTGCAAAGTCCACTTTTGTTCTATGAAATCCACACAAAACTATATTAACCTTGTAATTTTAAAATAAACTTTTTTGACCATTATCTGACACTTTGGATAACCTACAGTGACAAAAAAAACAGACCAGTAGTAAACTGGGGAAGGAAGGAACAAGAGGAACAGAACTGAAGAATTGCAAAGGTGAGCAAGGAAATTTGGGGGTTTGATGGATTGTGCTCACTCATGATTTGGGCGGTGGTATCATGAATAGACATTTTAAAACCTATCAAATTGTGCAATTTAAATATGTGCACTTTGTTATATGTCAATTACAACTCACAAAACTGTAAAGCAAAAGGTAATTGGTATTGCATGTGTTAGATAATTACTGCTTTTTGGGAGCCACAGTCTGCAAACATTTGAAGATCCTTAGAGGACTTTTCCTCAGATAAAAATCAGGGAAACTCAGATTTCAAACTGTTTTGGAGGTATTAAGAAGACTATCATTTGATAATTACCTGTTGGTAAGTATCATTTTAGGTATTCGATGTCTATATATTTGATTCATTTAAAATTTAAAATGCTTATGAGTGTCTTAATCAAAGCAAGTCAGTTCACCCATTCAACACATTACTATGTGTTAGGCATTGTTCTTGGCTCTGAATATACACTAGAAAACAAAAAAATCCCCTGGTTTCCTAGAACGTGTATTCTGGAGACTCTTTATCTCAGTTTCTCCCCCATTTCAGTGTGTGTATGTTTGTGGCAGGGAGTGGGAAGGTAGGGGACTTTAAAAAGCTGATTTACATAGTCATGAGGAACTGACAAAAATCAATTCCCTACTTTTGTTCTAAATGCACGGCTATGGGCCTGGGATACTCTATGTTATTTCCCATCCTCTCTTTTTCCAAATGGAATGAATATTGTGGCTTCTTTCTAAAATCATATACTGGTTAGCTGAAATGGAGACCTATACTTAGGCCTCATTGAAAAGAATGGACCTTACTCCAAGAACCTGGACTTGGAGCTGTAAGCAATAAATGACAAATACACCAGGTTATCGTCCTTTGGAGAAGGGAGAGTATATTTTCAGCTGTGTGGTCAGCTGCACTATGTTACCAGGGGCATTTTAAAAACTGTGTAAGTATGTAGAAAGGTATCTATAGCTATTGGGCATCAAAGATGAAAAATGTAGAGGACATTTTCTTTCTCTTTGGAAAACAACTCTTCCCCAATTTGCAGTCCATATGCTTCTGGTACCCATCCCAGTTTCCAGGGGTGAGTAAATGACTCGAATCTTGCCAATTACAATATTCCAGTTCCATGGCTGTTGTGACTGATTTAAAGATGATCATTTGGTCCAGGCCAGATTGGCTGGAGTCCTTAGAATTTTTGCTGGAGCTATAAGGAAAGAAGAGTGCTTTTTTTGACTGTTAAGAATATATTAACTCTGAGAGCAATATAAGCCTTGAGTTGCCAAGGACCACCTTTTCCACAGTGTGTTCCTATGAATGAAGTCAACAGATATAAGTACAGGCTAAGAGACAGAGTGTCTTGATTATACTCATCAAACTTCTATATCCAGCCAAACCTCTGAGTACATGCACTAGTGGACTTCCTTAATATATTAGCCAATTCTGATTTTTGCTTAAAACTGTTTGAGTTAGGGTTTTGTCAGTGTTAGGAAACAGACCTGACCAAAACACTGAAGCATTTGCAGTTCTTTAAATATACCTAGCTACCTCATATACCTGTACTGGAATGTCTTTGCCCCCAGTTTCCATTTGATAAATCCCTACTACTTCTTCCAGTCTTTGCTCAAGCAACCATGCTTCATGGAATTTTTCCTTAACTCCTTACCCCAGGTTCTTCTATCATTCAGTTTGTTACCAACTCAAATGTAACATGACCTGTGAAGCCTTTCATGGTTCCCCTTAGTCAGAATCAGTAGTTTATCCCTCTACATTTGTACAGAATTCTGAAAATATAGCCATTTAGTACTAATTACACTATATTGTAATTAAGGGTGTGTTTCTTTATTCCAGTAAAATGTGAGCATATAGCGGAAAATGAATGTATCTTACCTATCTTTACACCTCCAACATTTACCTTAACATGTTGCTGGGAGATGGTTCTCTTGGTCCCTTGCATTTCTACACATTTACACAAATGAGGTACTGACTACCCATTGTGCCAGTCTTATCTTTTCAGGGATTTTTGTATAGCAAAGATAGAGATACTGTCTCTCTTTGTAGCAAAAGGCAGAAATGGTTAATATCCATACAATAATCTTTTTTTTCCAGAACACATTGGTTTTTATTATTGCCCATTATAAAAGATTTGGCTTCTCTAAGCTTGAAGTTCCTCTTATATAATGTAACCCACTGCATATGCAAATGTCATGTAGTCCTCTTCACATCACCCTTTGAGAATAAGCTTAGTTAACAGTATAAAAATGCTGATACTCTAGAAAGTATACTATCGCTGAGAATAATAAACTGCTTTTTGTCTCTGTTCCAAGAGTCTCTTATTTTCTATCAGACTCTGAAACTATCAGGCTAATTTTTGGCTTGCAAATAGGATAAAACCTCAGATCCTTCACAGTCCTAGACAGTTCTGGTGATGAGGACAGGATACTGGTAGAGACATAGCTTTCTGAAAGAGTAAGTTTGATGGCCTCATCAGATAGTTAATGGGGTTTGAGGAAAGTCCATGGGAATAGGCATACTGACCAAACTGTATAGTCAACCTGACAATAAATGGTCCTTCACTTCACTGTCTGTTAAGAGATGGGACTTGGGGAGATGGCTGTAGACCAAGTACTGGAAACAGAAAATATCTTCAAAGAAAGTTGCCCTAGTTGTTTCTAACTCTTCCTCTGGATAGAAAGATTTCTTCACCAACCTGGTGGGCAGCCTCAGGTCCACCTCATTGTAACAACAGTACTAAGTGCTGTTAGTAATAGTAACTAATAGTACTAAGATCCATCCTGGGTAGTCCGAAGATTCCACCCCCTTTCAGACAACATTATAGAGACTCTTACCTACATAGAGTATGAAAGGATAGAAATTTGTGACCACTATGGGCAGAAACCAGGCAAACCAACAAAACTTTAGCTGGTTCACTTGGGTGATAAGGGTAGATTCTATACTTTTTCACAATACAAGAACTATGATATTAGTCCTGACTACCAAGCTACTGATTACTCTGCCTTTGACATAGCTTCGAATCAAATGCCTTATGCAATTTGGTACCAATCTAGGTCTACAACCTTATCTGTCACTCTATACCAAAGAGAAATCTGCAACAGCTAGTCAGTTTTATTCACTATTCTGTAAATCCACCATGCATATTACCTAGATGTCTAGGCTTTGATCATGTGACTTACCCTGAGTGGAATGTCTTCCCTTTTCCTGCCATTTATTCATCAACAATTGAATTCAAGATCCATCTATTCCATGAACCCTTCCTTAATCCTTCCATCTCAGGTTAATCTCTCTCTACTAACACCAAACTATAATAACTACTTATTTAATTAATTCTCACATGATGCCTTTACCATTGTATAACAGCATACATACATACATATATGTATCTTGTTTATCCTGAGATGGTAAATTGATCCAAATCATAGATGATATGTTAGTTTTGTATATATCCCACAGTGTTTACTCGGCACACTGTAGAAACTCAAGAAATGATTTTTTATTGACTGATTTAATCCCGTTCCCTTTCAGTACCACTTTTTGAGGAACAACTAAATGCACCAAATTTCTCAACTAAACCCAAGTCATAAAAGAAGGAATTGTTTTAATGAAGGGAATCTACCTGCATTAAGATCTGCTCAACTAACGTGGCTGGCCACAGGCTGGATTATTTCAGGTAAATTTACTGCAGTGCCGAAACGTATGTTTAGATGCATGCCTTTGCTTAGTGTTAGCAGCCTCTCCAAATGAACTTCAGTCTTTGTCTCTAATGAAGACCACCCTGGTGGAAAAAAAGGACCCACTGCTTGGCTACTTCTGGTATCTCAGTGATTAGTGATCTTAGCTCATTCTTGTAGTAAACTAGCCACATTTATTGAGAATATCATCCAAAATTCAACTATGTAGCAATCTCTATAGTCCAGGGAGGTTAACAGCTGAATCAACAAACATTCTAACCATGCTGCTACCAATTTTGAAGGTGGTTTGCTGCCAGAACTGGGAGGAAGCAAGGAGTTAGTGCTCAAAACTGATATGTTTACTTCCCTGTTACAGCAATTAGTATTTTGCCTAGAATAAGTAAAACATTAAGAAACAAGAAAAACTTTGAAGTGGTTTGAAGTGAAATTTGTTCAATGGTCTTTATTTTAATGAACAGTTCTCTTCGATGCCAATGGCAAATAACTTGCATTTACAACAAAAACTTCACAGTGCTTTGCTTTCACCAACTCTTATGAACATCTGAGCTTCCCAACTAGAAAGTACTAGCAAAAAATATTGGCCAGTCTTATCCTTGTTGGTAGTGTGGATGACCATTTTTATGGTATGATTAATTTGAGGATTATCAAAGTCTCTAATCACCCACATATTTTTCTCTGCTCAGCAAACGACACCAAAATTCTACAATTCAAGACTCACTGTATTACTTCTATGTTTCTGTTTAGTGTTGAAATGTAAGTATACTTGAAAAGAGATTATATTGAAGTTAGCTGTTAACCATTTACTGCTTGGAGTGAAATAAATTTATTAGGTGTTTCTCTAAAAACAGTCTTTGATGGAAAGGATAAATTATGGAAAGAAAAAGAGAGACACTGGTTGTTTGAAATGGATACCAACTCATGCCCAAGCGGGAGAGAATATAGAAAGGAGAGACCAGGAGCATTAGGAATGAGTTTCTTTGGCCTTATACAAATTTCTCTTACACAAAATATAAAATTTTAAACAATGACCTGATTTTTTATTTTATCAAACCTAATTAATCATGATGTCTAAGAAAAAGATAAATAGAGACAGTGGAGGCTGTGACACAGTCTGAATTGAACACTGATTTCTTGAATATAAAGCTCCTTGAAGTCAGAACCTACTCTAATTCACCTCAGCATTTTTTTTAGTAGTGAACATATAGTGAATATCTCAAAAGATCTATTGAAAATTAATAATTAGAATTGGACTGTATAAAGAGGACCCTAAAAGCAGGATGACATTCACATCCACATGACTGCCAGTCATAACGTGTGTGGGGAGAATCAGAGATTGGTGCCATCATTAAAGATCTAAAAATATGTAAAGGGTGTGGTCTCAGAGCATAATTTAATTTGTTAAACTGTCCCTACAAAAACCAGCTGGATTCTGGAGAATGACTAGACTGCCACAGCCCCAGCTGTAACTGCTGTGTCAGGTGTAGCATTTTCACTAAAGCAGGTTACTAAGGCTTTCCATACATGTTGAGTAGTCACTGATTTAGCAAATACATTCTTTTCCTTAATAATTAAAAAATAGAATTAAAAACAGTTTGCATTCATGTGGGCTCCTTCCAATTTGGCAGTATCAGCAGTTCATCTTCACAAAGATAGCCACATACTTTAATTAAGAATTTGCCAAAATGGCCATCCTGCCTAATGCAATCTACACTTTCAATGCAATCCCTATCAAAATACCAGCAGCATTCTTCAACAAACTATAGCAAACAGTTCTAAAATTCATATGGAACCAAAAAATACCCCGAATAGCCAAAGCATCCTGAGAAGGAAGAACAAAGCTGGGGGGATTACGCTCTCCAACATCAAGGTTTACTACAAAGCCACAGTAATCAAGACAATTTGGTACTGGCACTAGAACAGACCCATAGACCAACAGAAAGCCCAGATATAAACCCAAACATACATGTCAATTGATATACAATAAAGGAGCCATGGATATACAATGGGGATATGACAGCAAATTCAACAATTGGTGTTGGCAAAACTGGACAGCTACATGTAAGAGAATGAAACTGGATTACTGACTAACCCCAAACAAAAAAGTAAACTCAAAATGGATCAGAGACCTGAATTAAGTCATGAAACCATAAAACTCTTAGAAGAAAACATAAGCAAAAATCTCTTGAATATAAACATGAGCAACTTTTTCCTGAACGCATCTCCATTTGACCTGGGAATTCCACTCCTAGGAATTTATCCAAAGAAAAAACTTCTCAGATTCAAAAAGACATATGCACCCCTTTGTTTACTGCAGCACTATTTACAATAGCCAAGATATGGAAGCAACCTAAGTGTCCATCAGTAGACGAATGGATAAAGAAGAAGTGGTACATATACACAATGAAATACTATTCAGCCATAAGAAAGAAACAAATCCTACCATATCCAACAACATGGATGGAGCTAGAGGGTATATTATGCTCAGTGAAATAAGTGAGGCAGAGAAAGACAAGTACCAAATGATACCCTCATTTGTGGAGTATAACAACAAAGCAAACCTGAAGAAACAAAATAGCAGCAGACTTACAGACTCCAAGAAGGGACTAGCGGTTACCAAAGGGAAGGGGTGGGGAAGGGTGGGTGATAGGGAGGGAGAAGGGGATTGTGGGTATCATGATTGGTGCACATGGTGTGTGTGGGGTCACGGGGAAGACACTGTAGCTCAGAGAAGACAAGTAATGACTCTGTGGCATCTTCCTACACTGATGGACAGCGACTGCAATGGCGTATTGGGGGGGGGACTGGATTATAAGGGTGAATGTAATAACTACATTGTTTTTCTTGTGAAACCTTCATAAGAGTGTATATCAATGATACCTTAATAAAAAAAAGAATTTGCCTTTCCTTCCTTTAGAGCTTCAACTACTACCACTATCTAGGGAACTGCAGAATGCCTGATCCACAGGCATGGAACCTCACAGAGCCTAGCATCTGAATAGGATACCCTCTCTATATTGAAGG
The DNA here is from genome assembly GCA_032199065.1 of Smutsia gigantea. Classification (NCBI taxonomy): domain Eukaryota; kingdom Metazoa; phylum Chordata; class Mammalia; order Pholidota; family Manidae; genus Smutsia; species Smutsia gigantea. The sequence continues at coordinate 297,159 of JAVSCE010021259.1, read as the reverse complement.
ACGTACAAGAGTGGCCCCCTGATACTACCCATTGGTCTTACATCCTATACTATTTAGAGGTAGCCAGCCTAATAGAACATAGGAACTCTCTTGTGAAGTTATAACTGAAATGCCTGCTTGGAGAAAACAATATGAAAGGATGGAGTACCACCCTTGGGGATACAGTATATTTATTAAATCAGAGAGTTGTCTATTGTGCTTTGTCCATAATAGAAAAGATACATAATTCTAGGAATAATCATAATCAAGGAATAGAGGCAGGTATGGTCCTATTTACCATTACTCCCACCGCAGCACTATATTTTGAGCTTTCTGTCCCCACACCTTGAACTCTTTAGGGTTGCACATCCTATCACCGAAAGGGGCTTTCTCTTGACAGGATACAGCAAAGGTCCCTCTAAACTAAAACTTATGGTTATCACTAGGGTACTTTGGCCTTTTTATGACAAGGTATGAGCAAACAACCACACTGGCATGGCTAATTGACCCCAAAAAGCAAAAGGAGGCAAGACAAACAGGAAGGAAGGAATACATGTGAAACTCAGGTGATACACTGGCCATCTCTTGGAACTCCTATCAAAAGTTCATGCCTTTCAGTAATGAAGGTTAAGTTTATACCATTGGGCTCTGGGACTTCACCTACAGGACCTCACCAGGATCAGACACAGCACACGAAAACCCTAGGCATAGATCGGGTGTCCATCAGTGTTTGCTGTGGTCTGTCTTCTTAGCTCTTCATTTCTCTTTACAATTTCACGAATTCTTAATTACACAAGTCACCCATGAATATGATCTCTTGTAAACAACTCAGTTTCCAGGTGAGAGCTGAGAATGAGGGAATTTAAAATGAATAGTGAAGGAGGAAGAAATGAGTCCAGTTGTGGCCCCAGGAGCAAATGGATCAACAGTGGCCATGGGACATCCCATTAAAATAGATCAATTACACCAAAAATAAGTGCAGATTCATCAAAACTCAAAGAACATAATGAATAAGGAAGTGCAAGTCACTATATGCTAAACTTCACATTTGATAATAAAATACACCTTCTTGTCAAGTGCATATTGAACAGTCACAAAAAGGGATCATATATTATGTCACAAGGCAAAGATCAGTAAGTTCGATAAAATAAAACAGGCTCTGATAACAATGTAATAAACCAGGGATTATCAACAAAATCAAACTAACAGGCTCTCCACTTGGAAATTTTAAAACTCCTTTTTAAATGACTCTTAGATGAAAATGGAAATAAAAACTGAAATTACAAACTATCTAAAAAATAATAGCAATAAAAACACTCCATACTAATACTCCCAGAATTTATGGGATATATTAAAGCAATGATCAGAGGGAAAATCATAGCCCTTAATAGTCGTAGACATAAAAATAAAAGGATAAAAGTAAATAAAATAAAATTTCCAACTCAAAAAGAAAAAGAACAACATAAACCAGAAGAATATCAAAGAAATAATAAAAATTAAAGGAATGAACTAAAGAAAAGAAAGACAAAAGATAATAAAAATTTAAGAATTTTTTTTGAGAAAAAAATAACAAACAAAACAAACTGAATACAGCCTAATCAAGAAAAAAAAAGGAGAAAGCACAAATATAAAAACATTAAAATTTTTTTAAATGGCACATGGAAAACAATGATTAAAATGAAAATTTTTTAAATCATGAGACTATTTTGCAAATTTATATGGAAGTAAATTTGAAAACTGAGATGAAACATATAATTTCCTAGGGAAATAACAATTTAACAAAGCTAATGCCTTTAGAGATAGACAGCTTAAAAACAGACTGATTTCCACAGAATAGAGGAAGTTATTAAGGAACTACCACAATAAAAAAAGCATCAATTACAGATGGTTTCACAGGTGAATTCTATTAATGCCTCATGGATAATAAGCTAGTCCCAACATTTCATAAATTATTTCAGAGCACTAAAAATGAAGACTTTCTAATTATTTTGATGAAATAAATACAACACTGATGCCTAAACCTAATGAAGAAGTAGAAAAAATCATTATAGACCAATATCACTTATAAATATTGGTGCAGAAGTAATATTAGAATTAGTATTATATTAGGAAAATAATATACCATGATCAACTAGAATTTTTCAAAAATGCAATAGAAAATAGTAATTAAATAGAAATAATTAATATATAGAAGTTATATAGCAATATTCATTACATGAAAATAGTTAATAGAAAATCCATTATTATATCTCATAGATTTAAGAAGAAAAAATAATCATTTCCATAGATATTAAAAATATTTTTTAAAATTTTAGCAAAATATATATATATTCAATAAACTATAAAACCATTCCAAATAAAATTCACTCAAGAAATAGGAATTCATAAAAATTTCTTAATATGATAAAATATATGCATATTTTCATTCCTGTATTTCATAAGGAATGATTATAGTATTTCACTAAGATCATAGACAAGGCAAAGATTCACACTAATTCCAAAATTTCAACATTGTACTAGAGGTTTTACAATGCCATTAGACATGAAAATTGAATTAGAGTATGAAAACTGAGAGAGAAGAACTAAAGTAATCTCTACTTGAAAATTATGTAAGAGTACACAGAAAATTTTAGAAAATAAATGGTAAAAGCAACTCAAAGATAAGAAACCACTAAGGTAGTGGGATGTAGAATTAACATTCCGAAATCAGTAATCTTCATATCTGTACAGAAACCTGTTAAATAATAAAATGATAAAGAAAACCCCATGTATAATTGCAACAGAAAAATATTTAAAAATTAGGAAAAAATTTAACAGGAAGTATACAAAAACCACTTTGAGGAAAACATTAAAACATTCCTTAAAAAACATAAAAAGCAGATTTTAACCAATGAAAGATACCCATTGTTTTCAGAGAGGATGAATCACTATCAAAAAGATGTCACTGTTCGCTAAATTATAACTGTAAGTCAAGCCAAATAAATAATAACAATATTTTTTAGTGAGTTAAATAGGTTGATGCTAAAGTTTATATGGAAAAACAGTATGCAAGGGTAGCCAGGAAAACACTGAAAAAGAAAAGGTAAGAGAACATATAGGCTCTGCAGATGTTAAAACATATCATAAAGTCATAGTACTTTTATGGTACCAAAGTACCACAACAAATAAAGTCTTAATGTATCAAAATTTTGTTTTGATTACTATAGCTTTGTAATGTAGCTGGTAATCAGGAGGTGTGACACTCTCTTTGTCATCTTTGTGACAACTTCCAGCTTCATTCTTTCTAAGGATTGTTTGGGCTATAGACCAGTGGACCAGAGCAGAGACCCCAGATATAAACCCATGCAAATGCAGTCAATTAATTTTTGACAAGGGCACCAAGAACACACAACAGGGAAAGGATAGTCTCTTCAATAAATGGTATTGGGAAAACTGAATATCCACATGTAAAACAATAAAACTGGACCCCTATCTCATACCAACTCACAAAAATTAACTCAAAGTTGATGAAACACTTAACTATAAGACCTAAAACCATAAAACTCCTAGAAGAAAACACACCTCCTTGACAGTGGTCTTAGCAATGATTTCTTGGATAAGACACAAAAAGCACAGGCAACAAAAGCTAAAATAAACAAGTGGGACTACAATAAAACTAAAAATCTCCTATACAACAAAGGAAACAATAAAATTAAAAAGGCAACCTGAGAAGTGGAAGAAAATATTTGTAAACAATGTATCTAATAAGGGGTTAATATCCAAAATAAATAAAGAACTTACATAACTTAATTGCCAAAAAACCCCCACAAATAATCCAATTAAGCAGTGGGCAGAGGATCCGATCAGTTTTCCAAATAAGACATATGGATGGCCAATAGATACATGAAAAGGTGCTCAACACTAACATCAGGGAAATGGAAATTAAAATCACAATGAGATATGACCCTATATCTAGTAGAATGGCTATTATAAAAAGGACCAGAAATAGCAAGTGTTGGCGAGGATGTGGAGAAAGTGTGCGCTGTTGGTACCATGTAACTTGGTGCAGCCACTATGCAAAACAGTATGGAGGTTCCTCAAAAAATTAAAAATGGAACTACCATATGATCCAGTAATTCCACTCCTGGGTATTTATCTGAAGAAAATGAAACTACTAATTCAAAAAGATTTGTGCACCCTTATGCTCAATGCAGTATTGTTTACAAGAGCCAAAGTATGGGAACAATCTAAATGACCTTTGATGGATGAATGGGTAAAGAAACTGTGGTTTATATATACAAATAGAATTATTATTCAACCATAAAAAGGAATGAAATCTTGCCATTTGTGATGGCATGGATAAACTTGGAAGGCTATGTAAAATAACCAGACAGAGAAAGACAAATACTGTATGTTAATACTTATATGCAGAATCTTAAAAGAGAAAAGCCAATTTCATAGAAACAGAATAGAATGGTGGTTGTCAGTGACTGGGGATAAGGGAGAAATAGGATAACATGGGTCAAAAAATACTAATGGTTAGTTATAAGAAGAGTTCGTTCTGAGGGTCTAATGTACAACATGGGGACTATAATTAAGATAAGGCTTTATATACTTGAAAGTTGCTGAAAGTAGATATTAAGCAGTCTCACCACAAAAACATTTTTTAAAGTAAACTATGTAGGTTATGGATATGCTAATTATCTTGATCTTGGTAATCATTCTGCAATGTACATGTATATCAAATCTTCATGTCGGAGACTTTAAACATATACAATTATGTTTGTCAAGTATTCCCATTTATTCCTCAATAAAGTTTAAAACAACATACTGTAAAGCTTCTATCATTAAAACACTGTGACTCTTATGCAGGAATAGATGACAGGAGAACAGAAAACATAGTCCAGGTACAGACCCATGCACCATGGAAGTTTAGCATATGATAGAGATGGCATTTTAAAATCACTGAAGCAAAGAAGAATTGTCTAACAAATGGTTCTGTGACATTTAATAAGCCATTTACAAAAAGATAAAATTAAATACACACACACATACATGTATACACACAACATTCACAATAAAAATATTCCAAATAATTTGCTCAAGATCCTTAGGCAAACTTCTCAATTCTCATTCAAAAGGTGTTAATCCCAAAAGTATGGCACTTTTCAGGTATTAGTTTAAACCTTTTTCATCCAACAATTAACAAAAGCTATCACAGTTATATACTCATCATTTTGGCCCCTAACAGAATTACTTTTACTGAACTGTACATTGGCATGATATCCGTCTATACTGAAAGATGGAAATCACACAATATGATGAATTGTTGCCCTTCTTTTGAACAATTAATATGTTTTCATCCAAGAATGAAGAGATTCATATAACTGATCATATCTCATTGTTTTGGCCAGTTAAGAAGTCCAGACTCAAAGGTGCAATCCAGTTCCAACAGAGTGTACAGGACTTCATGCTGTGTTTTGGGGAAAAGGTTTTACAATTTTAGCGGAGTTCTTAACACACCTCAGATACGGTCTTATTAGTCCCCAGTAACTCCCCTGCCAACTCTTCACAGAACTCCAGCGGCCTTCTGCATGCACACATTCTTCTTATTCCTGGATGTAGCCTCATACAGAAAACAGCGTCTGTCCTACTTGACTTCTTTCAAATTCTTTCTCCTGAAACAAATCCCTATACATGTGCTATGTATCTCATTTATTCTTAGTGTTTCTTCTTAGAGAAATACACTCCAGTCTGTGAACTTCCCTCTGAATGTTGCTTTCAGTTTTTATGATTTGTTCTCATTCAGTTCTAAATATTTTCTAATTTCCATTGTCATTTTTTCTTCTCTGTATGTTTTTAAGTTACCAAAAGTTTATTTTACTGCCCTTATGGTGCAAATTTAAAATTTAATTGCACTGTAGACAGAAAATGTAGCCTTCTGGACAGCAAATGTCCAGCTGCACTACTTCCAAACCTTGTTTCATAAACCCTCCTTAAATGATTTCATCTACTACAACTGCCTCATCTAATACTTCATGTAGATAACCACATAAATACATATCTCTAATTCACTCTTTTCTCCTGAGTTTTAGGCCTATAATTTCTTACACACTTATGAGACTAATTTCCTGTATTGTCTACAGGCACTTCAGCCCAAACAAATTCAAAACCAAAGTATGTCCATCTACCCTGAATATCTTCCTCTTTTTTATTCTTCATTTTTACAATAGTGATCTACATTCTACCCAACTGTTCAAGCAAGAAATATTAAAATTGTCTTTTAATCCTCTCTCACACAAAGTGAATGAACTGAATGAGCAGTTCAGGTGCTGTGAACTACATTTCCCAGTTACATCTCGAAACCATCCTTTCCTTTCCATTGTCATGAGCACCTCATCATTACTCCCCAGCCTTGGATTATCTTCCTGTATCATCTTTAATTAGTTTTGTCACATCTCCCTCCTGGTCTCCTGTCCCTCTTTCCTTCTCTTTTACCTTTGTTCCTGCTACCATGCATAGGTTGAAAACAAGTCTGTTAACTTCATTTTGCTTAAAAATCTTTGATCACTCCTACAGGATAAAGTCCAAATTTAGCACAACACAAAAGACCCTTTATCTGAGAAAATGTATCTACAGTGCAAGTAGAAACTTTTCAGGCTTATCTACTATTAAGCATACTATTTTAAATTCTTGGATCTGCAGTTATATTAAAAACCTAATGTTGAGAAGGATTTGGATAAAAATGCTGTCACATATATGATTGCCTATATATTATATTCTTATAGTCAAGAAGTTATGATTTTTAGATTAGGCCCTACTTCCTAAAACAACCTTGCACTAATTCTAGAGAGAGTACAAGTTACATCTTTAGCCCCACAAAAATTTTGAATACAGGTAAAAAGGAAGAATGGGCCCAGTCAGACAAGGTCAGGGCTCTGGACCTTGTATTAGTAGTACAGTGAGACAATGTTTTGAGTGGTGATTATAAGTCATAAAATCTCAAAGACAAGAGAAAAAGAAACATGTTTGCAAAACAAAGTAATAAGTAAAAACATGGCCTATGCATCCTTTAGTCTTTATGAAAAAGAAGAAAATTATCCAAAACCATACTGATAGCAAGAAGGTGGCAGAGTTCCTGTCAGCACATGTACCATCTATAACTAAAGTTACACTAGAACAATCCATATTTATAACAATAACTTTTAAACATAATACAAGATAAAAAAGGTTCTGTATCCTGAATATGAGATGACAGGTAAATGTGATTCATTCCAGGAAGGTTTTCATGAAAAGTGAAAAGCATGCAGGCTCAAGAAATGAACTTACATTATTATTTTAATTATCTGCTAATAATTACTCAAAAGAATTTCCTTCTTCCCAGAATGATGACATTATTATATCGTTGTATTTTACCTCCTATTCCTTCCCTATTAAGAAAACTAGGTACAATGTAATTTTTTAGATTTTTGAATTATCAATATCCAATGTGCTTTTGAATTAGACAATAAGTAAGAATAGGTATTTGCTAAAGAAATCAGCCAACCCTGAATGACAGTTGTGGACTAAGAAGTAGATCTATGGTTTACAAAGAGAGGGAGAAAGCATTAGTACAGTACTGTTCCTGGAAACTCTGCCTGCTGTTCAGACACTATGGGGACTTTATTGCTCTGAGATACTAATTGTGAAGGCAAAGTAATTTTCTCAGCTCTACTGCTCAATCTGTAACTCTGAATACATGTATGTATTTTGGCTTATATTTCTGAACTAGAGTGAGCTTCAGAAGCTTTATCTCTGTCATATATCTTTCAATCATGAAATATTTTTTAAAAACTCAAATGATTAATCATCAGAAGCTTATGTCCCATGTGGTCTATGGAAGAAAAGCTGCTCTACATCAGCCAAAGTCAAATTTTTAAAGACTATATAAGCAAATTTGATCTGTGAACTATAGATTTAATTATATTTATTCTAGAATATGAGATATGACTAATATATTCACATATGCATATAGCAAAAATTAGAAGCATGTTGCCTTATAAATTCTGTAGGTTTTATGTCCTGAAATTTGATTTCAAGCCCCAAGTATGTGTTACTAAGAGTGTACATAATAAATAATCTGTGATGTAATCAGGACTGTAGCTTTTCTAGGTCCTTGTGGTCACCATTACAAACCCTCCAACATAATAGAAAAAATTTAGTCCAAACCACTTACAAAGATACAAATTTTAAAGAGAATCTTTCTTAAGCCTACTTTGTAAAAACATATTTTACCAATCTAGTTTAACTCCTATGTTTTTGTTTCAAATTTATTATCTTCCCACAACATTTTACCTCTGGTCCTGGAGGGCCAGATGGTCCTTGGGATCCTGGGTCACCTGCTTGGCCCTAAAATGGGTGCAGAAGGAATCAAAATAAAAAATATTAATAAACACAATTTAAAAAGGAAACATATGGTAAGCAAACAATACTCAATATATTAAACCACATAAAGGTGTAATGACTTTTTAACAAACAATACTCAATATATTATGTCAAACAAAGTTGTAATAACTATTCAGAAAGATTTAATTTGTAACCATTATCACTGTGGAAAACATTTAAATAAAATGTCCACTGACATATATTTAATTCTAAGTGTTAGAGATACAAACAAATTAATAAACTAAATGCTCAAATCAAGAAAAAACTGTGTATGTGTAATACCCAGAAATAAGACAATAAAGTTTGATTCAACAAGGTATGGAACTCAGATGAGGAACTGCTTTCATTTCTAGTACTGACGGCCTAAAAATTCCTCTCTCCTTTGTATTATAAGGGGCCTGATTTAGTAACTAAGAATCACCTGGATTTAAATCCTTGTTGCTTAATTTCTCTAAGCCTTAGTTCTCTCATCAATAAAATAAATAATAGACAAACAAACAGCTAACATCATACTTAACGGCGAGAAGCTGAAAGCTTTTCATCTAAGATCGGGAACAAGACAGGGATGCCCACTCTCTCCACTGTTATTCAACATAGTACTGGAGGTCCTAGCCACGGCAATCAGACAAAACAAAGACATACAAGGCATCCAGATTGGTAAAGAAGAAGTCAAATTGTCACTATTTGCAGATGACATGATACCGTACATAAAAAACCCTAAAGATTCCATTCCAAAACTACTAGAACTAATATCTGAATTCAGCAAAGTTGCAGGATACAAAATTAACACACAGAAATCTCTTGCTTTCCTATACACTAACGATGAACTAACAGAAAGAGAAATCAGAAAAACAATTCCATTCACAATTGCATCCAAAAGAATAAAATACCTAGGAATAAACCTAATAAAGGAAGTGAAAGACCTGTACTCTGAAAACTACAAGACACTCCTAAGAGAGATTAAAGAGGACACTAACAAATGGAAATGCATCCCATGCTCTTGGCTAGGAAGAATAAATATTGTCAAAATGGCTATACTACCTAAAGCAATCTACAGATTCAATGCAATCCCTATCAAACTACCAACAGCTTTCTTCAATGAACTGGAACAAATAATTCTAAAATTCATATGGAACCACAAAAGACCCCGAATAGCCAAAGCAATCCTGAGAAGGAGGAATAAAACAGGGGGAATTACACTCCCTGACTTCAAGCTCTACTACAAAGCCACAGTAATCAAGACAATTTGGTGTTGGCACAAAAACAGACCCACAGACCAGTGGAACACAATAGAAAATCCAAACATTAACCCAAACATATACAGTCAATTAATATTTGATAAAGGAGCCTTGGATATACAATGGGGAGATAACAGCCTCTTCAGCAGCTGGTGTTGGAAAAATTGGACAGCTACATGTAAGAGAATGAAACTGGACTACTGTCTAGCCCCATACACAAAGGTAAACTCAAGGTGGATCAAAGACCTGAATGGAAGTCATGAAACCATAAAACTCTTAGAAAAAAACATAGGCAAAAATCTCTTGGACATAAACATGAGCTACTTCTTCATGAACATATCTCCCCGGGCAAGGGAAACAAAAGCAAAAATGAACAAGTGGGACTATATCAAGCTGAAAAGCTTCTGTACAGCAAAGGACACCATCAGTAGAACAAAAAGACATCCTACCGTATGGGAGAATACATTTATAAATGACGTATCTGATAAAGGGTTGACACCCAAAATATATAAAGAACTCACGCACCTTAACAAACAAAAAGCAAATAATCCAATTAAGAGATGGGCAGAGGACATGAATAGACACTTCTCCAAGGACGAAATTCAGATGGCCAACAGGCACATGAAAAGATGCTCCACATCTCTAATCATCAGAGAAATGCAGATTAAAACCACAATGAGATACCACCTCACACTAGTAAGGATGGCCAACATCCAAAACACAAACAACAACAAATGTTGACGAGGATGTGGAGAAAGGGGAACCCTCCTACACTACTGGTGGGACTGCAAATTAGTTCAACCATTGTGGAAAGCAGTATGGAGGTTCCTCGAAAAACTCAAAAGAGAAATACCATTTGACCCAGGAATCCCACTGTTAGGAATTTACCCTAAGAATGCAGCAGCCCAGTTTGAAAAAGACATATGCACCCCATGTTTATCGCAACACTATTTACAATAGCCAAGAAATGGAAGAACCTAAGTGTCCATCAGTAGATGACCATTCATCTACTGGATAAAGAAGAGGTGGTACATATACACAATGGAATATTATTCAGCCATAAGAAGAAAACAAATCCTACCATTTGCAACAACATGGATGGAGCTAGAGGGTATTATGCTCAGTGAAATAAGCCAAGACGAAAAAGACAAGTATCAAATGATTTCACTCATATGTGGAGTATAAGAACAAAGAAAAAAAACTGAAGGAACAAAACAGCAGCAGACTCACAGAACCCAAGAATGAACTAATAGTTACCAAAGGGAAAGGGACTGGGGAAGATGGGTGGGAAGGGAGGGATAAGAGGGAAAAAGGGGCATTACGATTAGCAGATGTAATGTTGGAGGGGCATGGGGAGGGCTGTACAACACAGAGAAGACAAGTAGTGATTCTATAGCATCTCACTATGCTGATGGACAGTGACTGTAATGGGGTGGGTGGGGGGGACCTGATGAAGGGGTAGTTTAATAAGCATAATATTGCACATGCAATTGTATATTAATGATACCAAAATAAATTATATAAAAATAAATAAATAAATAAAAATAATAATAGATTACTACATTCTTAGTAAGATACATTCTTAGTTATTATGAGGATTAAATGAGAATACATATGTAATAAGCACAGTGCCTGACACATAAAAGTACTCTTTATATGTTAACCAATTTCATAACCATTACTCCTTCCCCTCAGATCCTCTCTTCCACTCTCCTCTCCTGGATGATACCTAGAATTCCTAGATGGTTTTGATGTTTTAATTAAAAATTTAAAGATTTGGTTTCAACATCCCTCAAACCATTTTCTGAGGGCTGAAGAGGAAGAGGTGGGTATAAAGCCTGAAACTAGAGAGGACTAACGGCACTCTCGTGGTGAGGGGGCAGAATGGTGAAGGCCAGTAGTCTGAGACCCTTGTCTTTACAGGAAAAACTACTGATTTTATTATTTCTATCATACTAAATTTGTGTTTGAGTTTCAAATTTGAATTTAGTTCTCAGATTACATAAGTTGCAAGATACATGTTTATCCTCTTTCCTAGAAGTAAAGCACAGTTTTCCACATTACTAAGTCTATTTTCATATAGTGCCAGAGTATCTGACGATGATTGTAATCAAATCTAGAGAAAAGTAATGAAATATTATGCAAAGTTCATTTATGCTTTCCTAAATAAATTAAATCATAATCAGTATCTAGGAAATTCAAATTCTTCTTTTTTTTTGGTAATGATTTTTATTTTTATTTTTTTATTTTATCAAGGTAAAATTGATTACTATATTATATTGGTTTCAATATACAACACAGTGATTCAACAGTTACCCACATTATTAAACCTCACCCCACTAGTGCAGTTACTATCTATCAACATAGAAAGATGTTACAGAATTATTGACTAGATTCTCCATGCTGCACAGGGAAGTCAAATTCTTGAGATGGACAAGTACCTCTCAGAGACATGGGGTTATCACTGGGCCCTCTAGTGGCAAAAAAGCAAGCAAGAAGATACATTTACAAGCTGTGAGTTAAAAATAGCATACCCTAGGCCTTTTTCAGAAAAGTTGACTGACAACCAGATATTTAAACACATAAATTGTAGAATAATTTTATTCATTCTTAAAAATAATTCTTCACTTTGAAAAACTTCATATGAAAGATTCCTTGAATGCCAATTTTCCTTTATAAAAACCAAGTTTTAAAGTAACAGGATTGAAAATGATTGTAGACTTTTATAATTGACAGAAACTTCTAGTTAAAATAATGGAAAGAACATAGAAATTACCTTTGTTTTCTCTGTTTTAAGGAAAGAATATTTCTTAACAACTTGAGATTGGTAGTTTTCTCTAGCTTTTTGCTTGCCGAGTAAAATCTTCCCTATTCCAAAATATAAAAACCTTCTGGATCAGGACATTCTTTCTCTTATCTTAAAAATATTCTTTCATGTTACAACTTAAATCTATTTGAAAATAGCATCAGTAACACCAGCCTCTTAGATAACAGAAAATCAAAAGCAGGAGATATAAAATAAGAAAGAGATCCTTATGACTATGGCATTCTTTCCATAAGAGTAAACAAATGATTTAGATAGGCACTAGTTTGTATAATTTATTTTTAATATGATAACTGATTCTTGGTAAGCAATTTTTCATGAAACAGGTGTCTCTTCCCATAACTAAGAAAGGTTTGTAGGTCAAACCTCTACATTTTTTTTCTATTAATGAGATACAACCTAGTGAAAAATAACGTGATAGACTAAAGACAAGGCCACATGAAAAATATTAATTCTTAAGTCTTTATCCTGTCTTCAGTCCAAAATATATTTTCAAAGATTTGACAAAACAAAAAATGGTCATGTATCTCCTACTGAGGTAAACCCTGCTGACATTAAAAAAAAATTTTTTTTAATCAGGATAGTACAGAAAGGTACTGATGAGCAAGTATTTCACCATCTCATGTTCTCTGCCTCACTGCCCTAAATGAACCACACTAGCTTCTGGTGATTTATCCCAGGGGAAAAAAAAATAGTAGGGGTTTTTAGACAATGTGTTAAAGGTGAAATAGGCTCTCTGACTTTTCTTCAGCTTAGTCTAGAGAATAATTGGTAAGCACTATTAATAAGAGAGGAAAATGTCAAAGAGTCACAGGGGTACAAGGAACCTTAAATATGATATACTGTGACTTGCATTTTAAACATGAGAAAGTAGATACCATGGTGGCTAAATGCTTAAGGTCACAGTGAGTCAAGGTTTGGGCTAGGACTAGAATCAAGTCTCCGTTTCTCAGACCAGTGATCTCCCTACTGCCCCAATAAACATGTTACCAGTATAAGTTGGATCAAAGAGTAAGGAAGACATTAAAAAGGTTTTCCTTATATTAGCATGATATTTGACTCTAGTTTTCTGAAGTAATTAATTGTAAAGCATAAAAAAGTAATATTGATTGCCATGGGGTATGTGATGGGGACTTGATAATAGGGGGAGTCTAGTAACCATACTGTTGCTCATGTAATCGTATTTTAATAATAGCAAAAAAAAGTAATATTGATATCATTTATTACTTAGTATTGGCCTTAGAAAATGTAGTACTATTTTCTTTTATTATTATCAAAAGTTAGAAAACCCTTCTATTATAAAAAATAAAGATTTAAGAAGTTAAGGTCTTATTTTGCCAACTATCACAGATATTGGAAGCCCCTGTTAAATGGTTTAGAATCCTTGAAAAACAGAAGCTTTTTGTTAGGATCATGATCTCATCTCCTGCACCTTATTTATACACTGTGGAGTTTTTGAGATTTAACTTCAGGGTACATGGCTGACCAGGTTTCCTTAGCCCAGGGTGAAAACTAGTAAAAGCAAAACTCATCACCTACATGTCATTAGATGCAGAAAATTGTCCTTTGGATTAAATAATTCCTGAGAGATATATATGAAATTCTATTACTATTAGAAGTCATAAAGAATGAGCTAAAGAAAGTTCTGTAACTTAAGACTGCTTCCTTTGACACAAAAATAAACAACCCTGAGATGTGAGGGTGAAGTTAGAGGGAACATGGTGAATGGCTCAGGAAAGCAAAACATTTTTAAATGTATATTTTAATGTTAATATTTATATATTATAATTATCTAATTTTTTTCTATCTACAATCACCTTTACCTTCACAGAGGTGTAATCAATATTAAAATGCTAACAATATTACAATATTAAAACCTGAAACAGTTTGGCACAGTGGCTAAAATCATGAAATCTGACATATGTAATTACCTAGGTTTTACGAGATGGCCCCCAGCTAACTATGGGACTTTGAGCAAGTTATTGAGCTCTCTGCATATGAGTGGCCCTAATCTGTAAAATAGAAATACCAGTACCTACTTTGCATGTTTTTTGTTAGGACTGAATTAGAGGTACAGATCGAGAAGAGCGCCTGGTACTTTGTAAACATTCAGTAAATTATGATGATTATAATAACATTCAGCTATCATAATGATGATGATTTTTAATATTCAGAGATACACTTTTAACTCACATATTAATCATTATTTAAATGATTTTAATTATTTGGGAATTTTATTTCTGTGATGTTTTTGGGTCTCATGTTAACTACAGTAGAAGAAGGTAACCCTTTTTTTAACTACTTGATGATTAAGGGTTAAAAAAAGATGGATAACTAAAATATTTGGGCCAACAAGACAGAGACATGCTATCTTTTCTTCAGAATCTCTCTTAATAAACAGGTATCTGAAAAATTAAATGTTAATTAAGGTGCTTTACATTTTCTGGCATAATATTCCATTGTTTAGTTAAAATGCCAATTATAATAGATCAACTAAAAATTGTTAGGGCTCACAGAAATTTGGCTTCAACCTGGGATGAGGGGCATGGGAGGATGAGGTCCAATAGTCAATAGTCTATGGAATGTAAGCTGGAAACTTGAAGGATTAGCTATATTCTAAAACCGTAGACAGAAGATGTCAGACTGGTAAGCTTATATGCTACTTCTTATGTTCTACTAATAATACCAACAGGTATCAAGGCTCATGCCATGGTGTGCACTCCGGGAAACAGAAAAAGCAAAGCCAAAGTTCAAACCTACTGAAGGTCCTGGCTTTCCTCTCATCCCTGATGGTCCTGGAAAACCAACAGCACCCTAAAAGAGAATAGTAGAGGAAAGAGAAAAGCTATTATATCGCAAAAGGCAGATATGCCTCTATATGCAAACTACTAAAAATATTCTTGGAATTATTCTTAAAAAAAAAGAGAAAACTGTTTCAAGCAAGACCTGTAATACTATAATCATACCATATCCTGACAAAATACATGGCTAAAATAATAAGTGCTCTTTTTAAAGAATTTATACTTTCTACTAGCTTTTTTTGTATTTATATAAATCAGTGGTAAAAAAAGTACCTTGTCTCCAGGATACCCTGGCTCTCCTGGCTCTCCCGCAATGCCTTGTTCACCCTACAGAGCACAGTTTCATACAGACACTTAAGTAAAGCAAATCTGGCAATATTAGAAGAAAGCAAATGCTGATTACAGAAGAGCAGTTTCTCTATTTTTCCTGCTTCTGAGAAAAATTATATAATTAATACTACAGATTAGATCCCACATATCAAAACAAAATATTTTGCAAGTTGTGTTGACTGAACAGAAAAAAATTTAATGTGATATTATCTCTATGATAATGTAAATATTTAAATCACCTTATCACCTTTGATTCCATGTAGGCCCTTATTCCCAGAAAGACCCTAAAAAAAGAAAGTGATATTCTATGACATCATAGAGAAATTAAAGGGAAATACCCACTCTGCAAATAGAAACATACCATTGGTCCAGGAATTCCAGAAGGTCCAATTGGTCCCATGGGGCCAACACTGCCCTGAAAATCAGGAAGACAGAAAGATATCATTAAGCATCCCCTAGGATTAGAAAGAGAATATGGTAAAATTAATGAATTAACCCACAACAGTTCATCTCACTGAGCCTCCACACATGCCTTGTTCTTCAGCAACTTCTTTTCCTCTTCCCATTTATAAATCACACCAATCTTTCAAACTTTCATGAGGCCCATCCAGTATGAGGCCTACTCATACTATTCTGGTCCAAATGATCCTTCCCTTCCTTGAGCTCCTATAATACTTACTGCCAATGACAATCACCTTGAAATATTTCTCCAGCTAGATTAATATCTTGAAGCCAGGGAAAATGTTTTAGTTCAATGTGCCCAGAAAGTATTGAATAAATATTTCATTTATTTAGTCTTAAACCTTTATTAGATTTAGTCTGGGATTGCCTTAGATTTTTATTTCATCTGTTTATTCAGCAAATATTTATTGGGCAGTTACTATGTCCCAGGTATTCCAATGATTTTATTTCATGATTTTTATTTTCAGAATGAAATTCATAATTTCAGCAATGACCTGATTACTAAACAAAAGACGCTACTCTTCTGGGCTTCTCTCATTCATTCATCATTTAATATTTATTGAGCATAATATGTACCAGGCACTGTAGTAGTGTTGAGGAAATAAAGATGAAAAATACATAGTCACCAAGTCAAGATTCTCAGTTTAATGCTTCAACACGAGATTCCTCAAAAACATAACTACCACTGTCAGCTTCTGCAAGCAAGACTTACTTAAAAAAGTTCCTTCAATATATCATCATTCTAAGATGAAAGAGGACAATAGCAACAACAAGGGCACTTGAAGGTAAAAATTCTTTAAATGGTAGGTATCTCTTGATGGGTTGGGAACCACTTATAATTTTTGTGTCACTGACACCTTCATTTTTCTTCTTTCTCTTGCTACCTCTCTGTGCCTGGCTACTACAGCACATTCCATCCTCAAAGACCAAGTTTCTTTATATCTTCCTTTTAAGGATTCCAAATGTTAAGGTACTTTTAAAGGTGTATTATGCTGAAAATGTTGCCTTTTTTAGTTATAAGCCAAATTTCATAGGGTAGCATCCCAGGCCCTCACTACCAGGTTTCCACCAACCCTTTCCACTTATCTTCCATTTACCCCTATTCACTCTTTATTTTCCCTCCTCCAAATCGACATGCTACCCACAATGGGCTGTTTTCCATTCTCTGAACATGCTCTCCTTATCACATGGGCCAAACCCTTCAAGATACGGTTACCAATACCAGAATGCCCTTCTACTACACTCAGTGTATTATACTATACTTTTTTCCTGTCTTTGGTCTGTGCATTCTGCGAGAACAGATGCCTGTTTTATTCACTTTTTGTTTCCTAGACTGAAATAGTAATTGGCACATAATATTTTGAAATATAAAGTATGGGATAAATACTCGAGGCAATAGTCAACTTTAAAATAAAATTAAAACAGCAATTTCTAGAGTTCTATCTCCCAGTATAACAGAGTATTTCTAATAGTCTACATTTATACAACATAAATTTCAAGATGGAAAATATGATCTCTTTACTTCTGAGAGACTCCGAAAGTCTATAAAATAAACTAAGAAATTGTTTCCAACATGAATCCTGAAATACATGGGACTGTGAGAGGCACAGAGTAATACTTTCCAACTTAATAAACAGATATGCAATATTTACACATCATTGACAAATTCTGTCAGTTGGAAACCATTACTCTTATAATTACAGTGACAAGTTTATTCAAAGTTCATAGCTTTAAAACTTACAAGAGTTTCAAAAAATGCAACAAACACCTTTGTTTGGAAATTATGTGGCAATAATCTATGTAAGTATAGAAAGGAATATCTTACGAACATTTCTTTGTCCTTGTTTTTCAATAGACAACAGAAAATTAACTTTCTTTCAGTTAATACATTACTGTGCAAAGTTTGTCATCTCAGATGAATGTACAATATCATATTTTACTTTTTAGTGACTCTAAAAGAAATATCACAAAATGGTAAGTATTGGGAGACATCAAAAAACATACGTTATAAGGATTTAGTAAAACAGAGAATTAAAAAGTAAGATTGTATGGGTATAGAAATTTCCAAGAAACATCAAACATTTTCTGCCATGTCACAAATTGTGTTGAAAATCCTAATCCTGAAAAACTATAGCCTTCTAAAAGCAACCTGTGATAGGTTAAGGGCAGTACACAGTTCTCCAAGGACAATCTGAAAGTTCCCTGGGACTCCCCACCTACCCACTCCTCTTCCACGAGAAGATGGAGTAGACAGAGGAAATACTTTCATGCATGGGACCTTAGCTGAGGGTGTCTGGGATACAGCACCAGATACAGCAGAGCCTCCCACACAGGCATAAATATAGAGAGCTTCTGAGGTAAAGTAAGTAAAAAAAAATAGAGAGAACCAAGGATAGGTTTTTATATAAAAACAGCAGTCACTTAAGAGTTCATATGAGTGAGCATATTGTGGAAAAAGACTGAGTTTCACATTGGGATTTCAACCACAACCACCCACACTCAAGATGATAATCACTGTCACTAATTAAGAAAGCAAATGACAATAATAACCAATTACATGAAAAAAATAATTCTGAGAAAGCTCTTCTCAGAAACCACATTTCCTATAAGGGAACGCCTGAGAGAGAACGCAGAGGCTGCAGCTCTGATCAAGCAGATGAGCTGTTTATTATGAAATATAAAGGTTCTGGATAATCTTCCCCAATCACCTTTAAAACCTCGTCTCCCTCCACTCTGCTCTCATGCCCCCATACTTCCTAGGCTACAATCCTTCTACTCCTCTTTCCATATCCAAACATTGCATTTTTCACCTCTTCTATGTATGCAAAAAGGATTCTTCTGCCTACAGGGCCCTTTTCCCTTTCCTACTCCATCCCACTCATGCACAATTTTCAAGATACAGCTTAAAAGACATCTACTTTATGAAGTCTACTCTGACTTGTTGAGATAATACAAATGGCTCCTTTCTCAGAGGCCTTACATCTGCCCATTACAGCTGTAATCACATTGTATGATGTTGCTTATTTTCCATCCATGACACTGGATTAAAATGTGGCCAAAAATAAAATCTTCACTTGTGCCTATTTTTAGGCCTTGCACCTAGTTCAGCATTTGATACATAGTAAATGCTTACATCATTTTGATAAAAAAATTCAGTATAAAATGGAGGCGGTAATACTTGCTCTATCTACTTTAAACCTCATTTGGAACAAATGAGGTATCTGTGTGAAAATACTTTGAAAAGTATGAAGTACTATATGTACCAATGTAGAAGAGACAGGATTACAAAAATGACTGTTAGTGTCATTCACTATTTTCTTTTCTGTAGAATCTCTTGCCATCTACAAAGGGTGAGTAGAGAAAGAATAGAAAACCCAGTCCTGTAACTGAAAGAGTAAGAGTTAACTATTAGGCAAGAAAGTAGGGCAGAGAGCTTCAGGGAGACAAGCGCCAAGGCCGTGTGGGACGGCGGCCGCGCGGCGGCTGAGAAGGAGCAGCTTTGTCAGTGCACACGGTATGCTGTGAAGATGCAGGTAAGAACCGAATCAGCCTCGACACCTTAGGCCACGCGAAGAATGTTGGTATTAATTTAAAGCGTAACAACAGAAGCTTTTGAGCTAACCAACTTAATGCTTACAGGTTAAATGAAAGATGCATGAAGAATATCTTTGGAGTCCAACTCCCTTCCCGTTTGCTTTTTCTTCCCACCAATAAGGCCACTGACTACCACCTACAGGTATAATCCTATTCTAAATTATGAGAAAAAAATGTGGTCCTTTGGGTTCTACCTTCACATAGTGCTTCTTATGAAGCCTAAAGAAATCTCAGAAGAGAAATCATATTTATTTTAAAGTAATTTAAGTTTTAAGGAGATGTTATAGCATAATGGACAGAATTTTGGACTCTGGATTTAGATTACCTAGCCTCAAATTTGGGCCGAACACCTGTAAGCTAAGTGCTCTTGGGTTGTTCTGAGAATTAAGTGACCTAACACTTGTGACTACAACAGAATATACTAAATAAAAGTGAGCTATTTTTGTTAATTTTATTATTACTATTCTAATATTTCATGTAAGAGAAAAGTTTAAATGTCTTAGACTCACTCAGAGTATCTGACTCTTAGTTCTATACTCTTGCCAGCCCCAAAGCAAGTTAAAACTTGTTATGCTGATTTTTACCATAGTTCCAATAGCCGAACTCCTGATTTATTTTTTCCTTTAGCCCAGTTATCATCTTCTGCTTTGGAGAAGTTAAGATGGGGAAAGAACATTAAATTTAGAGTCAGAAGACCTGTGTTCAAGTTCAAGCTGAAAATGCTGTGGCCGCAGT
This sequence comes from Smutsia gigantea, assembly GCA_032199065.1. Taxonomy (NCBI): domain Eukaryota; kingdom Metazoa; phylum Chordata; class Mammalia; order Pholidota; family Manidae; genus Smutsia; species Smutsia gigantea. Next base: position 276,793 of record JAVSCE010021259.1, on the reverse strand, counting down.
TTGCGGCATAAAACTCTAGTCTTAATTACGTACCTGATGTGTCAGAACAAAAGCTCCATATTAATCTTTAAGGAAAATCTTCCCTCTGCCCGTGGTTATGTCCTACTTTCATATGGATATACAGTTCACTTCTGTCTTCATTAAGCTCCTTACATTTCAGAAAAATACATCAATCTTGCCTATAGCTCAGCTGAATGAAATTTATTTAAAATATCTGCAATTCATGTCCCTGTCATGAACCACAATTTGGCTGAGAGAAATGTTATTTATGAAGATATATCTGAAGTAGCAGTCTGTTTACTCCAATGAACAGTCTGAAGTTTACTGGAAAGCCACATATCTGGACTTTACTGCTTTGGTCCCCATAGATCTGCTTTTACTAAACCTTACTTTGCCTACATCAGAAACCCCAGTGAAAGTTAGAGTTGAATTCACTGTTTAAAGACTGATTAAGTGTACAAATAATATAGTCAGTTTTATTTTTAGTATAATAAATAAGTTAGGTATTAAAATGGTTAATAACATTGAAGTCCAGTAAATAAATACCTTTTGTTCACAATGGTCTCTTTAACCATTTATCCAATTTTATCCCATAAATCAAGTCTAAGTTACCACGTGGTATGGTGTGGTGTGGTATGGCATGGTAGTATGGCATGGCATGGTATTTAGACCCACCTGTGTCTCTCTGGAACAGATCATATGAAAGACTATCTCAAATAAAAGAAGTGGCTGTTCTACGTCATAGTTTTAAGGAAACTGGGTCCTGATTAAGTATCTTTTAATGAGACCAGACATAAATACATATGTACACATAAATCTGAAGAAATGTGTTATTTCAAGTTGTCGTAAGGTATAAGTACTTTTTTGATTCATACCACTGGTTTAATTTGCATATCTGGTAGAAAAATACATTTGAGCAACGTTGGTATAAAACAGTGTCACTGAAACCTCTCATTTTTCTAAAGTTATTAAAATACATCTAAGATATACAAATATGCAAAATATTTGATACTCACTCTAAGTCCAGGAAATCCAGGAGGACCAATGCTACCCACAAGTCCCTATATAAAAGAAATGGGCAAAGTTGGGTAAATATGATTCCAAACTAAATAAGGGTATTTTCTAAAGATGAAGACAGAAATTTCTAGGAAAAAAAGTACCAAATTTTACCTTCCTCTGTAGTTAACTCTGACATTTCCCTCTTATGCATTGTACTAAGAAGCACAAATCTTTGGTGTCTTTTCATTTCACTTTATGTCCTTCAAAAATGCCCCAGGCTCCATGCTTTTGGATGCTTAGGATAACCACCTAGCTTGGATACAGATTTCCTATGTCTCCTATATATCTAATAAAGGGAGTAAATCCCATTAATAATCAGCATTACAGACATATCTAGCCTATATACTGTATGAAAAGATAAGTGGCCAGCTTATAAGATTAGAAGAACATTTTCAGATAGTTTAAAACACTATCAATTCCTTTGAAGTACATTATTTAAATTCTCTAAGCTAGTTTTCTCATTTATAAAACAGGAATAATATTTTTCTCATTGTTATAAAGATCACAATGTAAATTGTCATGTATAAGAGGTCTTAAAAATTTTCATAAAGCACTAAACAAAAGTAGGAAATTACCAATATTGTTAAATTATTTACATAAATACGAGATTTTATATTATCAATATTAATTTTTTCAGTTGATTTGGGATGGTTTTTTAAGGTAATTCCTAACCCACTCCATGTCATTGTTTCATTATTTACGTGATAACAGGGAGAACAATAGCCCCCTCTTCTTTTTTATTTTGTATTTCAAATTCTGTTTTGAGATGAAGACAGAATAAAATATAGAGAAGTAAACCTATAAACTAAAAATATCAAGTTTATTCTTACATTTTAAAGATTTTAACACTGGGAATGCTTTTCAAGAGCATTATGTTATATATTTAAAGAGCAGATTTCAAAAAGAAAACATTTAAAATATGGTAGGGAGCCCATCCCTACCAAAGTTCATGTATGTTTAACTGACAATTTAAAATTGAATAAGATGCCTTCACACTGGGTATGCAAAACATAAATGGTATTAAAGAAAAAAGTAAATAATTCTTGAAATGATATGCTCTCCAGAATCATGACCACTAAAAACATGATATATTCTACCTAAAATATCATTCAAGCTTTTAAAAATTTATTTGGAAATCAATTCTACTGTTCCCTTATTTTGACAAGATTTTGGCTAAATGAACTGAATAAACTAATATAGTTACATTTTAGAAAAATAAATAAAGAAGAAATTATTTTCCAATACCTTATTTTATGCATAAATGCTAGTAACTTACATTTGGAACTCTTCCTTCTTTCGGCTGTAAGGATTTTGTGATCGATTCTAATTCACATTAAAAGCTTATAAAAAGAATGTGTGTGTGGTATAGATTGGGGGTAGCTGTTGGGTGCTCTTTGAGAACAAAAACGTAAAAATTTTTGGTATTTTTTCTGTCAAAAAACAGCAATTCATCATCAGTCTTTGATAATGTAATTTAACTGGAGAATGGTAACACCCTAATCTGAACATTGGTATCTGAATACTCCCAGAAAAGACTTCTCTACAAAATACTGAGAAGTAAGGTATATTAATAATAGCTTGAGCCCCAAAGAGCAATCACTGAGAGCACGATTTTTACCCAAGGCTTCTTAGTACCTACATGTACATGAAAGGCTTCTTTTCCACATGCCCCCCACCCCTGAAAAATATACAAGTCAGCATGCAATACATACTTATTAAATATTCATAAAATAATACAATTTTAAAAATATTTATAAATATTAGAAATGTAACATTTTTCTAATATTTTAGAAATGTAACTTCTAATATTCAGAAATGTATATTTCTAATATTTTACTTAAGCAGTCACATGTAACATGGTCAAATAATTAATTTTAAGGATTTTCGCTCAAGATAAAATTTATTCATAACATTTTTGGCTAATTTCCTATGTTGAAAAATCGAAGTGGAATGTGTACAGTGGTCCTGAAATTGTCTGGCCAACAGCACCTAACTACAAGTGTGGCAACGCGGGTGGCAGTGCAGCTGCTCTGCAGTGTGAGTGACGTCAGAGTGCAAGGTGGACCATCCCGATGTACTCACGGGACTGCCATCCGGACCGGCAGGGCCTCTGTCTCCAAAGTCACCTGGAAAACCCTGACCCAGGGAGAAAAGGAAGAAATGCTCTGAAAGCCGACATAAATAGTTTTCTTGTAAGGAACTTAGTAATAGGAAATATTTACTTCCTAACCCCTAAACTGTAATGCATCAAAAATTTGTACTTGTTTTGTATAATGCTTCATTGATTTTAGGAACAATAATTCTATATTTTGTAAAAATTACTTTACATGCCACACAGTTTATACAAAAAGCTAAGCTGGAGAAAATATAAATTTATTCTTCAGTATTAAAAGGATCACCAGTCTATAGAGAGTAAAAGGAAGCATAACCAGGATTTCTGGCTGACCAGTCCATTTGTCATCTCTGCTACTTCATACTGTTCCCATACCCACACCACAAAGAATGAAATGGCTAATATCAGTTAAGCATGTGCTTAGCACAATTACCTTACGCTAAGGGTTTTACACATTATTATATACACATCACTTCACCTCATCTTCATAACACGTCAAATCAATGAATACTATCCTCACTTTGCAGTTGAAGAAATGAAAGCATAGAAAGGCTAAGTCCCTTGAACCTACTGTGACAGTTGGGACTGAGATTTGGAGACACTCTGATTGCTGAGTCAATGCTCTTGCTACTGTGCTATAATGACTGCTTTAACTCACCATACCAAGATATGATACAGTATGTAAAAAAAATCATTTAAGTACTATTTTATTGGGAAAGGCATAATGTGTATAAATACTGCAACCATAAAATGTGGTGCCACTCAAAGTTAAGCTTCCCAAATGCCTACTGAGAATTCTACACTGTAATACTATGAACGGAAAGTAACACACTTTCTCATTATAAATTCTATTGTAAAGTAACTCAATTACTCAGTTACTCTTACTCTATATACTAAGTTCTCTAAAGATTTACCACTGGATTTATCAACTTAAAAGGCCCCTTTTTAAAAGGCTACTTTACAAATGGTTTATACGGCTTATAACATTTTAATAACATTCATTAAAAAAATTTTTTTAACTAAAAAATAGTAGAAGTACATTACTGAATTCTTATAATCTTTTTATTTGGGCAAGCCAGTATTAAATGTTACATATTTAATAGATTTATTTATTAGTTTTTTTCAACCAATTTAAAAGATGGGTTAACAATGAAAAATATTTATGCTGTTTCTAAGATACAGGTTACTCATACTAGAAGCAGTTTCCCTTACTCTGTAATCAGAGGGTAATGCAAACACCATCCGTGCAGTCAAACATACTGTAGCCATACTCCCTTCAAAGTCAGCTGAAGTTGGGGCAGACTTTTTGCTTTCACTGTACTTGGAAGTCAAATTCTATTGTCAAGCTCACAAATCTGCAATACATCATTCTATTCAGGATGAGCTAATATGGATATCTGAAAGCATTTATGATGCACAGGTAGTGGAAAAAGTAGAGAAAAAATCTGTAATAAATCTGAAACACAAGAGATGATTGATTTCTTAGAAAGACTATAAGTAGGTTTTTCAGAAACCTCAGTTAAATAATAAAGATTAGGAGACACATTACATGATATTATTAATGCGAAATGTCCAGAATAGGCAAATCCATCGAGATAGGAAGCAGATTAGAGGTTGCCTGGGGCGATGGTGTCGGGAGCATAGGAAAGTGACTGCTAACGGGTACAGGGTTTCTTTCTGGGAGAAGACAATAGTCTAAATGAGTGTGATGGCTACACAACTCTGAATGTACTAATAACCACTGAACTGTACATTTTAAAAGGGTAAATTTTATGCTATGTGAATTATGCTTCAACAAGTTTTTCTTAAAAAATGAAGACACATTCCATCTGAACAAGAGGCAGAGGGGATTTCTAAAAACATCCTTGGGGACTCACATAGGACCGTCCAGAGGATGTGCTGTTTGGATTGATGGGCTCCCATCCTTGTTCAGTGGGAAGAGCTGCTCTCCAGTCAGCTTCCCATAAAATAGTGGTCTCTCTGCTAGGAGATGGAAAACGGAGAGAACTGTGACTGGTTCTGCATCTTTCACAAAATGTGTTACTTTCTATAAGCAGTATAAAAATGAAAAAATGCTTATTAATTTCAACTTGTTCTTCTAGTAGTTCAACAATATGTATAATAAGTGTTAGCTGTCCACTTTGACTTTGCCCCTAACATAATTTAGTTGAACTGAGTAATATCCAGTTTAAAAATTTTTATCTATTATTTCTCCTCTCACTTTAATGCCATTAAACATTTCATTTCATTTTTAATTCCATGTGTCTTATTATTTTTATTCTTCTTACATAATGACTTTCATGTTATCAAATTCTGAAATAATTTCTAAATCTAGGCACACTTTCTTGTTTTATGAAATACAGTATACTTAATGTCATAAAAAGCATCATTATTTGGCTATATATTGCACATACATTTTCTTTGGAAAAACATCATGCCAATGTTTCATGTTGCTGAAAATGTCATTGCTTATTTGCTGTTTGTTCAGGTGTTATTTCAATTCTAGTAACTACGTCCATGCTTTTTGTTTTTTAATACAGTGGAGGTTTTGTATTCCTTTAACAGGAACCTAAAGCTTTGCAGCCACAAATACTCACTGTCAAAAAACAATATTAAGGATTGGTTGTGAAATATGGAATGACAGAAACAAAAGATTTTGTCTTTGAACTCGGAAAACAAAAGATAGTTTCTACAGTTTATCCACTTGAAGGAATTTGTTGTAAAATAAAATACTAAAATTTCCCTCATATCTACCTAGTGGAACATTGTAATTATTAATTTAAATCAAACTGCATTTTCCTAAATATACCTTCACACTACCAAAAGAAATAGTGACCATTTTCCAGATTGTCATCCAAAAGAAAGCTCACATTTTTGCCTTTTTTGCCCAACTTGCCAATTTCATGAATGTGATGATCATCTCCTAATGGGGATGCCAGAGTTGCACTATTGCTTCTGTGTTGTGCATAACTCTTTTTCATATTTCAATTGTTTGGATCATTTTATGAAGAATATGACATTTCGGGGATTTCATTTGATCTCTTCAAGTTGTGAATAATTTCCTTGCTCATTTCCACTGTTTGATCAGTGTAGTAGACAGCTGTTACAGTGACCTCAAGGATTCCCACCTCCTGTTGTTCACACTTGTGTGATACCCTCCCTTTGAATGTGGGTAGGACTAAGACTTCCTTCTTCCAACAAAGAGAATGTAGCAAAGGTGACAGGATGTCACTGCTGCAATTATGTCACACTATCTAAGACTCCATCTCAGCAGTCTGGAGCTGGAGACTTCCCTTGTGAGCCTGATGAAGTAGGCAGCTGTGCTGAAGACACCCACATGTCAGTGGACAGTCCACAGGACCTGAGTGTGGCCTATAGCCATGAGCCAGCAAAAAGCCAAGGCCCTCAAAGAAATGAGTTCTCCTCAACTTGAATGAGCTTGCAAGTGAACTCTTCTCCAGCCAGGCCTCCAGATGATCATGCAGCTGGCTGACACTTTAATCCAGCCTTTTGATACTGAGCAGAAGCCCCAGTTAAGTAGTACCTGGACTCCTGGTCTACAAAAATTGATAATAAATGGGTGTTGCTTTAAGCCACTAAATTTGTGGAATTTGTTATGCAGCAATAGATAGCAAACTAATAAAATTGGCAATTAAATCTTTAAATAAAGTATGTGTGAAATCCTGTTTGCAAATCTTACTATGTGGTAATGCTCAATATAAGACTACTCACACTGTTTCTACATTTTTAAAACTTAAGTAGATCACATCTTTGAAGATTTTCCATTGCTTTTTATATTGTCACAAATTTAATTAATATGGATATTAAAGAAATTAAAACTTCTACATTACTCCACAATTTTTAACCATCAATTAAATATCTACATTTTAAAAACAGTATAATTCTAGCATCTCATACCCATCTAGGAATTCCTGATGTAAAGAATTTTTATCATGCTTCATGAATTTTGTGTTTGTACCTATGAAATGCAAATTTAAGAGTAATATGAACTGTTTAATGATGCAAAAGTTGCACTCAGTCTCCGGGTGCAACTGTTGCAAATATTGCACTAATTCTACTCCCTCTGAAACCATAAATCAGAACACAAATAGAAGCAAGAAAATAGAAGCTCTGCACTACCAGGAAACAGTACTTCATTATACAAGATTCTATTGTATTCATACTGAAAAGAGAATTAGAAAAGTTAATTAATTCATCTTTCCTCTTCTGCTCAAATCCTCACCACAGTATATTGAGCAGTTCTGCCTCTAATGTTGACAGTGGTACCACCTACAAACTTCATGGCATTCAGACATGAGGTTGAATTTCTCTGAGGCCTGAATGTTATTGAACTGTGGTAGCCAGCCTCAAAGATGGAACCCCCCATGATTCTCACTTCCTAATATTAACCCTGGGGTAGTCCTGTCCCATCTTGGATAATGACTGGCAGTGTGTGACTTCTGAGGCTTGGTCATAAAAGGTACTACATCTTCCACCTTATTCACATGGATGACTTACTCTGGTGGAAGCCAATACCCATGTAGTAAAGACTCTTGAGTTTCCATGTCGAGATCTGCCCATGGAGAGGAAATGAAGCCTTTCACCAACTAGGACCAGTTTGGCTAGGCAGCATGTGAGCCACCTTAAAAGCAGATCCTTCAGACCCAGTCAAGTGTTCAGATGACTGCAGTCCTGCCCAAAATCTTGATTGTAACATCATGGGAAACACTAAGCTAGACCCACCCAAATAAGTCACCCAGGAAACTTGTAGTAATTTGTTACATAGCAATAGGTAATTAATACATAGTAACAAGAGTGGATGTCTAGGATTACAGATCATAATATGCCAATGCTTAGTGCTAGATCCTGAGAGATATGGTCACTCGTGTGTTTTTTTAACACATTAATTTTATTTGTTTGAAATGTGCAGAGAGCCCTCTAAAATGCAGAGCCCAGATCAAGTGATCAAGTTCTCACCTGTCTGGGTCTGACCATGGTACTGTTATCAAACATGGTAGTTATCAGACACTAAGAACAAAAGAAGTATTCTAGACTTAGTATGCCTAAATGTACATGTAGTGGTAATATTTTGGATCACACATAGATAAATATACTTGGTGGTATATCTAAACATCTTGAAGCTGTGGAAAACTTATTGTTTAGGCAGTCTAGTAAAAGGATTGTTTTCCTAGTTCTCCAAAGAAATTAGAAAAATTTTGCATATAAAATAATTAGGAGAACATGAGGACCAAAATAACCAAAAAATACTAATGACTACATTTATGGAATTTTAGAAAACAAAAGCAATGTGAAATTTTTCTATTAAAAACTACAGTTAACTATGAACATATTTTGCTCTTTCTAAAGAAAATGGTTTAGAAATAACATATTCAGTCTAAAGTAGAGATAAATAAAAATTATCATAAAAGGCATGTATACTAAACAGGCATTACTGCTAAAAGCAGAAATACAACTTTTTCCAAGACTAAAATGCAAAGAGAAGAACTTTTTAACATTAGGATCACTAAAATAAAACCTGGTAGTAAGTTAACCCCACACATTCTACATGTGCATACGTATTAGCAAAAAGTCCTAATATGTAAAAGTCCTTCAAAAACAAAACACAATTACTTCAGGAAAAGGCGAGAGCATGAAGTACTCTGACGATCCCACCTCTGCCCCTTTCTTTTCCTCACAGGTAAGATACTTCAAAGGTCAACCATGACCTGATAGTTGGGACTAATTTTCAACTTAGGTAGGAATTTAAGGAGTTCTAGCCCAATTCTCAGAGACTTAGCATTACGTCAGGCTCGCTGTTATCCTAGCTACAGTCTGGGCCTCAGTTCTCAGATTTAGTTTCTGTCCTGTTCTTAAAGACTGCTTACCACCTTGTACTCCAGTTCTGGGAACTGGAATCTGCCTCATCTTGTTCACAAGAACCGGTTTCAGTGCACAAAATCATGTTCTGTCCCTCAATTATAAAGGCCCCACCTTATCCTTGACATTTTCCTAAGACAGAAAACACAATCTCTGAGCCCAAGCCAAGCCTCACGGCCATATCTACACTCACATTCCTGGTTTTGATGACCTACGAGATTCTCTGAGTTTTTCCCTTAGGTTATCTGCCCTAAAATAATTGCTTTGCCTGAATTTCCACCTGTTGCTGTCAAATCTCTGTGACATCATCCTCTGCCCAGACTTTATCAGCTGTAGTTCACTGCATGTCTCTTCTTAGAACCTGTCCCAACCTTGGAGGTGGGTTTAATTCAAAGTCCAGAGCTCTTCCATATATCTTGTCAAGCTACAGTTAGCCAAATATAGTTACTTAAAGACTACACTCAGTAAAATAGAATCCAAAATACACACTTTTTTCTGAAAGAGGTATAATCACTGCTCTAGCAATGGTAGTTTTTGGGACAGGGAAACACCATCTCCAAAATATCCATAAAATGTATGTATCTGAAACACTACTGTGAAATATGTATTTAAGATTGTCTGGGGCTAAGGATAGAAACTAATAACAGATGTCTAACAGGAGGATTTTATATTCTGAAATTCTAACACTGCAGTTAGAAGCCAAAATATGGTTTACTTTAAATAGACACTTTTAACAGAAAGATGTATGAGAAAACAGAAGGAGACGCTCCTTTTTCTAGTTAGAAAAGTAAACATCTCTGAAGTCTGGGTGCCATAAAGGTGTTATTTTGCCCACCATTCAAAGGACATGATACTTTGATTTTCACAGAAGGAAAACAGAGTACACTTTTTCTCTTGGTCAAACTTTAAATGTAATCTGATTTGATTACTTATAATCTCTTCCTATTAGGACTGAAAAACTCCTTACAAAACCTGTATATTTTGACAACAGTTCTCTAGATATTGTTAAGAATAAATCTCATCTCCAATTTCCTGTTTATCTTTAATGCTGGCATGTCAGTTATGGCATAAATGTTTTAATGTCTGTGGAGTCATATACATTTACATAACCAACTTAGTACAAGGAAGAGACTATTGATTACATCAATCCAAGAGCCCTATAAAATGTTTTTTTAAAAACAACTGGAATTTTCTGAAAGTTGCACTCCAGAATGAAGTTTAGGAACTTTGAATTAAAAAGAAAGTTACTTGGAATTAGGTAATATATATAAAATCTGATGTTAACAAATATATATGAATCCTCTCTCCTTGCCTCCCATATTTTTTTAAAACAGCATTCTTCTTTTCTATTATAAACCAGCGGGTGCTTTTACATTTTTAAAGAATCTGGTTCATATCAAATATGTTCCAAGAAGCTCCCTAAATAAAAACTGTAAAACAAGTAAAGAAGAACAGTGGTTCTATGGCATTTATAAAGATGAATGAAGATTGTCTACTACCTTGTTTTTATCTGAGGTCTCTGAATAAAGAACCTAAGATGAATTCAGTTACATCCACAGAGAGCAAAAAGAATGGCTGACTAGCCCCTGGCATTTCCCCATCTTCAAAGGCTTCTTTTTATTGAAGGCACCTAGAGCCCCATAGCTGTCTTCTAATATTAACTGGCAAGGATTTTGTCCCATTGTAACAAGTAGGGAATGTAAAAAGGAGAAAGAGGTAAGAACTGTAATATCTCAATATCCAAAAGCATGAGTACTGCAAATACGCAACTCATTATATGAGGTCTTTAAAAATATAGTGATTAGCAAGTACTTTTTCTAAGATTTTGAAATAAAAAATAGCTTATAATACAAGGAAGAATAAAACTTCTCAAATGCTAACAACCTAAGATTAAGGAACAAATGAATTTACTAATATAACTACTTTTACATACTCTTTGATCCTAAAATATACCAAATTCCTAAAAAAACCACTTTTTCTGGTGAAAAAACAAAAATACATTGTGGTACAAACATAAACTCAATCTGTAAACAATGAATAAACACAATGTTTTAGTTTTGGAAGAAAACAGTTTTATGGGAAGTAAGATTTAAAATGAAGTAACTTTTAACACAAACTAAATTCAAAAATATGTACAAGGCTAAATAATAAATAACTTCAAGAACCAAAATAATGTTATTTTAAGATGTTTCCATTTCAATAGATTCGTATAATATTTACAATGTCTAGGAGGACATATCTTTTACTTGTAAGTCTATAATTTCATTAAAAAAATATAGACATCACTAAGGAAGTTGGTTCACAACAACTGAATTCCACTCTTAGTGTTTACTCAAGGAAATAAGTGATCACTTGGCCAGCAGTGTAAGCAAGCATATGACTTATAGCAACATATTTCCAAACCTAAGCTTAGCAATGTTACTAACTTACTGAACAGTTTGGGACAGGACATTACTACTCCTTTCTGTGTCTGTGGTATCTTGTAGAAAGGATATATAGAGATACGTGTAGATACACACGTTATATATATATAAATTTTAATATTTTTGTAAACTATTCATATCAAACACAGAGCTTTAATAAACAGGTTAGAAACTAACTCAGCAATCTAAAGTTCATACTCATTAATATTTAGAAATTCCTGAATTTAGATTTAGAAGTTTTCTATGCCTATTACTTTATTATTTTGACTATCAGTGTTTCATATACATAATATGGAAAGTGAAGTAATTTATTCTACCACTTTCTGGCCTTAATTTTAGGAATTTAAAAATCTAATTGTAAAATGTTATATAAACTTACAGAGTTATCTAAAAAGTGTTACCATTGTTCTACAAATTACATGTTATAATATTACTTAAAGCTAAATCATATTATATGTTCATATGACTGAATAATTCTCAGCCTAAAATTTGAAGAAACAAGTTCATTTAAAAACAGAAAGACTAATTAAATTAATTAAAGAGAAATAGTAATTGCAATAAAATACATCTAATAATGTTCATACTATTGATAGTAAATGAAATAACATGGGATCCTCATAGCAGTACCCTCATGAAGCATCAGTCGGTACTTCTAAATAGCTCTGAAATCAGCAGAAAACAGTTCATGCGTAGCCATAAGTTTCTTAGATATGGGTACTTTCAGATTTCAGCATTTCCAGATTTCTGTCATATTTTTCAGGTCCATTGGTTTCTGTCATTTTCTTTATAGTGACCTGAAACCTTTTAGGTATTTGAGTATCTACTTCATATATAACAACAAATAGTATACATAAATTAATAAACACCAGGAGAAAATGACCGTATTTATATTCCATTCACCTAATAATTTCCACAATAAACACACTGTATATATTATCAAAAGATATTTCCCTTTTACTGTTATTAAAATACCAGTAAGTAACCATTCTTCTCATGGAATTTAAATAATCTAAATTGACATACAAGTATCCCCTGATACATAATATCCCATGCTAATACATTTGTCCTTAATGCCAAAGCATTTGAAGATGATTTTACTTATTATAAGCATAACACAGGGTAATAATCTGGAAGAGTCACTGAGGTCAGCCTTGGCATGATTTGACTTGTGGTTGTAACTATATCTTACTCTAAGTTTAGTGATTTCCTCATAATCATGGCCAAATCATTTGGGGTAAAAGCAAGAGAAAGTACATATAGTATACATGACATATTAGAGCACCAGACAGATTTTCTATTATAAACACTATTTAGGAAAAATGAGATACATGTGTTTTTCAAATGTAATTTTTCTAAGGATCTAAATCTATTTAAAGGCATATATTTTTAAAGCAATAAACCTATACAAATTTTGTAATATAAAGAACAGTGCAAAGAACTCAGTAATCATTCTATTTATTTTTACACAATTTTCTTGAACTCCCCTTTTGAGTTCATAGCATATGTTGGATAATTTCATAATTCCCTATGGATTAAGAAGCCAGTAGTTATCTATAAATTTCCATGGATAGTTTTATAGTTCATTATGGAGTATGAATCTAGAAATTACCTATACATTGCCAAGATAAAGTTAATATCTATATAACAGCTGCTGTATTAATAAATGAACTTGGTAGCTATTTAAGTGGTCTATAACAGGAATCTGAGAAAATATGCTATTTTCTCACCAAGGCCTAAAATTCCAGCATTGCAAATGACTTATTTTACATTAAACTATGCTTAAGATATAATTACTAATAAATAAGGTAACACTTTAAGCTACTGGAAATAATTTATATATAGTAGCATAACTTTATTAGTTCTTTTACTAACAGCATAGTTTGAAAGGAGAATGGAAAAAAAGACACAAAATGGAGAAGACAAGAATTAGGAAAATAAACTTCACTTGCTGTCAATTTTGAGACAGCCTACCTCTGTATATTTAGACTAAATATTTGACATAAATTAATGGACAGTGGATAGGTATTTCTGTTGGGGTATGTGTAGGAGAGCTAAAATGTAAGGAAATCACATACTAACTTTCTGAAGTATAATAGGGTGTGATTAAATGAGCTGGCATACAGAATACTGAGCAGAGTGCTTGAGAATAAAAAATGGTAATGATGGTAATGGTAACAGTTTCTGTTACTATAGTTGCTACAACATTAGCTTTAAGTTGAATGTAAATGCAAGAAAACAAAATGGTTGGCTTATTTTTTATTTTTCGACAGTTTTGTAAGCTTATCTTACTACATTAAAATCTTTTAAATGAAACTTAAAAATAATTTTATCACATTTTTACCAGAAGTCATGAAAAAGTAAATCACGTTCTTCTAAGCACTATGAGTAGAAAGCAGCAGAAATATCTAAGAAAGGGATTCTGAATTTTTACCAGAGAAGCTGGGCTTAAAACTTGATTTTACCACTTTTAAAAATGAGATTCTGAGCAAGTACTTATCATTGCTGAGCCTCATTCTACTCACCTGTCTAATGGTGATGATAGTCATACTATTCTAATCTACAGTCAAGAAATACTGCAAAGGTTAAAGGATAAAATGCTTTAAAGGGGTATGAGTATTCTGGTGAGATTTGTAATCATTTAGCATTTATATAGATTTTATGTATATACCCAAAAATTTAGAAATGCTGCTATGAAAAACTCAATTTTCTTCCTCACAGACTAGAGAACACAGCAGAGCACAGAATGTCTTACCCTAATAAAAAGGTTTCAACAGTAGGAAAATGAGCACAAGTGAAAATTAGGTGGCTAATTAGCTATACTACCTCAGTCAGGATGAGGATGCTTCCCCGGACCACATTTTTCTCATTTGTTAAATAATGGGGTATTGGATAATGTCAAAATTTCCTCCCATCTCTGAAATTACTATATTTCCTGGCAAAATTCACTTTCCTTGATTTTTAAAAAATCTGAAACAATAAGAATCTATAGCAAACTAGTTTCTGAGCTGACAAATGAAGCAGGCATTTAAAAAAACCTCTATAACACAAGGGTGAATAGTGCTATCACTAATATTTTAAGCTGTTCATGTGTTTTCTGTGACATTTCAGCTCCTTTTTCATAGGGATAAAAATCTCTTCCACTGGCATATTAAATGGGTTAGAAGTGTTAAACTTCAAGTTACTTTTTAATCTAATTTGTTTTTACATTCTCAGGTATTATTTGATAGATTATTAAAGTGGCAAAAATTAAACTCTGCTGAATGAGATAGACTGTGGATGACAAGGACAACAAGTACATTCATATTTTAATAGGTGAGAAATATGCACATAATTAGATTACATTGCTCTGAAATGAGCCTCAAGAAGTGAGAACTGAATTACCTGTCTTCCCTTAAGACCCTTCTTTCCACGGACCCCAGGAACTCCCTAGAACATAGGAAAATCAAGGGTATATATTTGTTGAGTAAATGAATCAGACATTACAGATGTTTTTTTCCTCAAACATCAGTTAAATAAATATGCCAAAGAAAGAAATAAATTGTTCCTTAAACTGGTGTCATACTTAGAAAAACTTCAATGTATTAATTTAACCAAAGTGGCCCCTTTTCTTCCTCATAACAGAATCCTGATTTTATTCAAGAATCCATCCCATCTGTACTTCCGAAAGGGATCCTGACAGTCTTCTGGTGATAATTATTTGTCCAGAGGAGGGCACATGACCACATGACCAAAGCTGGCACAACTAGAGAAACCAGAAGGTCTTCTTTTCCATACCTACAGGACAATTACTTCCTCTCTGTCTCCCTCTTTCTCTGCCTGGACATAAGCAAAGGCCCATTTAGCCTTTGCACTGGCAACCTTGCAATTTGGGAAGCAGAATTAAGGTAAAGCCATTAGACAAGGCAAACCAGGGAGGATGATGGTGTCACCGTGCTCAAGATAATATGGTGCTTAGATCCCACCAACCGCACAGATTTCTGGTCATGGAAGAAGCAGCATGGCATAGTACTTAAACAGTCAGGCACTGGAGCCAGAATATCTATGTTCAAATCCCAGCTCTGCTCTCTTTGCCTGCATACAGTTTTAGGCAAGTCTTTCTCATGGCATGCCTCATTTTCTTGATCTATAGTAAGAATAATAGTAGTACCTATTTTACTGTTTCTTTTGTGAGCATTAAAGAAGTTCATTCATATGAAGTATTTGCCCAGTACCTTGTATATAGATAACCATTCAATAAATCATTTACTACTATTGTTATCATTGCTAAAAATTTCCTCATCTTTAAGCAGTTTGAATTGGGGTTTTCAGTTACTTGCAGCCCAAAACATCCTGATATAATCACTTTGAAACTTATAATCACATATAACCCTTAAAGTAAGAAATCTGACAGAATCATGTAGCTTGGGATTTATAGTACATACATTAGAAGATAATATTTGTTAAAGTAATAATCTGTCTACTTTCAACTCAACGGTGTTTCATTAGATATTCATTTCATGTCTCTATCAAGAGTTCATAGGTGAGGAATAGGACTCATTTCACTAGGACTTTATACATTTTACATAATATAGCCAACTTTTTATAAAAAATTAAGATAATTGTTTTCTAAAACTTTAGTAGTTTCATTAAATCTCAACAGGAAACTTAAGGATAATGCAGACAGAATTATATAAGCACTTTTTCATTAAATATGCATATGTATGTTATTGACTTCCAGAAAGGACTCTTTTTTCCCATTTATTTTCAGGAATGATTAGCATTGTATTAATTTCTTCTGCTTTTCTCTACTTAAATGTCTTATAATCAATACCCAGTTAGTTATATCATCTATTGTTTTAATGAGAATTTTGAAGTATCCAATAATATAAGGATATGGTACCACAATATGACAAAATGGTCTTATAGTTATGATTTAAGACAGGACTTGATAGTTTTATATAGACTGGTCAAACTTAGTGAGTATGCCTACTGATGGTCAATGTCAACACTGGGATCCTTAAATCCAACATGATAACATTTTGCAAGGACACATAATTATGGTTTATCTACTAGAAAAAAGTTTACCAGCATCATTTACTAGAACTTCATGCCAAAAGGTCAGGAAACGATTGTATCATAAGCAGCAGAGGAATAAACAATGTAAACTTTATATTCTCTTTTGGATCAGTAAGAAGCAGATTCATTCTTTGCATGATGGATTTGAAACATCTTTAAGTAGGCTGTACCACATGACAGTTAAGTGGCCTAGCTGTGGAATCACACTGAAGAATGTTTTTTGCAAGTGGAATGATTTGTATGTTCATCAAGGGAAAATCTTCATCTCATCTCACCAAAGAACATGGGACATTTTGATTGTCTAAATTACAGTGCATTCAAATTTAGAATATTTCCTCTCTGTGGAAATATTCACAAATAATTACAAGAAAGTATGGTTTAATTCACTCACTCAAAAAATATATATATTTGAAAATTAATCTAGCACAGAATAATTTAAACTTACATTGACAAAAATCAGTTTCCAGAAATGAAAATTTTGGTCTGAACAGTACTGCTATAATAACAGAGTTGAATGTTAAATTCTAATATAGTTCACTATTTTCAAGCCTTATGATAATGGTAATGTTCTTCAATGTTTTTTTCCAATTAATATTGACAGTTTAAGTCAAGGAATGTAAAAAAAGAAATCACTGAACTGCACATGGCACTGGAAATCAGATGTAATGAAGTTGGAATGCCAGAATTCTGTACACATCTTCATTTTTAAGTATAACACAGCATTTTGGAAAGATTCTGTCATTATTCATAAGTACCTATATCTATGAACAGCTATTATCTATTACTAAATTACACACAAAAATACACCTTCTGAGGCTGAATTATTTACTGCACACTGCTTTGTAAAACATATGACTTGTCAAGAGGTTATAGTTAGGTTGAAATAGATGAAGGGAAAAAATTAAAATTAGTGAGAATGTTTGCTGTCTTGATCTGGGTAATGGGTACGTGAGGGTGCACACGCGTCAGAATTCATCAAGTTATACACTAAGATTCATGCATTTTCCTGTATGTGCCTACATGTAAGACATTTTTAAACAATTATTTAAAATATGCTTAAAATTAATGAAATCTAAAAAAAATGTCACATTGTAATAGTTCAATTTTTTTTAAGTTGGAATTTAAAATAGTTAACCATATATATTTGTGTCAACTCCTTCCTTAAAACAAAATTCAGTAAAACTGAATAAAGTCTAATTATATTTCTGGTAGGTGATTGTTTGTAAAGCTAGCTTGCTTCACTCGAAAGATTACCTGCTTGACATCTGAGTTTATGACCCTTATTGTCTGTTGTTATAATTATATCACTTTATAAATAATAATTGAAGGAAATGGACTTACTCGTTCTCCTTCAGGTCCCAGTTGTCCTGCTTCTCCAGGAGAGCCAATGAAACCCTTAAAGTAAGTAAATAATCTCTATATTGTTTCATTTGAATATATACTCTGTAATAATTCCAAATAGAGATACTTAAACATTTTTTTCATAATGTGAAACCATAAGGTTTAACAGAATGAATAACTTCTGCTCACCTTATTACTTTTCTTTCAGAAGTTACAGATCGATCTTTCATTAAAAATAAAAGTAGGGAATGTAACTTAAGACATGGTGGCTAACATAATTTAACAAGACCAAGTCCTTTTCTTCTCTGAATTTTGTATTGGGCAGAAAATATATGTACATGATTAACTAACAAAATGTTAAGGCAGAATGGAAGTATCAAAAGATGATAGGAAGTATGGAAAAGGAAGAGATTAATTCCAATATGGCAAGTAATCAAAGAAGGTTTCAAAGGAGACCAGCACTTGAGATAGGTCTACAGAGCAAGGAAACTCTTGATAAGCAGAGAATGGAGAAAGATCGCTCGAAGCAAAGCAATTTCAGCAAGCAGACACATAACGGAGAGAACCCAGGGAGTGTTTTTAAGTGGTAACTTTGTGTAAGTGTGGTAGTGCCCTTATACCAAGTTGAATTTCTAAAATATTAATCTGTTGACGGGATACAGAATACATCTGAGATAGGAAACACTGAATGTAGAAAAACTTCGTAGAAGGAGTTCGATGTCCAAAGTTGAAGGAATATGAGTCTGGATCACTGATTCAAAAAATACTATTTTAGTGCCCACTGTGTACCAGGAACTGGCATTATAGAGATGAATATGAAAGTGCCCTCAAAAAGTTCACAGCTTATTAAGAAAGAGGGTCATATAAATAAATAATTATAATATCATATGATAATTGTGACATGATTATGTGATATGTGATGTGAAAAATACAAGATACGGTGGAAACTTTGGAGGTCGAATGACCAACTTTGCCCAGAGGGAAGATTTAGGAAAGAGTAAGCAACATCTGATTGAGTCTTAAACGGAAGGAAAGGCATTCCAGGAACAGCCAACAATGTGCCATTAATCGATCATTCAATAAATCAATAGGAATGAAATGACATGGCATTTTCATAGAACTGCAAATAGTTCTCTGTGGTTGACTGGCAACTGATAGGGCTGGAAAGGGTAGCAGTTTAAAATTTAGGCATAGTTTTGATATAATCAGATTTGAGGTTTATAAAATTCAGTAGCATTACAGTGAGTCAACATGTCTTTGTATATGTTTCTTAGGATGGAGGCAAAGATGACTGTAAGGTTAGGCTAATAATCAAATGGTAACTACTGACAGAAATATGGAAAACAAATAAGAAAGCAGAATTTGGTAGAAAGAGGCTGAGGTTTGTTAGTCATTTTGAATTCTCATGATGTTGAAGCATTTAAATGTAACTATCTTGGCAATGAATTGGAGATAGGGATGCATAGAAAGTTCATAAAGATAACATTTGAGGAACAGATGTGTCAGCAGACTTAAGGGTAAATGAAAGCTCAAGGAGAAAACAAAGAAAAATATCACTGAATGAGATGCTGAAATGGAGATGGGAGAAAAAGAATGGCTTATTGATACAGAGAAAAGCAAGGTATAAAAGAATTCGAAGTAGTGATACAGGAGGCTGTTTTGACTAAATTCTAAATAAAGGCTATTTATTTTTGAATCAGAGAATGGTGACTTTTCAGAGTAAATGTTTCCATAATAATATACATTAAGAAATAATTCAAGTTTCAATAAAGGAAATGTCATTGTAGACATATAGCAGCATTATTCATAATAGCCAGAAGTTAGAAACAACCTAAATGCTCAACAGATGAATAAACACAATGTGTTCATAAACGAAATAAACAAAATGTATATACATACAATAGAATATTATTCAGCCTTAAACAGGAAGGAAAGTCTGACACAAGCTACAGAGTGGGTGAACCTTGAAGACAACCAGGTTAAGTAAAATAAGTGAATAAAAGAATAGCTATCGTATGACTGCACTTAAATGAAGTACCTAGAGTAGTCAAATTCATGAAGATAAAAAGCAGAATGTTTGCTGGGGCTAGAGGGAAGGCAGTCATTGTTTGACGGGGTACAGAGTTTCGCTCTGGGAAGACTGAGTTCTGGGGATGGGTGGTGGTGGTGGCTGTTAGCGCCTCCTGCTGGGGGCTGAATCACCTCCTCACAATTCATATGCAAAGCCTAATTCCCAATGTGTATTTGGAGGTGAGGCTTTGGGGGGGGTAATTAGATCAGTAGAGCCCTCATGACTGAGACTGGTGCCTTTGTAGAAGAGATATGAGCCGGCTGATTGCTCTCTCACCATATGAAGACGGAGCAATAAAGTGACTGTCTACAAGCCCGTAAGTGGGTCCTCACCAGACACTGGACTTGCCAGCACGTGGGTTGTGGACTTCCCAGACTCCAGAACTGTGAGATATGAATGCTTGTTTTTTAAATCACCCAGTCTATGGTATTTTTTTTATAGCAGCCCAAACTAAGACACTACTAAACTGTATACTTGATAATGGCCAAAATAGAAAATTTGATATTATGTATATTTTACCACAATTATTTTAAAGAGTAGAGGTCTCAGGAATCAATTCTAAGTTGCCTGGAATAAAAACCTTGGAAGGGATTTATTTCCTGAGGGTGAAAGCTAGTTAGGCCTTTCCAAGAGAAGAGGAACATTTTTCTGTGACAAGGAAAAATACCTTTAAAATTCCCTATGAGCTACAGATTGTATGAACAAGCAAAGAAGAGAAAGAAAAAAAAAAAGAAAAAGAATTACAGTTGACCCTTGAACAACATGGGTTTGAACTGTGTGGGTCCACTTATACATGGATTTTTCTTATTAAATACAGTACAGTACTATAAATGTATCTTCTTGTTCTTATGATTTTCCTAATTAGCATTTTCTTTTCTCTAGCTTACTTTATTTTGACAATATAGTATATAGTACATATAACGTACAAAAGATGTGTTAATTGTCTACTGATGTTATCAGTAAGGTTTCTGGTCAATAGTAGGCTATTAGTAGTTATGTTTTGGGGAAGTCAAGTTATACACAGACTGTTGGCTACTTAGATTTTTGCTAACCTCCCACATTGTTCCAGGGGTCAACTGTAGTTTCCTTCTACTTAACGTTAATAAGTGAAACAGCTATAATTTGTTTGCTTGAAAGCTGGGCATCTGGAGATGAAGGTTTCTTTTAAAATGAAGCATCAAAGAGTGTTTCTGATACCAAAACATTTAGGACTATGATGACAAGCTGCACATATTTTCTCAGAATCATTAACAACAGATGGCTTCAAGTTTAAAAACAGTTAACTTTTGTTTTAATATATACAACTGGAGTTTTGCTTATAAATAAAAAGAACAGACACCCTGACTGGTGTACATTTATCACTAAACTAAATAATCAACTGGGAAATCAGGAGCTGGAAAGTCAGACTTCTACTCACCATATTCTGCACAGGATACAAACACAACGTTTTGGAAGTAAATATTTTAATGAGCAATTACATAGTGTTTCACAAAGGTTTCTAGATAATTATTATGATAATTCTAACAGAAATAAAATTTCAGCAGCACCTGCCAAAGAAATCACATGGCATTGCAGACATTCTCAAAAACTCCACCCTTAATGAATAATGTAACAAAGAACATAAAAAAAATATATGTACATATATATATGTTTTTGCTTTTTGGATTAAAGGCTATATATGCAGTTGGAGGGAATTTCGTGTCACCAGTAGGGCCACTAACAGGCCAGAAGAGACCCTATACACCTATTTTTTGAGGCACCTCGCATATATTAATACCAAAGGAATGCCAAAGGAGGATTACAAAATGATTATCTGCTTTAATATTTACACCTAAAAAAGTAATTATCTTAACACCAAAAACTGCAATCAGATAAAGTGCCAGCCAAAAGATCATTTATCACATGATTTATAAAAATATTAATTTACAGTGCCTTAACTGTGGCATAGCCCAATAACAGGACACAAATTAAATGAAAAATATCTAATAATCCTGTCAGCATGTTTTTGTGACTTTTATGTTATTAAACACATTTAGAGCTTATGTCAAAAATCTGTATTTGGGACTCTTTGTGAATGTGAAACCTAGAAATGGCCCTCCTGAAACTACCCATACTCCCAAAGGAAAAAAAAATATTAAATTTGTTATTTTTTTTAATGCGTTTATGAAGCTGGCCATCAAAGCCTAAAAGTTACAACCTAGACAATAATTTCTAATGCAAATGGTGAAAAAAGCAACAACAAAAGAATGTGTAATATGGTGCAAAAAGGGTATAAAGAAAAATTTAGGAAAAGTTATAGGAATCAAAGAAGCAATACAAAAAGAAGCAATAATAGAAAACTGCATGATAGTGCAAAATAACACATCTTGGAGTTACTCTGGCTGCACAGAAGAAACTCCCCAATTTCAATAAAATGATAGACTCTGCAGAGAAAGTGTGTACCACGTGCTAGGCACCGTGCTTTAACAGTGTTAACCTAGGTAGTTCTCATAACTACCTTAAAGGTAAGTTTTACTATCACCATTGAATGAGATAGGAAAAATGAAGCACAGAAGGGTTGACATCCGAATTCATAAAGCTAGTAAATGAAGGGTTAAAAAAAAAAGAAAGCAGGCTTCTCTGACCCCAAAGCCCATGTTCTTAACCACTAATCTCTTCTTGCTTCTCAAATCCGAGTTAACATGTGCTTTGGATGCAGTTTCTAATTAAAAAAAAAAGACTTTTTCCCATATTTTCACTTTAATGCAAGGATTTGCAGAAGACAGCATGGTATAGCAGGAGTAAAGAACTAAAGGTGAAAAGACTGCGGTTCTAGTTCTGGCCAGCTATGACTTTGCCAACTTGTGTAAATTCCTCAGCTTACTATTATCTCATCTATAAAATGGAGACTATTCTCCTACTTCACAGTACTGATGGCAAAATAGAAGAAGAAAATCCATATTAAAGTATTTGGAAATATTTAAGAATTAAAAAAATTTAAAGCATTGTTACAGGACTCACTGTTTAAATACTTTATACTTTATTTCAAAAAAGTATTTTAGATAATATAAGGCATAGATGTAGATTTTGGAAAGTAACTAGCTATTAAAAATAAAGAATTTTTAAAACAAAAATTTTAGTTTACTAATTTTTCCTATAACAAATGCTAATTTTAATTTCTAGCACACTATATAACATACCACAGTAACTTTTTTTTTTTACTCCCTTAATGATTAATAAAAGTGCCTAACAACTCATTTAATGGTTTGGGTATGCAATGGTATATTCTTGATATGATAAGCTTATTTCCATTTTTACAGATATTTCTTCACTCCAGATAGTTTTTGCATCATAGTATTACTTCAGCCTTGAATTAATGTAAATTTTTTTGCCTCTTCATATTTTTTCATTATGATTTCTTAGGTCTATATACATGCATGTATAAACAATACTGCAAATGTTTAGAAAGCATATTGTAATACAACAGGCATTATGCTAGGAACTAGAAATTAACAGAAAAGAATGATGTAAAACCTACCACTATATGACTGCTTTCTGTGGCTTAACTGAAAATGTCTACTAAACAAGTGTACTTTTTTTCAGGCTAAATCTGCATTACATACAAAATTCCTACAAAAGTGTGAAAATGGTAGTTTGTATATTTCATTCTACTTTTATGAAGCATGATTAACAAGATGATGAAATTCTTACTTACTCGTACACCTTTAGGACCTGGATTTCCTTCTGCTCCAGCTAAACCCTAGAATGAACAAAAGACATCATAATCGTATTACAGCATTTTTTAAAAGAGTTGTCAATAAATAGATTAATAAAAAAGGGCATATAAAGAGGTATCATTTTCACAACTATAAAATTCAGAACTCTGTATACCTAATGAAGACTATATATGTTCAAGGAATTTTAGAATTTCAGAAACAAAAGTCACAGTGTATATAATCTATACACAAATATATTTTTGATATTTAAATAAGGCAGGTCGACACACATTATTAGACACAAAAAAGTAATTTTTCATTAAATCAGTTCTTATTGGAAAACTGTTATTTTAAAACACTAACTTATCTAAAATACATCTCATAAACTTTTTAAAAGAAATAATTTTTAACTTCATATCAATGTCTATATGTTGGAGTATATTTTGTATTTTCCAGATAACACAAATCATCACTTGGTGGTAAGACTCTGACATACCCACTATATATTTTTAAGGCCTAAAAAAATGGAATTTTGTTAACAACAGATTATTTTTTGGCATTTTTATTTGTTATTCTTGAGAATAAAAGATAATAAATACAGTTTTCTAGAATGCTAAATGAATAATTTCAAGAATAAATAATCAATGCATGAAAACCTAGGAAAGAAAATTTGTTCTTTATTAGTCTACATGAAGTAGAGAAAGTTAGAAATCAAAGGGAAACATACACAAAGTGGATTTAAATGACTTTTCAAAGTAGTATGTAAAGACTAAACTCAGAAGCACTTGGCAGGGGTGTTATACATAAAGCGCTGCCATCTGTGC
The DNA here is from genome assembly GCA_032199065.1 of Smutsia gigantea. Classification (NCBI taxonomy): domain Eukaryota; kingdom Metazoa; phylum Chordata; class Mammalia; order Pholidota; family Manidae; genus Smutsia; species Smutsia gigantea. The sequence goes on along the minus strand of JAVSCE010021259.1, from coordinate 252,335 downwards.
CCCAAGTTCTCACAACTGTGTTAATAAAAAATGATACGATTTATACAGTTTTAATTCTAACCACTACTTCATTTTAGTCAGTGGCAGCATTGCAAAATCAGCAGGACTACTTTAAGATCTCAGTAGAACGTTGGGCATTTAATTTTGAAGTTTCCACTCTACATCACAACAAACACGTTTTAAAAACTCATTTTAAACAAAGCTTTCTGCAGTAAAATTTTTGAAGAATTTTTACAATTTTGATATTGAAATTATTTTGCTTTGTGCAATCCATCGTTTAATAAAATAAGCCAATTATCATTTCAACATTAACTCCAGAAATCAGAACATACAGAGTATGACTGAAGAGGAACATAAAAGGAGAGGTGTAAATATAGTTACCTCACCTGCCTGCCCGGGTAACCACGTGAACCAATATCACCAGTGAATCCTGGGATTCCCTGAAATGAGAAATAGATAAAACAATACAACAAAGTCAAAAGAAGCCCAATGAAACAAATTTGATACAATTATAATACCCAAGCTTGGAAAGAATTTTTCCCCATAAAAATATTAAGGGTCATGCACATTGCTCATCTGATTGAAATCATCTATTTGAATTAAAATGAGCCAAACTGTTACATAAAAATGCATAAAACTTTTTGACTAGGACCCTAAATGAGATACCGATGACTAGTTATGACAATTAATAATGATAAATCTAGAATGGAAAAATCTAGTACAACACAAATAAAGAAGATATTTGTTCTAGAGAGAGCTGGTACATTCCTTAATAACCAGTATCTTTTGGATTGAATTCCTTCTTGTCTAAATCACTCTACAACTCTCCTTAACTGTCTGAGCACAAGCCCTAGAGACTAAAAGGGCAGCAAACTTCAAAATCAACCTCTTCTTCCTAAAGTAAACCTATTCTTACAGCAAGTCTAAGTAAATGGGTATTAAGTGGTAAATGCCTGTATCGTGACATAGATTTATCTAAAACTTCACTTAGTAAACTTTGGATGATAAATTCATTTTATATTGATAACACTGAATTTTTAATTTAAAACAAGGTTTGCTCAAGGAAAGCTGATAGACTCAAAAGAAAGGAGACTTGTGGCAGAAGTGGACAGAAAAGTGAGAATAGCTCCATTTGTCTGTACTTTCTTTCACTGACACATTAGTCACTCATTCATCCGTTTATTCAGTCGACAACTACTAAATAATTTTTGAACCAAGGAAATACCAGGAGAATGTATGCTGAGCTGTCTTTATTTGTCACAAATTGTGACAACAATGTAAATTTCACAGATTCCTTATGTATTATGTAAAGTTCATTTCATAGCTGTAAAAGAGATAAAAAGAGACACTGGCTCTTTGCCCCTCTGCTCGGGCATAGACAGAAGAGTGTTACCTCCATTTTAAGTAGAGAAACACTATAAAACTCATCAAAATTTGGAAAATCTAGAGAAAGAAGGCCAAGGAAAAATAAATGGAAGATCATGGTTGAAAGCTTTTGCCCTCCAATTCCATTAGAGACATAGGATCCTAATAATGTCTGTCCACTTTTCTCAGAATTCACCTCGATTTTGTTCTCTCATTAGCCTCGCTCCTTTCCCCCCTCCTTCCGTTGCTCCACCAAGTACCATGTACTGAGTGCTTTTATGCGACAATCACTATGTTAAGCACTTTATACCTACCTCTCATCTGGGAAATGCTATTTTCTCCATTCTACATTTGAAGAAACTAAGATACAGTCAAGCTATGAAATTTGCCCAAGATACCACAGTGAGTAAGTAGCAAAGCCTGCATGTGAGCCCAGACAATCTAACAGAAGTCACGTGCATGTGTGTCTCACACACACACAGACATCTATATATACATATAACAATGTATAATTTAACTGATTGCGAATAAAAAGTGGCCTTCTGAGAATTATAGAATAAAATTCTTCCCTATATGTGGAGAGTTATATCCTATGACTCTCAGAAACCATGCTTATGTACTAAATATTACACCTCATTAATATTATATACAATATATGATATTTTAGTCCTATAATGCCATTTATTGAGCACCTGTCATGTGCCGAGCACTATTTCAAGTATTTTATATGTATTATCTCATTCAATCTGCTCAAACCCTCTAAGGTAAGTATCATTATCCCTATCTTACAGATGATAAAAATGAGACATAAAGCATTTGTCACTGGTGGAAAGTCACTCAGCTAGTAAGTGGGAAGCCAGGATTTAAACCAGCAAGTCTAACTCTGGAGACCACAATTCAAAGCTGCCTCCCTAGTGTAGTTTAGAAGTGTAAATAACTTCCAACAGTACTCTAGGGAAAACCCTCTAATTGGGAGATTTGCTGCAGTCCATTTACAACTGCTTCCTTTATGCCTCATCCAATTCTAAAATACACAGGCTTATATCCAGATATTCATAAAGCCTCATTATATTTGGGTATGCCAATAGAAAGGAGTGAAACAAATTACAAAGGTTGTTTTTATTCCATAGGTCACTATCTGGCTAAGGCCAACTACCATCCCTTTTATTCCTTTCCTAACCAAATTAGATTAACTGACTTCTATTGAAAAGCTTTCTGTTTTAAGACATAAGTGAAATATGATTTCGAATGGATTTTCATAGAGGCTGTTAAGGCAACATGTAGAAATCTAACACATTCCAGACGCACAGAGAAAAACAAAAGAATTCCACTGGATGGCTAAACTCTGCTTTATTGGAACAGCCATAAACAAAGTAAACGATAAGCCTTCAGCATAGTTTTATGCGGGGTAAACATATACTAAGCCAACCACACCCTAATATCAGACACTCACAGAAGCTCAAAAACTCAAAACAACACTATGACTTAAATATTTACTTAAAAATGGTTTTAAAAATAAGTTGGTCCACTTATATGTAGATTGAATGGAGGAATGTAGACACAAAATTCTATCTCTAGCCCCTGGAGAAATTAGGAATAGGAAGTCCGCCCCATCCCACTTCTCACTCAGCATAGAAGCACACACTCTGAGTGAGCCAGACTCCATTGAGGATCCCAGCACAGCTCCATGGGACCTTTCTACATCTCGGTTCTTATTAGTAAAATAGAATAATAACCTAGGTCACACAATTATTGTGTGGTGAAAACAGGACAATATATGGAAGTATACTTATAAGTGGAGGTAACTGCAATAATTCTTAGTGTTGTTCAGCGTTAAATTAGTTAACATGGAAATATTCAATAAAAAATTATACAACTAAAAGTTGTAGTTAATAGCAGTACAGTTGGCAACTAATAAAGACTCAGTAAACGACAGCTCTTATTACTAGAGTTGCACAGATGATATAATTGCTTTTTCCAAGTGTTTGCTGAGCATTTATAGATTTACAAATTTTCCAGAAGTGAACGTTTCTTAACAAATTAGTTATGCCCCTCTTAATGTCCAGTGTCTTCAGGGTTGAAATGCAAAATGATTTTAGTTGTTCTTCACAGTTATCACCAGCTTTGTCATTTTCCTGAAAACAAATAGGAAAGAACTGGCTCCAAAATATATTTTCCAACCTTTAAGTTTGATTTTAGGCTCCTCTAAAAAGCATGCCTCAGGACAGCAGCGTGTATATTAAGGAAACTGGTTACACAGCAATTGTGAGAGACCTGATCAGTACTGACAGACGATCAGATTTTCACTTACTTGTGAAATACCAGATTTTCTTCACTGGAATCCACACGGTTCTGCCAAAGCAGCTTTCTAGGATTTTTTTCCCCTCTCCAGGGACTAATACCTCCTGCCCTGGCCCTCTGATTTTTTTCCCATAAATGCTCAATTGCTTTTCAGGACACTGAGACTGCATCTGTTACAGATACATACAGTGACCCTTGAACAATGTGGGACCCCCATGCTGTTGAAAATCTGTGTATAACTTTTGATTCCCCAAAAACTTCATTACTAATATAGCCTACTGTTGACCAGACGTCTTATGGATGACATAGACTATACACTTATGTACCATATACTGTATTCTTGCAATAAAAAAGGCTAGAGAAAAGAGAATGTTTCTTCCAGTTGTCACAAATCTCCAAAAAGTTTTCCAATATGCTGTGTTTATTTACATATTAAATGGACCCACACAATTCAAACTCAGATTGTTCAAGGTTCAATTGTATACTGCTCTGCTTGCCATGTCTAGTGATTAGTAATCTTGACAAATTGTGCCTCAGGGACTGAACAGAATGTACCATCCCATTTGGCATCAGTGAAAGAGAAAACTGGCTTCATTTCTTCATTTCTATCTATCCCTCAGGGATAATCCCTCACCTATCTTTCTGGAGCTCCCTTTAGGGCTCCCGGAGGCTCTTGGCTGAATCTCCAGTAACAGCACCCATTCCCCTAGTTTCTAATCTCCTGCCCTTTGCACTGCTTTTTTCATACTGGCCTAGTACACATTGTATTGCAACTAAGAAATATGACTTTATTTTTTCCTGTGACATAGTGATATATTATTTCTTGGTAGGGGAAGAGAAAAGGAATTAACATGATCAATAATTATAATTTGGGAACTAAACAGTCCCCAGCTATTTTGATTTTTAAATATATGCATATGTGTATAATGAACAATAGCATATATGCCATTTAAATTTGTACTATTATAAAAATTTATTTGCATTCCCTCATGCAAGGGTGAGGAAACTAACAGCTATGGATAGGCTTTAGTAAATTGTACAAAAAAAAAACGTGTGTTATGTGTGTGCATGGGCAGGTGCACACGTGCAAGAATATGTGTATTTTCTGGGGAAAAGGTTCATAGCATTTATGAGTTCTCAAAGGGGTTGTGAATCACAAAAGTTTAAGAACTGCTTTTCTGGAACATATTAGGCAGATAATGAAAGTCAGTCTGGGATTTGAAAAAACAAAAACAAAATGTAATAGATAATTAAAAGTTTGTTCTGCACTGAACAGAGTAAAAATCATTGAGAAGAAAAATTGAAATAGTAAGTGGGGTAAAATCATCTCTCAATGTAGCTCCCTAATGTGTGTCTTTTACTGGAGAAGATACACATTTTATGAAGGGAGTACTTACTTGTTCACCTCGGAGTCCTGGGAGTCCTGGGTGCCCTTTGAGACCCTGCAAGGGTGAAGGTGAAGACATGCTATGAAAAGTAAATGCATATAAGTCAAGAAACTAAACATAGATGCTAAGTTGTCTTTTACCCCAACTTTTGGTTTCCTCATCTTTACTAATTTAATTCTAATTTATTTTTTATTAAATTCAATCTTTTTAACTTAATAAGAATTTAATTTTTATTAATACATTAATTCTTAGTTCTTAATTAATTTTGAGTGTTATGTGTTATCGACTAAAATGGCAGACTAGGATTGAATAGAGAATAAAGAACAGCAACTTTTATAAAAGGCAGGTACCCAGCAATGGATCCCCTAAATTTTGCTGAGACTTTTTAAAAGTTCATTTTAGCTATTAACGCTGAAGCAAAATGCCCTCAGATATAATGTTTGTAATGACAGAAACACTGGACCATATCCAGGCAGTTCCCCTAACCCAAATCATTGTCATCACACTCCGTGTATGAGCTAAGACAAATGAAGGAGGCTGCTGACTGGTCCGCCATCTGGGGTTTTATAAGGCTAAGAAATAAGTAAAAAAGAAAAAAAATTCAAATAATAGAGCCAAAAGCAAATCTTTAATATCAATTATTAACACCTGAACATATATAATAGATTATTCTTTTTCCTCTAGAAAGATCTTCTCTGAGCAAAATGAAAGAAGCTAAAAGAAGGACAGGAAGAAAGCAATACAGGAACACTTTCAAGTTATTTGTACATAGCTAATCAACAATCAGTAAATCATTCTACTGTTTACTAGATTTTGGCATATATAAAAAAAACAAGTAAAAGTTCCTCTTTTTAAGAACCTCATAGGATTTTAAGCAAACTATAACACAAAAAACTGAAATAAGTTACAGTTTACAAATATCCAAAACTTCTAATTAATATACTGAAAATTGAAGATGAGTTTTTGGCATTTCAGAATATAGACTAAATGAGTGAAAAGAATTATTCTGGATTAAACACGAAAGAGATTATCAACTTGGATTAATGAATTAGAGAAGGAAATGATGTTTTGGTTAGATAATGGGGAAATCAGAAGAGGTGACTATTTGAAAAACAGGGAAATGATTTAAGCAGCTTTTGAAATGTTAAACTTAAAACAACAATAAAATATTTAAGAAAGAAGTCTCTTGGAAACCTGAGAGACCAGAAAAAGTTGAGAAAGCAAGTTTGGAGACAAAGACTTTCATGTCATCTGTATGTCATATAAAAGCATATTGGTAACAAGGAAGTAACAGAAGGGAGAAACAGGGCAGAGGAAAAGGCCTGTCCTCTGGGCCCTCAGTTCCTTTGTGATTCGGCTATTAGAAAGAGATCAGAGAAGTGGCCATGTGAAAGAAGGGTTACAAAGAGGGGAAAATGTAAGGAAGGAACAAAAGCATTTTTACTGAGCTGCTCTGCACCAGATATTGTGTTGTCACCTTCAAATACCTCACTCAGTTAATTCTGTAACAATGCTGTGAAGCAGGTGTCCTCCCATTTTTACAAGTAAGAAAACTGAGCTCAGAAATTAGGTGATTTGACCAAAGTCGTGTAGGTAGTAAGGTGGAATCATGTTGGCTTGATAGTTGGGTTTATCAAGAATTGAGTAGCCTGCTTGCCTTTCTGTTTGTGGTAGGGCAGAGGAATGGCAGGATGAAACACACAAAGGGCCTGAGTTGGCTTAATTAGCCAGGTATGGGAGTTGCAGTCAGGAAGGCCTGAGACTGGTAAGAAAGACACAGCAGAAAAACACAGCTGGAACAAGGTCAAACCAAGATGGTGCAATTTGGCTGAGAACAGGCCTCTAACTTCATTACAATCTCAGTTACCTAGTAAGAATCATGCCCGTCAGCACCATGACAGTTTACAATTGTCAACCCCCTGGAAGTGACCTAATAAGGAAAAGCTCCCTTTTCTAAGAATCTCTCCAGAGAAATCATGACTATTCCACCCCGTGTTTTACATACTGGTTGTATTTCCAAAAAAGTGCTAACAGACCACAAAGGGGGTGCTCATCTGCCTATGGAGTAGTCTGCTCTGCTTTGCTGTATAATCCATACTTTTTACCTCAATAAATCTGCCTCATGCCGTACCTGGCATTCATTTCATTTACATCCTGCACATAGCCAACAGTCCTCCACAACAGTGTAGGCCTAAGGGCTGCAGCCTCCCGCTTCTGCTGAAACATATTTGCTTTACGTGCCCAGAGTTGTCTCAGACTCAAATGCAGGCTGTCTTTATTTTCATCAATATGTTCAAACATTAGTAACAGATGAGACAAATCAACAAAATGGATTATATTTCATAAATCATGGTATTATTAAAGTTACTTACCAATAGTCTGTAATATACCCAATGTTTTAATTCAGCTTTACTGTGAGTGTATACCTTTTTTTAGAAAGCTAAAGATCAGCCTAGTTACAAAATATGAAAAACATATTGTTCTCAGTTATCCAAATGTTATACAAGATTCCACAAATAAAAATAAGAAAGCTAAGTTTTTTCACTTTTTAAGATAGGAGATAAGAAGTATCCTCAGCACTAGGACAGCGGCAGTGGCTCCCCGGGAGGAGTCGGCCCCTCTGTCTGGGAGGAGCCAAAAGTTCTTGGGAGCCGGTCAGGAGGATGAGGAGTCAGGATGGGGAGCACAGAGGCAGAGCAACTCTGCCATCAACTATTTCCTTTCCCTTTCTTTAAAAAAAAAAGTATGTCTTTGTTTGTTTTTATTCCTGTAAACATTTGAATCTGGCTACATGCTTCCCTTTCTTTGGCCACCATCTGTTTTTCTGACCAGAGTTTCGGCCCTCCCCGGCCCCACAGTGAAAGAGAATGCACGGGCAGTACAACTTCTGTCGCCTCCTTTCCCTGAAACGCATCATAAAGGTGAACCAGGGCCGGCACCTTCTGCACGCACCCCTCCCTTTACAGGGATCCTTCCTCACGCGGAGGCTCCAGGGGCGGCGCCAGACAGTCCTGATCCTTCCTGCACGGAATCACTCCTACTCTGCCTCAGCCACGGGAAAGGGCGCTCCATCCGAGGGTGGCCGATACACAGTCCAGCCAATAGCCTGTTAGGTCACTTGGAATGAAGAGTTTTGCCTAAGTAGGGAGAAGCTGGGCCAATCGCTCTCTTTTTAAAAAAACCGTTCAACTATTAAAAAAGGAAAGAAAGAAAGTGGTGGGCACTGAAGCTGGAAAGATTCACAGGAAAGTTTAAGAGGAAGGTTAGGGGGCCAAAGTATAAGTAAAAGTTTCAGAGTAGCAAAAAATTTTTGTTGAGAAAGAAAGTTGTTGTCAAAGAAAACACAAAATAACTCAAAAAGGCAGGTGCAGAGAGGAGAGGAGTAGCAGTACTAGAAAAGTGCAGTGAAAGGCTTACAAACTAAAGCTGCTGAGATGCTCAGAGCTGCTCTGAGTCAGGGCCTGTCTCCATGACACCAAGTCACATTACAGTGCCTATTTTTAGACTCCATGGGTCCCTACTTCCCTTAATGCTACAGAAAGCATGGAAATAATTCTCTCTTCCCTGAGATAGCCTAAGTCTCCATTCTTTTCAATCAAAAAAGCCTAAGTAAGACAAAATGTTTTCTTTTATTCCTAATCATAATGAACAGACCAAACACACCAAGTTCTACATCCAGTTTTGCCAATAACTAGCTAGATCACACTTCAAAGTCCACATTTAAAAAATGAAGGCAATGAATGAAATTATTGCTAGATTTCCTTTTATTGCTAGCATTCTGTGATTGCTTGAATCACAATAAGAAAATCACCACTTTTTTTTAAATTGAATTTTCATTGAGTTACAAAGGCATTTTCAAGAATCATTTTGGGCTTGGAGACATAGGAAGCATTCAAGACTGATATATTATCAAAGAAAAGCAGGTTCAAGCTCCCAGGCACATATGACTGGAAACAAAGGTGGGGACTCTGAGATGAGAAGAATGAAGAGAGTAGGTCAGGTGGGAGGTTGTCATGATAATCCAGATGACCAATGATTATAAATTAGATCTGAGTGGTAGAGTAAGAGATAGTATATAAGCCCCTTGAAGAGTTTATACTAAATTTAAGCTCCTTATCTGTTTTATTCAATGTGATCTCTCTACTGCCTAGAACAGTGCCTGGAACATAGTAAAATGTTCATTAATGAACTGATGGAGACACTTGGATGAATGAATGAATTGATGGAAAGATGTGAATGGATTTGAGTGTTACTTGGATGGAAAATAGATTCCAAGTATTTAATATGATATCTTAATTCTCGTAATGTTGAAAGGTAGTAAGTAAAAGAAATCCTTTTGTTATTTTTTTAATGTGATATTATTACATCTGTAATATACTGGAGTTAGCACAGCTATTGTATAAAGGTCTCTGTTTATTCCCTAAATTTGTGACTATTGGCCTCATTTATTTTCTACTTAAACACTGGTCTGTAAAGTTTAATAAGGTAAAGGGAATAAGTCCCTGGGGGGAATGCCTACTTTCAAGCTCTGGAATAGCTCCAATCCAGGGAACTGGCATTTTTTTTAATTAGTTTATATTTTAGTTTTTTGAAAATACTATATAATCATTGTTTTCTATACTCACATAGGATGAAAAACAAAAAAGGTCCAGTAACTTGACAACATATGATTTTTCTCTGATGAATACTTTGAAAAAACCTGATGTGAACACATTGCTTAAGGAATGCCAATACAAAATTTACAAATTCCACTTTAAAAAGGATTAAAACCCATTATAATGAATTATAGAATTGTCTGTTTTTGTTGTGACAGAAAGTTGCCTGACAAGAATTCCAAGAATAAATGCAACTTAGAATCTAATTTTAATATAGAGACTTTAATTTTAATACTTATTTTAACAAAAATCTGAACTCTAACAAATATCAATAGATGACCACAAAGGACAAAAAAAGAAAAAGAAAAAGAGATAATGTTGAATCTAAATCAGAAATATTAAGGGATAAGAAACAAATTTTAGGTATACACCTGAACTTCCCCAAGTAGTCAAAATTTGAATACATAAATAAGATGTTTACCCATAAAGAAAATAGTGGTACCATTTATATATAGGCCACCTCACTCTGCACAGTAGTATAGGACCATAAACCTGACCATATGAGCTGAATCCAGGGAAAGCAATATTAATAATGGAAAAAATTACAATTGTTCCATGATCTTTAATAATTTTTTTCAAAATATTAAAAACTCTGCCAGTTATAATTGTTTGGGAAATGAAAAAATGTTAAGCTAATATTTAGTACAGTATAATTTAAAACATCAGAAACATTAAGAATTAAAATATCACTTCATTGCAAAAATTACGAAGAGTAGTTTGAATAGTGCGTGACTTCTTGTGTCAATTACCACACTAAGGAAGCATATTTTCCATGCTTTGGAAAATTTCCATTTTTCTAAGTCTAAATCAACATTAAACACTTTATCCTTTGCACTTTCAGTGTCATGAAATAGCTCCAAGGTTTCCAATGTGAAGTTTTCTGCTGGTGTCACCTCCTCTGTGACATCTCTTTCCTATTCATCACAATCATGTCCTCATTTATGTCAAAAAGTTCACCTTCACTAAGTTCCTCTGGCTGTATATCTGGAGTCTCTCAAATGGCAGCGGTGTCCCAGGCTCAACCATTTCTTCTACAATTCCATTTATGTTCAATTCTAATTTCCAGTCCTGTGTTGCCACTATTCCTTTATTTCTCTACTTTCCCCTTTGCATAATCAATTACTTCTTTTGATTATCCATATGTCGACATGAGTTTATCACCGAAAGACAAAGAAGTCACACACAACACACTGTGCTGTATGTGCAGGAACTGAAGAACAAATGTGCAATGATCGCCAACATTCTGAAAGAGATGATGTCACTCATCACCGATCTTGATGCACATCTGTTATTTAGTCAGTGCTTTGTAGGCTGAAGAGCCGGCAGCAAAGTTTGTACTTTATGCGATGCATCTCAATTAATACACTGCGGTAAGTGAAATTCGAGCCATGCTGTTGGGAGATGTGTTATTTAACTAAACCATGGTAACTGAAATTTGTGCACAGATGATTTGCCTCTGGCACTTCTCTTCTTAAAACCCCTTAGCTCCTCTCTACTACCTTATAAATGCTTTAACATGGCACACAAGCTGCTTTACGATTTTGCTCGTGAATACCTGTCGGTCCTTATCTCCTGATACCTTCTGTCTCACATGTCATAAACCTGGAAACAAGGTTTATGCTTCTTGCCTCCACGCCTTTGTTTATGCCATCGCCTGTGTGCGGACAGCCTCCATGTGCACTAACTTACCGTATCATCAGAATAACTTCTGCTCATCCTCAAAATGCACTTCAGATGTCCCCTCTTTCCCTGTTCCCTGAACACCCCCATACCTCCTGCACAGGACGTTAGGTAATCTCAACTATGTCCTATAATAACTCTATCCTAGCTTCACCATTGCACTTGCCAAAGCATAACATCCTTTTGTGATTTACTTTAGTATGTTTCCATTTTTAGATACTAAGCTACTTGAAGGCAGGTTCAAGATACTTAGTCTACCTAAAATGACATGAAGGGTGTTTGGAGCCAGAGAACTCAGGGAAATAAGACCAGAGATAAGGGACACTGATTTGAGAAGAAAACCGTAAGGAGGAAGTTGACCATCAGCACCGAGTGAAAGGACACAATTAGTTAGACTGACGAGTAGCGATGTTCATTTATTCACTAATAATATGTGCCATCCCTTTAACAGAAGGACTCCTAAATCACAGATAGATTTCTGTTTAGTCACTGCTACTGCACTGTTGTCTGAAAATATTAAATTTTCTTTTTCTAAAATGAAATAACATTAGGTTACAGATTAGGTAATTCTAAGTCTCTAATAAAATTTGTCCAACAGAACTTATGCCAGCATTGCCTTGAGGAATACAGAAAAAGGCCCATAACCATGTTTTGGCCAAAATAAGCAGAGAGAGCTATGCAAAACTGAGAAATAGTGATAAGATGACCATAGTTGATCAAAACAGAAACCCTAAGAAAGAATTCAGAATGAGATGGAAATCAACAACCATGAGAAAGCAGGCACTTTTTGGAGTAAGGCAATAGATGTCCTGGAGTACCAAGAATAAGGAGTTTATTTTAAAAATAACTAAATAATAGAAGCATGATCCCAGATAATTGAAGTGCTTGGGGAGACTCAAATTATAGGATAAATACCACACAAACCTGTCTCCTCCACCTCCGTTTCTTCTTGGAATATACTTCCCTTATACACACATATTTGTACCAATCTTTGCCCCAAACTTCTCACAATATTGATCCACTAGTATCCCTAAATTAGTACTCAGTTTTTACTTTGATTCCATCAACCCTATCTATAGTCCTTCTCAGACAGTTCTCATGGAGAAAAATTATATGATAAACTAATTCTCAAATGGCGCCACATGACAGATAACAGGTTTTGCTGAGGACACAGAAATATAAGAAAACAAACAAAAACTTCTGGAACTGAAATACTTTTAGTCAGATGAATTTATCCTTAATGTTATAATGTCAATCACAGGAGCCAGACTAAGGAAAATAACTTTGGACAAAGAGTAGTTTTCAAAGTCCCACAAACTACACCACTTTGGCTACCACCGGCTTGCCTGTGGGGGAGTTCAGTACTGCGCTGCCTTGTTCTCAGCATCTCCTACAACTAGTGGGAATGGTGAATGGCAGAGGAAAAGGTAATGGTGGTCACAGCACAGCCCCTAAACAGCAGCATTTGTATGAGACTTTCAGCACTACACTTGGACCGGGAACCAACACAAAGTAAAATGTAGTTTTGCAGATTTTTACAGGGATAATGCATAGATGATATGATCTGCAGAGTTAACTGTGGAACAACAGAACTCTCCTTATTTCTCTCTCCAGACAGTGATTTTATGCCAATTCTGATTTTCTATTGTTGTTCTCATTTACCTTCAGTATTGTTGTAGCTCCTTAGTGCTGTCCTTACTTTAAATAGATTATGAAAAGCTGTATAGTTTTTGAGCAACTGATAAATCATATCTTCCACTTAATGCTTTCAGTTCTTTTTGCCCTTCCACCTTTATAGATATTTACTGTGTACCTCCTATATAATGGAAAGATTTTTTTAAATAATTGAAATAATTCCATCAAAATAGAGTACAATTCAGTCTGATTATAATTATCACTAAAACAAAATGATTTATATTTGTTGATACCCAGGAAAAAACTGCTATATATTATTCATAAAAATATGTTTTGTAATGTGTATATCATATTTCACAATTGCTCTGAGTTGTATCTTCATGCTAAAATGTACTTAATTGTTCCCATCTGGCTTATTCTCTTGGTCCTAGAAAAGCTGCTTCAACTGAAATCACTGCTCATGTTCTTACAGTTTTAAATAGCAGACTTCCAATATTAATACAGCAATTGATTGGCTATATTAAAAACCAATTTAAAACTCCATCTGGAGTCCAAGCTCAGAATTACGACTCTTGTCTTCCATCCAGCCCAGCATGTACTCTGGATCCAACTTATCTGTTTTTTGGCACAAATTCGACACTTAGTGGGAAGTGAAAAATACGCTTCAGTTCCTAGGAAAATAAGAGTTACATGGTGGTGACTAAGTTGAGGCAATATAACCAAGCTGGGGAAACACACTGCTGCTTAAAGATGGTGATAACTGCTAAGAAAAAAAAGCAAGGGAAGAGAGATAAGAAGTGGAAAAGAAAGAAGCATACCAAAAAAACCCACTGAAGAGTGAAAAAATATGTTGCTGATGATTTACTTACTTTGTTATTTCTATTTCAATATTTCTTGTAGTTTTCAAAATGCTTTTTACATTAATCTCCTAATATTTATTTATCTAAACAGTTTTCAAGAGTTGTCAATGTTCTCTATACAACTTTCTTGCAGCCACTTTAAAGACTATTTGAGTATGGCTTATATTAGAAGAATTTTAACATTTCCAGATACTTCCAGAGAAAAGGAATAATGAAGTCATTATTATCTGTCATCCAAAACTGTATTTATTCCCTTGGCTTTCATGAAAGATAAATTTTTTTACTTCCCTGTGCATACATGCTTGAGATAATCAGAAATATTGAAATACACATCTGACATATATTAGCTTAATGAACTAATTAATGAGAGGCAGCATTCAAAGTCATTAAGAACACTAAGAACACAGGCATGTGTCAAACAGGCCTGGATGTGAGTCCTAACTCTGCCATTAATAGTTGTATGGTACTGGGTAAATGATTTAACCCTTTTACATATTAACTTATTTATGACATACTGAACACAGTTTCTGTCCCAATGGAAAAGATGAAAAGAAATAGGGCTCAGCAGAGAGACAGGAATATTGTACATAATAAAATAGCTATTATTAGTACCAGTAGTAATAATTATATTAAAAATTCCTAAAATTGTTTAATAGATAAAAAGATTCATAAACTTCATATTAATCAAAACTCAAGAACCTTATTATCTCTCTTTATAGGCACAGAATAGTTAAAAACACAGTGGACTCAGTAAATTTTATCTCTTGATCCTGCCGTAACTCTGAGTGACTCTGAGCAGATTCTCTGACCTCTCAGGGCTTATCTTCAATTTCTCACTAAGTTCTTGTCTTGACCTTAAAAATTCATCCAGCACTTTGGAGTTAGAATTGCAATGGTGAAGGAAGCAGGAGTCCCTGGTTTAGAGCTAAAAGATCAGCTACCCCAGGTTCTCTGAGTTCTTCCTGTCTGCGGGAAGTGACTCTAACAGTGACTGAGGTGGTTCCAAAAATGAACCAAAATTAATAAATTCTACCCGATAATAGGTCTTGCCTTTTCCCCTTTCATACAAACCATGAACAGTCTACCAAGCTCATTTTGAATATATTTCTGTTGTATATTCATATTGAAGTAAGACATGCACATAGACAGGGTGATAGAAACTTGTCACAAGCCTATGCGGAGAATGAGTTTAGGTTTACATGGACTCCTCTTGTCCTTTTCCTACAAATCTTTTTTTTTTATCTGTATATAGTTTCCATTAATAGACACACTCTGAAAAGGGGGAAACATTCTTAGAAAAACTACAAAATCATCTCAAATATTTCAACGTTGTTCTGAACTACTGTCAAGCTGTAGTAAACCATGGATGCTTCATTTATCAGAAAGTAATTTAGTTCCTAAATACTTTCAACGGAAACTTCTCCAGACAAAATTCGGCTACAGCTGCTGAATGATAATATATCAAGATCTTTGACTTCTATAGGCTCAATTAATTAATGATAAAAGCCAAATTTTAAAACTTTAAAAAATCATGTAAGAGAAAATTCTGTGAAAGGTATTCTATCCATGGCCCAGTTTGTTTAAAATGATGCTCTTATTTCACTTTATTAGATTTACACAGACCAAAAAGAACACATTAATCTTAATATTTTAAAATGCTGATGGGTCAGGACCTGTATAGTATGCACACAGGTGTTTGGAAGCAATCTTCTGCTTTAAGTAAGTACAATTTCAAAGTTAGAACGATAATCTGATCTAATGGTTAAAATCAGCCTTTTAAAACTGTCTCTATAAATAATATCTCTATATCTATTCCTCAAACAACAACCACTCAACCTTTACTTAGTTTTTCCTTCTCTGGATTGATAATTTCATAAACTAAAGGCTTCATTTAACCTCAGAAAGTAATGATTAGTTTGTTTTTCTCTCATATGTAGTGTCAGTCTTTAGGATGCAATAACTGTATATTTAATATCAAATAAAATAAAGATAATTTCCATTTCATAAGATCTTTGTTTGATGCTATTTATCAGTACAGTTTTCTGGGAGGTATACTCAGTGACCAGAGGTGTACTAAGTAACATTAATCAAACAGATTCATGTCTGTATATCAAGACTGATTCTATTAGAAATTATCACGCTGCAGTTTCATATCTCCATGGGAGCAAGCAACAATCCTGAAGGAGTTTTCGGATTCTATACACTGTCTAAGATGAAGATTAGTCTGAGGATCATACAGATAATGGTGTTTGTGTGATCATGGGAGGAAAAATACTCCATAAGACCTTCTTCCTCATTTTGTAATTCAGCCCTTTAGCAGGTGTTATGAAGAAAAGCAAACAAGGTCAGGATCTTTTCCAAAACCAGATAAATAGTTGGTGGTTAGCATTTATTAGGGTTTACTATTTGTCTGACACAGTATTCCTTGGATTATATCATTTCATATCCCCAACAATTAATTCCCTATGAAGCTGGCAGTAGTAGCTCCACATTTTAAAGATAAGTCAACTGAAGCTGAGAGAAGTTTAGCAACCTCCCCAAGGTCGATGGTACCTAGAAAATGGCAGATGGGATTTGAATACCACCTCCAACCTACATCTCCTGAGAGGAAAGGAATATGATATGTTAAGACACTGACACAGATCATTATTACATGCATTTAGCTATCCATATCATGTCAAATACTGCCCTCCAATATTTTGGGGTCCTTAATACCTTAGAAAGAAATTTTGTGTCTTCCTTATCCCCTGTAGGAAATCGACAACTCAATGTTTGCAGGGGGAGGGGTGTGAAAAAGCCAAATATACCAGAGGAGAATCCAGGAAACTGCACACCATAGTCTCTGAAATAATTATGCCAGCTGTGTTAGTATTCCTTTTTACCTCAGAAAAAACCTAGTCATTTGCATATGACTACTGTTTTTTGTTGCGTTTTTTTTTTGCCTGCTATCCCTAATCCTCACTTCTAACCTACCCTTCAGGCCTCACATTCATATTTTTATATATAGATATAGAGAGCAATACACATATCTACATATATCATGGCAAAGACTATTATTTCCTAAGAAAATGAGAATACCCTAAGTAAAGTCAAGTATATAACCAATGTACCTTACACTTGGGACATATAAAAGTTAAAAAATTACTTCACAGTTTTAAAAGTAGGTTATTGCTCTAATAGAATAAAAAAGAAAAACTACAATATTCTTTCAGTGACTTTGACTTTCTCCACATGTGAATTTTGTTCCTAACATTAACTGAAGGCATTAAAAAATTTTTTTTCATAAAACCCTGCCTTTTGTGGGCATCCCTTTCCTGGATTAGGAGAGCAAGCAGATTCCTTTTGCTGAGAAAAGGAATTTAAAACAATGGCTTTGGACTTAACTTCAAAATGAGATTTTAGGAGCTGAAGAACTCCCAGATCCATAAGACATCCAACAATGTCACAGGAAAACTCTATCTTACCTTATTACCTTGCATACCGGGGGAGCCCATTAATCCAGAAAGGCCTTGATCACCCTAAGAACGTAACACAAGAGGTTTAATGTTATGAAAGCGAACTGAAAGTCAGAATTCCCTTAATGCAGGGATTTCATCATGGACATCAAAATTTTACTGCCTTGATTTCTGATCTTCACGATCTGCCTTAACTTCCGCCCCGTTTCTGAGACTTGCTGAGTCACTTGCATCTCTTCCAGTGCTGAATACCCGCACACCTCCTCGTCTCCAGGCCCCTGCAACTTTCTCTCTAGGAATGCCCTTACTCCCCAAATTCCTGTCGTTCCAAGGTTTACTGTATTTTAAACATCTAAAGGGGTTTACTTAAAGACTCTACAAGCGCTCTGCACGGCAGCCTGGGGGACGCAGGCCTTCCCCATTTAGGTTCACATGGTGGTTTCCGCTTCCAGGCTTCACTGGCGCTTTCCGCTTTCACAGTTACGAAACTGTCCTGGGGACAATGTGTGTGACTCCAGCAGATTGGACTTTACCTATTAGGGCCGCCACCCGCTGCAACCTTAATGAGGGCCTGGGAGCCCATCCTGTGGTAGGAGGACCAAGTGTACCTGTGAGGGCGAAGGAGTATCTGTGGCAGTAAAGTGACAATAGGAGACACAGGAGACTGTGTGAATTGACAAGGAAAAAACATGTCAAATAGGAATGGGGGGCATTTGACCCAGGAATTCCACTCCTAGGAATTTACCCTAAGAATGCAGCAGCCCAGTTTGAAAAAGACATATGCACCCCTATGTTTATCGCAGCACTATTTACAATAACCAAGAAATGGAAGCAGCCTAAGTGTCCATCAGTAGATGAATCGATAAAGAAGATGTGGTACATATACACAATGGAATATTAATCAGCCATAAGAAGAAAACAAATCCTACCATTTGCAACAACATGGATGGAGCTAGAGGGTATTATGCTCAGTGAGATAAGCCAAGCCGAGAAAGACAAGTACCAAATGATTTCACTCATATGTGGAGTATAAGAACAAAGAAAAAAACTGAAGGAACAAAACAGCAGCAGACTCACAGAACCCAAGAATGGACCAAAGGGAAAGTTACCAAAGGGAAAGGGACTGGGGAAGAAGGGTGGGAAGGGAGGGATAAGGGGGAAAAAGGGCATTACAATTAGCACACATAATGTAGCGGGGGTGCGGGTGGGGTGGGGGGATATGGGGAAGGCCGTATAACACAGAGAAGACAAGTAGTGATTCTGTAACATCCTTTTATGCTGATGGACAGTGACTGCGATGGGGTATGTGGTGGGGACTTGATAATAGGAGGAGTCTAGTAACTACAATGTCGCTCATGTAATTGTATATTAATAATAGCAAAATAAAAAAAAATTTTTTAAGGAATGGGGGGAATATCTTGAGCTAGTCTTCTCCAAATTTGCTTTTTCTTTACCTCCCTTCGTCTCCCTCTTTCCACTGCAACAAATTTATCGTGTGAAAAAAACGTTGTTTGAAAGAAAAAAGAGTACTTAGGTAATAATCCTAAGTAAATTCCTCAGTGTCTCTTTATATCCTCTTTAATTTATAGGTCATTACTTACTTTAATATGTCACCTAATTAAACAAGCACAAGGGAAAATGTGTTTCCATTTATACAAATATGCTTCTTCCCAACATTTTGTTAAGATGGCTCCCATTTGCTGTGGATGACTAGTTTTATAGATTTTTTTTTTTTACACATTATTACTCTGACAGAGGAAAAAGAAAACTGCATTAGAAAACAGGAGACTGGAGGCGTCTCTTCCACTAGATCTAAGTGTGGGTGGATCAGTTGATTTCCCTTAAAAATTCCTCCCTCTGAAAAATGAAAATAATAATACCTCACTTTTCTTGGGAAAAGGAAAAATTACCACTATTTGAAAATCATATTGGCATGCCACTGAGGTCCCAAAAGGGCTGAATCACGTATGTATGTTCTATGTTAAATGTTACTTAGTGAGTGTTACATGCTAAAGGACTAGTTTCTGCATTTCTTTTATTGTTTTATCATTGACCATATAGTTATTGCAAAAATGGCTAAATGAATAAAAATAAAACGCATCTGTTTCTCGATTGCTCTCTACTCCCACCAATTTAATGTTTGTATTTTAAATGTATTCATATTGTACGTATAACATCCTCAGTATATCCGAACCCAATTTAATGTGCACAGAATTTCTTTTAAATATTTTAAAATTTTACCCATTTAGAAGTGTATCTCTCAACTTTAAAAGCTGGATTGCATTTAAAGTTCAGTGACAACATATTATAAATCCTGTAACTTATCACATTTCTCATATAGTATTAACCACAATTAGCATATAAGTAACTCAAAAAGTGAAAAAAGACTGACATACTTGCAAGCCTCACCTCCTATGCCGAACAGCCCTACATCTTATACAGACATTGCACACATATGAACCTCCCTATATTTTTTACAAAGAAGCCTCAAGGAAAGAGAGAACTAAGTGAATAGTATAAATGTGAACGCTTAACTTGGGGAGTTTATTTAAAGCAGTCACCAAAACAGAGTGGGCTTCTAATTTCTAAGTTTTCAGTATGAAATAAAAAATGTCCTATATTTAGATACTTAAAAAACTGGTATTTATGTTTCTGTCCCAAATTACTGGATTTTTTCGTTGCAGTAATTAAGGAACCAATGACAATATTGTGTTTTTAATAATAAACTTTCATTCCCTTTCCAAATTACTTAGATTCAGTAAATTCAGTTCCATCACAGCAATAAATTTCTTAGGATTATAGATTAAAAATTTTTTTAACTGTTTAGTATAATATCTGCAAGGTCCATTAATATAATGTGATTTAAGTTTACAATAATTCTGCAAGCTAATTAAATGATCAGATTTCACCTCAAGAACCACCAAAATTATTCAGGGATTTTAGAAGTTTCTGAATGTATATCACATAAACAAAAACACCCTATAATTGTATCACATTCATCAAATGCTTGTCTAAATAAAGCTTCCCAGATGTTATTTCTAAAGAGTCCATTTGTATTCATCCTCATTGGAAAACAGTATCCTCCTAATAATGATTTTGTTGCTATCTTCACTTTAAAACATTAGTTGTTTTTTTTTACCTAAGTGTGTGTGTGTGTGTGTGTGTGTGTGTGTGTGTGTGTGTGTGGTGTATGTGTATGTGTGTGCACATGCTTGACAGGATTATGATTAAATGAAAAGCATACTGGACTAAAAGTCAGAAAACATAAATATATCATTAACTCTGCCACTTATTATCCATGAGCCATTTAAATTCTGTGAATTGTGTTTTCTCAACTGGAAAACAAGATAATAATGACTTTAAGACTTAAACAAGATAAAGTTTGTAGAACTGTCCTTTAAACGGTGTAAAATGGCACTGGAATTTATGTATTATTGTGTGCATGCATATAAACAGCAAATTGTTGAGGTCAGGGCCACATTCTACTCTAATTTTTGTCCCATCCATTCCTAATTAGCAGGAAGCCCAATGTCAGGCCACAGTAGACAATAAAAGTAGCGCTAAGACTTAAGTTGATAAATTAAGTTTACAATACAATTTACTTAATTTTTCAAATATTTCTTCCTTCATTAAAATCTACTAATTCTGTATCTTATCTGTCTGATATCAAGTAAAATCTACATTTAAAAAAGATAAAAATAATTTTTAAGTGCTTAAAATTTATCATGATGATTTTATTCCATGAACAATCACCTTTTCTCCAGAAACAGCTTGACCTGGGGAAAATCCCGGATCTCCTTTGGGGCCCTAGAAAAAACAGTTATAAAACACTTTGGTGAAGCATAAATTATATACAGTAAATCACACTTCTTCAGATGATGCAGGCATCATCAGATGCTACACATATTACATGCTATTAGAATTACTTCAAATTGAGATGGGCTAGGATTATTTATTTCTTCAATGTATATTTTTCTTAGCCTCATTTTTAAATGCTGAAAAGAGTCCTAGATATTCCCCACACATAGCTGATTTTTCAAATCTAATAAAGTTATATTGCTATTGAAACACCTTTCTTTAAGGGGCCTAATAATGGCTCTATTAACGCTCCCATTTTTGTGACACACTGAATTATAATTCCTATTTTAGCATTAAAAACTGTAACTTATAGTAAAAGAAAACTGCTTATAGTAATTCTTAAAATTTTAATATATCACTCCACGTTAAAATATTTTTCAAAATCTTGAAATGTATATGCATTACTTTCATACAAAAGAAAAAAATAAGCCAAAAACTCCATTTCTCAAAATTCTTTTTTGTTCTTTTATAAAGATAGATATTTTCATACTCTGGGAATGTTTATCTTCTTCATTTTGAGAGAAACATACATTAGGTTTCAACAAAATTTTTTTATACAATATTAATCAATCTTTCTTATTATGCATACTAGCAAAGCATCTCTCTTTCTATTTCACATTTCATAAAATTAAGAGACCACAGCTGAGACTCTTTATATAATTGAAATTCTGATTTCATTATCCCTTTCAACTAACAATTTTCCATTCCTAGAGAATTCTAAATGCTCTTTTTACTCTATGGGAAATAGGCAAATAGGTCTTCTTTCACAAATCCAGAGATGCTTTCAGATAGCACTCTCACTGACTGATGAAAAGAAGGAAGACCAAAAGAAAACTCCTTCATGTTCTCCAGTATTTTTGCTTTCCAAATTAGAAATGAGTCACTGGCAAAGAGTGCTATGTTCTAGAGTCAAAGAAAATTTTTAAGGAAATGGTTGTTTTACATGCTGACCTCATCCCTTCCATTGCTGTCACCACTTCTACCACTAAAGCTATAATTTGAAATTATTAATCACAAGATTATGGGACCTGAGAAACAGCTTTAGTGATATCTCAATACTTAGGAACTCAACACTTTATTTTTTTTTAAGTAATATATTTAGAATTTATAAGAGATATTAAAGCTTATCTAATAAGTCACAGTTTATAGCTAAAGAAACAATGAGGTCCAGAAAGGTTAAATGACTTGCATAAGATTGCTTAGTAAAGAATTGGCAAACCAGGTCATTTTTTTCTGATATCACAATGTCTATGAAATAAAAATTGTATTTGTAGGCTTTAATATATTTTTATCTTTTATTATAAAACCTTGCCAATTGATTTGAGGCAGTATTTACCAAAAAATTAAAAAGAACTTAGAAATTATAGCCTTTGAGAAATTAAATACAATAAAATCCTCTGTGGCCAATGTTGCTTATAAATCTCATATTAAAAATTCTTATTTTTATGTCCTATCTGAATTTTCTATTATTTATCAGCCTCGCTAATATCATCACCTAACTTAATATTTCATCCTCTATTTAAAAAATAACTCAAGGAGTGGGCAAAAGTAATCCACTTAGCAATAATTAGACTTAGAGACAGAGCTTTATCTTATTCATAAGCTTCAAATATCTGGGCAATACATTTATAGAGAGATATGTCAAATCTCTTTTTTTCCCACACAAATATGCTTGATGATCAACTCATGTTCTAGAACTAGAATTACAAGTCAGCATGAAGGAAATGCTCTTAACCTGGCCAGTAGTGGACTGATCCTTCCCAGGATAAAATAAATGCATGAAGCAGAGATCACTAAACATGCCAACTTTGCCTGAAATTTCAAAGAAGCAGAGCATTTTTCTCTGTTTTGAATACTCCAAACTCTCTTACTTTCTCTTTCATTTTGTATTAATTCTATGACTCCTGACACACTCTTAGTAATACCTGATTGACTTTTCAAATCCTCCTTGAAATTAAATATAACGTTTATAAATTAATAATAATTGGCTTTCAATACTGACTTCTACTATTCCTATATGACTTTTGTTAAAGGAGATGTATCTCCTACTGACTATTAATGAGAGGAAAAGGAAGTTACCAATGCTTTATTACTCAAAGGATTCCAAAAAGCCCACCTATCCCACTTACTTTCATAGTCTAAAATCCTTACTTTCAGAGTAGATCTTTTAGACTGTTATTGAATCTCCAGAGGGTCTTCTGTCTAGGGAGGGAAACTCCTTAAGGTACTAGACCCATTAACATGTTGGAAAAGATTTATCAGATTACAGTCAACCCAATATAATAGAAAGAGAAGCAGGATTTGGAGTGAAAAGACTGAACAAATCATTCATTTCTCTGAATTTGGCATTTCTCCTCTGTAAAATGGGAATAATAAATAATAATACCTATCTAGATTACCTTGCAAGATGTAGGATCATATTCTCTATGAAGATAGTAGTAGTTAGTTAGTATTAAAAATAATAAGACTAAAGACAATCATTAGAATCAATTTTACAATTTTTGCTATCTTGAAAAGCAGAGAACACAACTTGAATGAATTATTGATGGAGAAGCAAAATTTTAATGGGAAAGAATTTGGAATTAAAAAATACATAGTATGGATGAACTAAATTGGGAGAATATCATAAAGGAAATATTATATGACATGATCTTGAGGTAGCATCACTTGAATATTCTTGACATTATTACTAATAACTACATAAGACCCATAATCTCAGTTTTAAGTATTATACTCTCTAACACTTTCTATCTTTTTAGTTTACTCTCCTTAAGCCCCATAACTTTAAAAATTACTTGACCCACTGGAACTGCAAATTTGTTATCCCACCATATTTTCACTTTCATTTACCACATGGCTTTGCTTCTGGTCCTTAGCTGGCCTAACTACCAAGATTTGGCATTATAATCACTCTAATGCATACATAAATGACACCATTACTTCTTTCCCCATTTTATAAGCTTACCTGGCAATTTTTCAGTATCAACTCTCCATGTACTCTGTCTCTGTCCCCTAGCAGTTGAGTGTGACTAAGCAAAACAATCATGCTAATAAATCTCATTTTAAATTTATAACTTCTTAACTGGTTTTGATTCATTCTGTTTTGTGTATTGGTGTGGCCGATAACTGCCCTAGTCAACCCACTTTCCTATTTACATAGATAATTATTTCACAATGTCTCTCTTTTTTACTCTGAGCTAATGAACTTGCTTTCCACTTTCACAAGCTCTCACGACCAAATCCACTACTTCTAAATCTGCTTCAAAGTACTCTGCCTTCAAAACCAAACTCACCATTGTCTCTCACCAGCACATCACTGGTGCACTGTGTTCCCTGGATTATTTTAATTTTTGTTTCTCTTTAGGAAAATTGTCATCACCAAGTAAACACCTTTTAATTTCTCCTATTTTAAACAACTTTCCTTGAGCCCACATCTCCTGTCTCTACTCCGTTACACAATTCCTTTTCAAAGCAAAACTCCTAGAAAATGTTCAATGTTAATTAGGAGACTTCCTCTTTTTTTATTCTCTCTTGGACCTACTCCACTCGGGCATTTGTCCCTAACACTGTCCTGTCTCATTGGTCATTCTTTCTCTGTGTCTTTTGCTCGTTCCTCTTCTTGCTAATATACTAAACTCTGGAGTACCCCAAGACTAAGTCCTTGGATTCTTCTCTCTCCTCATTCATGAATATGTGATCTCATTAGCACTATAGCTTAAATTCCACATATACACTGATAACTCTGAATTTTATATTTTTAGTTACATCACCTTCCCTGAACTCCAGATCCCTATATCTATTTTATGTCTTCAGTTTAATGTCAAACAGTCATCTCAAATTCAATATGTCCAAAAAGGAACTCTTGGGAGTTCTGGTTCAGAGAGTGGCAGAGTAGCCATTATTATTATGTGTCTAATCCTCCTGCAGACAATAATTACAAAGGATAATTATCAGGAAAATATACATAAAACAACATATTTGATCAAAAACAGGACATATTGGAGGGAATCCAACTCTTGAAAGAAGAGAACACCACTTCGTGTAGTACAAATTTATACAGATCTTTTCCAAAGGACACGCCCCAGTCTGCACAGAGTAGCTAGAATTCAAGCAGAAAATCACAGGCCAATGGTGTCAGAGAGCACAGTGTGGGCTACCAGAATGACTGTAAATTGAGGGGAACGTTCTAGAAAGAAAGAAAAGTTTCCCCCAAAACCTAGATATTGACTCTTCAATTCTTGGCTGATACTGATATGTGGTTGCATTAGATTCCAAATAACTGAACAGAAAGCACCAACAGGAAGGCTGAAATAATCGAACATAAATTTCAATGTTTGGCTATCACCAGGGAAATAGTTTGGGGTTTAAGCTACATTATTTTAGAGGGATATAGTAAATGCTTTGTAAATAGCTTTCCATTGAAATTCAGGAAGGGCTATACTTTAGAAGCAAGTACTGTATCCTAGGACTAATGGACTCACACTAATACTCTTAGCAAAACTGAAACAAACCTATCTCTAGCCTTGAAAATAATTACGAAACCTGCATAAGTTCAAGGTGATGAGAAAGTTATTTAAATGCCTACAGACCAAAAATCAGCAGTCATCAAAGGATGTTAGAGGAAGAAACAGAATCTAAAGTTCCTCCATATATTATCCATAATATCTGGTACATAATCAGATTTTTGTAGACAAACAAAGAAATGGAAAATCTGACCTCAGTTAAAGAAAAAAGGTGTCAACACAAACAGATCCCAAGAGAACCCAGACATTGGAATTAGTAGTTCAGGGTTTAAAATTAACTATTATAAATATATTCAATGACTTATGGGAAAAATTGATCATAATAAATAAACAGAAAGAAATAGCAGACAAATGAAAACTACATAAAAAGAATCAAGTAAAATTCTAGAAATTATTACAATATCTGAAATGAAAAATTCACTGGATGAGACTAAAAGCATATTGGAGAAAGCAGAAGTTTAGTGAACTTAAAGACAGATCCACAGAAAGTACCTAATCTGAAAAAAAGGGAAAAAAGCATGACAAAAAGGAACAGAGCTCTAGAGATCCGTGGGACAAAATATTTAGTCTAATATACATGTAAATGGTGTCCCAGAAGGAAAGGAGAGAAAGAAAAGGACAGAAAGATTATTTGAAGAGATAATGGCAAAAATGTCCCAAATTTGTTTAAAAATAACAGAAATAACTTGTAGATCCAAAACATTCTGTGAGCCCCAAACAAGAAATATCTAAGAGAAACCACTCCTATGTACCTCATAATCAAACTGCTAAAAGCCAGACAAAGAGAAAAATCTCAAAGCACCTATAAAAAAATGACACATCACATAGAGAATAATGATGTGAGTGATAACGATAACTGATTGGTACCAGTGGAGGTCAAATGATGAGAACAGGCATCTTTAAAGTGATGGAAGTAAAACATCTCAAGCAAGCTTTTCAGATGCTATAAAAATATCCTTCAAAAACATGTAGACAAAATAAATTTCAGGTAAACAAAAACCAAGAGACTGTAGCACCAGCAGAACTGCACTCCAAAAAATATTAAAGGAAATTCTATGAGCTAAGGGATATGACACCAGAAAGAAACTCAGGTCAGTGGAAAGGAATGAAGAGCCCTGAAAATGGAAATAAATGAGGCAATACGAATAACTCCCTTGTTTGTTTTTCTCTTAATTGCCTTGAAAGAGTGATTTCTTAATACAAAAATTATTACATTGTATTATGGGGCTTATAATGGCAGAGATGTAAAAGAAATGATAACAAAACACAAAGGCTGGACGTAGTGGGTAAACATAACATAATGTCATGGGGTCTTTATTTTACATGAAATGCTACCATGTTAACACTAAGGAAACTAGAATAAGTTAAAGATGCATATTGTATTCCCTAGAGCAACAATCAATCAATCAATCAATCAGATATAACTGAAATACCAATAGAGAAATTAAATGGAATACTAAAGCATATTTGGGTAACCCCAAAGAAGGAAGAAAGTGAGGAATAATGGAACAAAGAACAGATGGAATAAATGTCAAAGAAATGACAATACAGTAGGCAAGGACACAATCATACCAATAATTATACAAATGTAAATGGACTTAACACTGTAATTAAAAATCAGATATTACCAAAGTGGATAAGCAAATAAAATCCAACTCTATATTGTCTATAAGAGATGAACTTTAAATATAAATAGGTAAAGGAAAAGAAAAATGTATATCAGGCAAAGTATGCATACGAAAGCTGGTAGTGTCTCTGTTACTATCAGACAAACTAGACTACAGGAAAAGGAGTATTACTGGATATAAAGAGAGATTTGATAATGATAAAAAGGTCAGTTCATCAGGAAGACACAACAACTTTTAGACATGCATGCAAAACACAGAGCTTCAAAATACACTGACTAAACACTACCTTAACAATAAACAAAGAAATAGACAAATCCAAAATTATAGCTGGATATTTTAACACACTTCTCTCAGTAAATAATGAAATAAGACAAAAAAGTCTCATTTAGGATACAGAAAATTTGACCACCACCACCAACCACCTTAATCTAATTGACATTTATAGAACATTATACCCAATAACTGCAAAATACACAATCTTTTTTTTTAAGTTTATTTTGATATCATTGATCTACAATTAAATGAGTAATATTATGGTGATTACACTACCCCCTTCATCAGGTTCCCTCCCCCAACCCCATTACAGTCACTGTCCATCAGCGTAAAAATACACAATCTTTTGACATACACATGGAATAGTGATCAAGAAAGATCACATATTGGGCTATAAAATGCTTCAATAAATTTTAAGATTGAACTTTCCATAATGAGATCTCTTACTACAATAGAACTTAGAAACTAATAACAATAAGACAACTAGAAAAATTTCTTTCATTCAATGAAACAACATATATCTAAATAATCCACGAGCCAGAAAAGAAAGCACATATTTCAACCTGAATGATAATGAAAATGCAACATATCAAATTTTTGTGAGATGCAGTTAAATCAGCTCTTAGAGGGAAATTTATAACTAAACATTTATATTAGAATAGAGCTAAAATCAATGAAATATTAAATAGGCTATAGAAAAAATTAGCAAAGCCAAGTTAGTCCTTTGAACACACTAATAGAAATGAACTCTTGATTTCCTCCCCAGCAAAAAAACAAACAAAATAAGCTAAACAAACAAAACCTAAAACCATGTTTCTCTCAAATACACAGTAGCTCCCACAATACCAGCTGTTCAACTGCTTACGTCTTAAATTATCTTTGAATACTCCTCTCTTACACTACATGATCTACCAGCAAATCATGTTGACTGTGCCATAAAATATATCTAGATTTTGACCATTTCACACCACCTTCACTGCTAACATACTACCCCATGCCATTATCAGCAAAACCATAGACTTAGACTGGTGAATTCGTCTGCAAACTCAAAACCTCTCCACTTTTTCCCTGCCCCAATCTATTCTCCATATGACAGCAGAACTATACTCCTACAACATAAAGTGCTCTAATTTATCTACTTAGAACTGTCCAATGAATATCCAAAACAGTAAAACCCAACCAAAATCCTTACCTACAAGGTCTTACATAATCTATCTCCTTCCATTTATCTCATTCAAGCTATTCTTCAAAGACTGCCAAGCAACCTCCTACCCCAAACCTTTTGGATTTTCTGGTTGTTTATTGTTACTTGTCAACCTTTCCTTCATCAGGATTGCAAAAATGGTGATTTTTTTAAATTCTAGCCTTCTTTCTTCACTTACTAGCTTTCTCTATAAAGAACTTCTTTCATTAACTATTTGGTTGTCTTGAGATTCAATTCTATATGAAAAGCAAAGCAATTTTATAAGAAAATTTTTATTCTTTATTTTTCTATACCATTTTTTGAAAGTATGATATTGTAATATAATAGAAATACATATTTGGTCTTTGTTCCTGCTTCCTGGCACAGAGCTCCTAAACCCCTTGGAACTTCTTGAGTCATAGGAGCACCCCTTGTTATTTATAACAAGCCCGTTGGATCACATCTGGGCCTGTGTTAATGAGGTGACTCTGAGCCAATAGATGGCTTCAGGATGGAGGCTAGCCATGAGAATGGCAAACAAGTGATTAGAGGGTGAGAAGTTAGCCCCAGTCCCTTCCCAACCTCCAGGGAGAGGAGGGGTCCTAGAGACTGGGTTATAAAAACTTTTGCACAAAGAGATTCCCAGAGCTTCCAGGTTGATGAGCACACTGATGTGCTAAGAAGGTGGCACGCCTGGAGAGGGCATGGAAGTTTGGAGCCCCCACCCTCAGGACCTTGCCCTATGCATCTATTCCATTTAGTTATTCCTGAGTTGTATCTGCTATAATGAACTGGTAAACCTAAGTGAAGTATTTTCCTGAGTTCTGTGAGCTGTTCAAGCAAAATATCAAACCCGGGGTGGGTGTGTGTGGGGAAGGCATTGCCTGAACCCCTGAATTTGTAGTCATCCAAGCAAAAGTGTGGGTAGCTTGGCAATATATCTGTGGCTGGCATCTCAGTGTGGTGGGACTGAGCTCTTAAATCTATAAAGTCTGACACTAACTGGCAGTAAAGGCAACCAATGAATGTTCGCTGGTTTGTATGTTTTTAGCATCATTATAACTTGGTTTTGGAGATTATTTGATATGATTCAATTTACTGCAGTTATTATCCTTAAATAATGCTCAAAGTATACCATTCTTTGGCTAGTGGAAGCCTTTCCAAATTGACTTCTAAATCCTTTAAAAATGATCCTAATAGTCTTTGATAGCTAGAAGGAAGCATTTTTAATATATCTAAGTCATATTTTAAATGTATGAACTCACAAGCAGAGAATCAAAGGACTGTATTATTTTGTCTTCTTTTCTTTATTGTCTAGAATAATAGGAGCACCTCAGTCTTCATAATTTTATCACACTCTACATTCTCAGAATGTTGGATTGAAATTGTTTCATAGCAATCTGACTCAGTAAAAAATTCTTAGAATGGGTCACCATCTATATTCAATATATTTATTTAATTAACATGCAAGGAAATGGGACTTGTAATTTAGAGAAATACGAAACAGAGACATGGTATCAGAGGGCCAAAACCAGGAATAGAACATCGCACTAATATATTTCTCTTTCAGTTTCAATACTTAATATTATTAATAGCATTTTAATATTATTAATGGGACATTGTTGTGGCTTATTAAGGTTAGATGTTTTCATTTAACTGGATTAAATTTGAAGGAACTATTGGCCTTAATATAAAATAAGTTGTAAATATTGGTGGGAAGGTTTCAAGTTTCCTTTAAAGAAGCATTTTTGTGAAAGGAACTATCTTGACCATAAATAGATTTCCTGGACTAGAATTATAAGTATATTGTAGGCTGAAGATATAGACTCCTTGTTTGTTACTCATATTCAAAGGTCTACTGCATAAGTAATCATGTGCTTAATTAATAGTAATAAAAATTCCCATTGCCTTGAAAATAAAGTTCATTAAATAGATAAATATGATAAACTATGGACCAAGATGGCATTAGGTGACAAGAAAAAAGCCATTCTCTCTAACAAATAGGAAATGGAATTTACTTTTAGAAGGACATTATTTCTACCATTAGTCTACTGGTTTCAGTTAATGATTTCAGCTAATTAGCTCAGTTGTCTTTATTTTAAATTATACTAGTCTTAATAATGCTGAAAAAATTTGCTATGTATTGACTAAAACCTTGTGTGGTACTTTATTCTTCTATTATTTGATAGTATGACACCATAGTTCTCATGGACTAAAGTTCTCAGGGACTCTTCATAGAGCTTATGTTATTATCAGTATCCACAGGATAAGCTGGAACCTTGGAAAAGACATGCCTCATTACTATTTGTAAATGAATTTGGGAACTCTTTAAATTCCATTAGATCACACCACTCCCACCCTTCTTCCTTAAGATGGTGTTTTATAAAAGAATTTCTTGCTACATTGGGAGACAACCTGGTCTAAGGGAAAGAATAACACAGATCCAGTTTTGAATCCAACTCTACCAGTTACAAACTGTTACCTTGGTTAAGTACTTCTCTTTGAGTGTGTTTTCTCCTCTACAAAGGAGAAGGTAAAGAAGCCTACTCTGAATAATACTCTTAATTGAAATGAAACTGAATGAGGTGCCACACATAAAATAATTGTCAAATATGAGGTGCTTAATGAGTTTTAGTTCTCCTTCCTTAGGATACCCATGCCTCATCACTAATACTAAGTCAGCTTATTGGTTCAGTTTACATTAATGAATGCCCAAGACATTCTGGGTGCTGAGCTAAGAACAAATGCAAAGATGAAACAGATCTGGCTCTTGCACTCATATTAATAAAAGTCTCTTAAAAAAGACAAACACATAAGTGAGAATTCACTTCACCTGAACAAATTTGAGAACTACCAGAATTGATTTACACATTTTGCCCTAGCAGCCTTATGTATAGAACATAATTTTAAACTATCTTAAGGTATAATAAGAGTCACAAGACTACTTTTGTTTTATTTAACAAATATTATACATGGTATTTTTATTAAAAGTTGTATTTCTCATTGATCTAGTCATCTCATGGGTACCTCTTTCAAGAGAGGGGAGAGAGAATTTTCTTAAATGTCAACTATATGCCAGCATTCCACAAGATGCTTTAAATGCTTCACATCATTTAACTCATATATGGTACTTTTGGTTCTAACAATTTTTATAAAGCACCTTAATCCAAAAATGTTTTTATAAAGGTTCCATGATGCATCGCATTTGCATTTCAGTTGAATATTTATAAACTTTTAATTACCTTAATTTGCTCTTTTATGAAAAGGTTCAGGTAAACACCTTTTGAAATGGACAGATGATTTCTTGGGCAAATGACAAAGTGATGTTCTAATTTTCTTAAAGGCCAATAATTCTACCTATGTTATTTTTGCTAAACAATAACTGAGAAAAGAAAAAGGGCTAGAATTGTCTTTATTCTCCAAAATCTCTTAATTTAAAAGGAATCTTTATTCTCTGAAAGAAAATAAATCCTGTGATTAACATGTCAAAATTTATTGTCAAAAGCATTCAATCCATAATTTTTGCAATATCTTGAAAAAACATTATAAGAGGATTATAAAGTAGAAAAGTTAAATATTCTACTACTATAGATTACTCTGAAACATATGTTAAATATGTAGGAAAACTGCTTTCACAAAACCACACACTACAAGCTTTATTTGATACAGTTAAGATAGTGGTAATTTTTAACACCTATCACAAATCTAATGTCCTCCACAAATATGTACAGTTAAACCAAGTCATGGTCAGTTTGCTGTATCTTGGAGAAAGTTACCAAATTATTAAATTAAATATGAAACCAATATTCAGGTTTATAAAATTAAGTCCTCATGAGGTCTAATTAGTTGCTTGCAAAGTAAAAGTAGGGCTTTTTTTAATCCCTCATATATGGATACCTAAAAATACTTTATTGGTGAATAGTTATAAATAGTCAAAATTATAGCCACACTACTAAATATAATATTAAAGAGAAATCTTGAGATTCAAATTTTCATCTCTCCTAGATCATTTTACCAAAGACATATATTCATGCTAGTCAACACTGAAAAATACACAGTTTCTAATCTTGGGACAATACTTTTTATTTGATACAAAGTTCTTCATTTTCTCAAATATATTCTCTTTAATATGTATGCACATTTTAAGAAGTCAGTCAAATGAATGGCTTTCTACTATCTCTACCTTCATCTCTCTTCACCCTATTCTCCATATTTTTTGTTTGTTTTGATTACCTATTACATGTTACTGGTTAAGGTAGATAAATGGGGAAGAGAACCCAAGCCATGTAGAAATCCCCCCCCCATGTTCTGTGTTCCTTAGTATTGTGGAAATGAGGCTGTTAGCTGGATGGTAAGCCCCTTGGAACTTCAGCCCTGTGGGGAAATATGAGCTGGGCTGGTATAGCCACTTTAACCTTTTACTAGTCTAGCTATCCTTAAAGTCCCCAAATAAAGCTTGAAGGGCTAGGGAATCACAAACTAAAAAACAAATTAATTTCTTTAGAAGTTATCTGTCTTTTCTCTCACTGTTAAACTTCCAGACTTGAACTAGACAGTCTTTTTAATCTATGAGGCATTTTTTATTGAGCTCATAAAATTGTTGGCAATGATAAAAACCTTCAGGAAATTTAGATTTACGTTATCCCAGCTATATGGTATTATTACTTACTAATGGTGATAGCATTTCTCACATTCTAGCATTTACAAACTGCTTTACTCACATTAATTTATTTGGCTTTCACTGCAGCCTCATGAGGATGTACTATGATTTTCTTCATTTTACAGAAGAGGAAAGTAAGTTGAAAGAGGCTAAGCAAGTAATTTGCTTTTAGTCCTCCAAATCTGGAAAGCTAAGCCTTGAACCCAAATCTGTCAGACTCCAAACCTGTGTTCTTAACCCCTATCTTTTATTATCATATGTTTACTTCTGAGTGTGACCATAATAAGCAAAGGGGTAATTAATGAAGCAAAAAGATTCATAAAGTTACTAGCACCTAAGACCCTAATGCTTAACTAATCCCATATGTATATAAATTATCACTCCATTCTTGTACCTCCTCTCAAGGTAACCGGCCTGGTATATATTCTTCTATTCTTTTTTCTCTACTCATACTACAATCTATCACACTATTATCTATCATGCTACTATGTATGCTCAGAAATAAAGGCTCTAAGATTACTTATCATAAAAACCTGGTTATTCTCTAAACATTATCCTCACAGATCTTTTTTTAGGGGAATATGAAACAGGAAGAAAAATGAGCTTTTATTTCCTCGCTATTTATTTACACATTGAAATGGTCTTGATTTAAGGTAAACTACTCACATCATAATCTGTATGTTTCAGAGGTTTTCATATATTGTCATCACATTTTGACAATAAAGCCTTTGGAATACCAAAGCAAGACTTTACTTGAGTTTACTATTAACTATCTAAATCTCCAAGTGTGGTAGGCTTTCAGGGAAAAGGACCCCTCTGCCAGGCCAAGACTACCCTATTGAAGAATCATGTTCTGGAGATAACAGGGATACTCAATGTTCCAAGACTGACTTTACAAGTTAAAGACCTTCTAACTTATTTGAGGAAATAATAGCTGAAAACTTCCCTAGCCAGAGGAAGGGAATAGACATCCAGATCCAGGAAGCCCAGAGAGTTCTGAAAAAGAGGAACCCAAAAAGATACATACCAAGACATATTATAATTAAAATGTTAAAAGTTAAAGAAAGAATCTAAAAAGCAGCAAAAGAAAAGCAACTTGTTATATACAAGGAAATCCCCATAAAACTATAAGCAGATTTTTCAGCATAAGGATTTTCCTAGCCAGAAGGGAGTGGCACAATGTATTCAAAGTGCTGAAGGGAAAAAATTTCCAACCAAGGATACTCTACCCAACGTTATCATCAGAAGTGAAGGAGAGAGCTTTTTAGAGAAGCAGAAGCTAACAGAGCTCATCACCAATACATCAGCCTTACAAGAAATGTTAAAAAGACTTTTTAAGTGGGAAAAAAGACATTAATTAGTAACAAGAAAACATAAAAGTAAAATTTCACTGGTAAAGGTAACTATATTATAAAGGTAGTGGATCAATAAGTAATAAAGCTAGCTAGTATCAAGGTTAAAAGACAAAAGTAGTAAAAAAACTATAAAAACAATTATCAGTTTAATCAGTTAAGGGATACATAATATATAAAAATTTTTACTTTCTTAAAAATGTGACATCAAAAACATAAAACATGGGGCAGGGGAAGAGTAAAAAATGTAGTTTTAGAATGTTCTCAAATCTAAGTTATCAACATAAAATAGAGTGTTTTATATATATATAAATATAGGCTGTCATATATGATCCTTATGGCAACCACAAAGCAAAAATCTATAGTAGATTCACAAAAGATAATAAGAGGGGAATCTGAGCATAATACTAAACAAAGTCGTCAAACCATAAGGGATGAGAGCAAAAGAAGAAGAAAGGAACAGAAAGGAACTATAAAACAGCCAGAAAACAATGAATAAAATGACAGTAAGTACATGCCTTCCAATAATTACTTTAAATGCAAATGGATTACATTCCCTCATCAAAACACATAAAGTGGCTGAATGGATTAGAAAAACAGATCTATCTATCTATCTATCTATCTATCTATCTATATCTATAGATATAGATATAGATATAGATATAGATACAGATAGATATGCTGCCTCCAAGAGACTCACTTCAAATGTAAGGACACACATAGACTGAAAGTGTATGGATAGAAAAAGATGTTTCATGAAAATGGAAACCAAAAGAAAAAAGGAGTATACCTATGTCAGACAAAAAAAAGACTTCAAATATAGATAACAAAGATTGTAATAAAAGACAAAGAATGCATTAATAAAGATAAAGGGGTCAATCCAAACATACATATATAAAGGAGCATCTAAATATACAAAGTAAAAATTAACAGACATAAAAAGAGAAACTGACAGTAATATAATAATGGTAGAAAACTTGAACAGAACACTTACATCAATGGATAGACCAGCCAGACAGAAAATCAATAAGGAAATAGTGGCCTTAAACAACACAGTAGGCCAGATGGATTAAACAGATATATACACAGCTAGCATCACATTCAATGGTGAAAAGCTGAAAGTTTTTCCTCTAAGATTAGATACAGGACAAGGATGCTCACTCACTACTTTTATATAACATAATATTGGAAGCCCTGACCACAGCAATTAGGCAAGAAAAAGAAATAAAAAGCATCAAATTGGAAATGAATAAGTAAAACTCACTATTTGCAGACACTATGATCTCATATACAGAAAACCCTAAAGACTCCACCAAAAACTGTTAGAAATAATAAAAGAATTCAGTAAAGTTTTAGGAAAAACTTTTGTACAGAAATCAATAAACCAATATCGTACAAAAAAATCAATGTACAAAAAAATATGTTGCATGTTGCATTCTATTCACTAACAATGAACTATCAGAAAGAGAAATTAAGAAAACAATCCCAATCCCATTTACAATTGCAACGGAAAGAATAAATATCTCAAAATAAATTTAAACAAGACAGTGGAAGACCTATGCTCTGAAAACTATTAAGACATTAGTGAAAGAAATTGAAGACACAAATAAATGGGAAGATATTCCATACTCATGGATTGATAGAATTAATATTGTTATAATGTTCAAATTCTCAAAACAGATTCCATACAACCCCTATCAAAATTCCAATGGCAGTTTTCACAGAAATGGAAAAATCATCCTAAAATCTCTATGGAACCACAAAAGACCCCAAACAGCTTTCTTCAGAAAAAAGAACAAAGCTGGAGGCATTGTGCTCCCTAATTTAAAATCATAACACGAAGGTATAGTAATCAAGATAGTGTATTATTGGCACAAAAGGAGACACATAGATCAATGGAAAAGAATAGAGAGCACAGAAGTAAACCCACACATTTATGGTCAATTAATTTATGAAAATGGAGCCAAGAATATACAATGGAGAAAGGATGGACTCTTTAATAAATGGTGCTGAGGAAACTGGACAGCTGCCTGCAAAAGAATGAAACTAGACTACTATCTTACACTATGCACAAAAATCAACTAAAATGGATTAAAATTTGAATGTAAATCCTGAAACCATAAAATTCCTAGAAGGAAACATAGGCAGTAAACTCCTGGACATCAGTCTTGGTGATATTTTTTGGATCTGATCCCAAATACAAAGGCAACAAAAGCAAAATACACAAGTAGGGCTGCATCAAACTAAAAAGCTTATACACAGCAAAAAAAATCAACAAAATGAAGACAACCCACAGAATGAGAGAAAATATTTGCACGTCATATATCTGAGAAAGGGTTAAAATCCAAAATACATAAAGAACTCATACAATTCAACAGCAAAAATATAAAACAAAACCAATTAAAAAAATGAGCAGAGTGTAAGACCCAGAAAACAGGCCCTGCTCAGCCCCGGGATGGACGGCGACCCAAATACTCACAAGAGACCGGTCTTGATGCAAACAGCAAGAGGTTTATTGATTCCACCAGCGTGCTGGGGTCAAGACTCATAACTCACGCAGGAGCAGAGTCCGACCCCGAGCAGAAATCACAGGAGGTTTTTAAAGGAAAAGGGACCATAACCAGGAGGAGGCGAGGGGGAGGTCTGCTGATGATTCGATAGCAAAAATATTTCAATTAGGGTCTCACAGGGCTTTATCTTCACAGTAGGGTCTCACAGGGCTTTATCTTCACAATCTATCAGTTTTGGGGAGGATTACCTAGGCACGGGTTTGCAGCTATTGTGTCATTGTGTTCAGGCCGGTTTTTATGACTCAGGCCAAGGGTCAGAGCCTACTTAAAATTTTCCTATTCCTTCAGGTGGTTTCGGGGAAACTGAAACTCAGGCCCTCTGATCTCTGAGGCTTTCTGAGGCCTGTCATGGTGTTAGTTTGGTCCTTTCAAGAGGATCTGAATAGACATTTTCCCAAAGAAGACATACAGATGGCCAGTAGGCACATAGAAGCATGCTCAAAACCATTAATCACCAGGGAAATGCAAATGAAAACCACAATGAGGTATCACTTCATACCTGTTAGAATGGCAATTATCAAAAAGACCAGAAATATCAAGTGTCAGTGAACATGTGGAGAAAAGAGAACCTTCATGCTCTGTTGTTGGGAATGTAACTTGGTACAGCCACTATGAAAAACAGTATGGAAGGTCCTCAAAAAACTAGAAACAGAACTACCATATGATCTAAAAATTCCATTTCTGAGTATTTGAAGAAAATGAAAACATTAATATCAAAAGACATATATATTCCTATGTTCATTGCAGCATTATTTACAATAGCCCAGATATGGAAACATCCTAAGTATCCATTGATGGATGAATGGATAAAGATGTGGTGCGTGGATATGTCTGTGTGTGTGTGTGTGTGTGTGTGTGTGTGTGTGTGTGTGTGTGTGTGTGTGTATAATGGAAAATACTCAGCCACAAAAAAAAGAAGGAAATCTTGCCATTTGGATCATGGATGGACCTAAAGGGTATTATGCTAAGTGAAATAAATCAGAAAGACAGATATCATAATGATCTCACTATATGTAGAATCTAAAAACAAAACAAACTAAACTCATAGATATAGAGAACAGAATGGTGGTTGAGGGGGTGGGAGGTGGTAGAGAGGAATAAATAAAATGATGAAGTGTGTAGGGAGGCATAGGCTTCCAGTTGTGAAATGCAAAAATTACAGGATGTGGTGTGTAGAATGGTGGCTAGAGTCAATGGTATTGTAATGTATATTTTAAGGTTGCTGGGAGAGTGGATTGTGAAAGTTTGCATCACAAGAAAAAGACATTTCTGGTCATTTTTATGGTAACAGATGGTGACTGGGCTTATTGTGGTGATCATTTTTCAGCGTATACAAGGAGCAAGTCATTATGCTATACACCTGAAACTAATATTGTATGTCAACTATGCCTCATTTAAAAAGAAAAGAACCATTTTTAATAATGTCAGGAAAATAATGTGATACTGGTAACCACTCACCTTTAGACCTGGTGATCCAGGTAACCCAGGATTTCCATGTGGCCCTGGTATGCCCTGCAAATAGTAAGAAAGTCAGATCATTCTTAGAACAGATCCAGATACAAATAACAGTGTTTATTATAACATTCAAATAAATATTACTTAATATAATTTCATTAATATAAATATTGCCTTTTTTCTTACAAAGTTCTTTATCTTTTCTGAGATCTTGGATATTTCAGTCTTGGAAAGGAGAGCTACACTAATCTGAGAGCAGATCTGTGGTTTCCGTCTTTTGCTTCAACACACTGCCTCAAGATGTTTACCCCTCTTATTTACCACCCCTATTTCCAGCCATCTTTCTTAATGCTACTTCTCAAAGCTGCGCTGAGTAAGAAGCCTAAAAACAACAGTGCAGTTGTGAGTAAATACACAAGTGCTAGCCCTGTCTGTACTTGGAGTTTTGTTATGCTATTATGTGTGCCTTAAAGACTGACTTCCTTTAACCTTGCCCACCACACCTGCCCAAATCATTCAAGTGTCACCTGAAATGCCACCTCATTTTTAAATCTTGGATACACTAGCATGAAGCAATTTCTCTTTCCTACTAACTTCCATAGAAATTGATGAATGTAAAATGTATTTGCAATTAACTGTATATTGCTTTGAGATGTTTTCTATACTGCTCTAATCTGTTATTTAAACATCTTATTGTTATTTGAATTACCTTACTGACATGCTGCTTAGCCCCAGATTATAAATTCTTTGAAAAGAGACTGTTTTTAATATTACCAATGTAGTACTTAGCACTTAGTAATCACTCAATGAATACCTGTCAATTTAAATTGAATAACTACTTCTATTTACTGAGTACCTACTATGTACAAGCAACTGTGTTCAAAAAATAAATTGTAATAATGTAAAACGAAAACATGGGGAATAACAAGTGAGCTGTTAATTAGATATAAGGGTGATGAGTATAGCCTATTATTCCACAAACCTCAGTAGTGTAAGAGTAAACAGGCATAATAACTTTAGGAAAAAGTCATATTAATGAAAGTTCAGGATTTTTTAAAGGGTCAATGTGTTGTTTGTTGCCAAATGAGATAAAACCTAGGAAGAGACACAATGACAAGTTACAAGTTTTAAGTTAAATAATTGAATGGAGATAAATTAGGAACGCAAATGTAATAATGAGCCTTAGGAAGAAGACTATTCCTTCCTTAATGAAAGAAGGACTGGAAAGGTCCAACAAAAATACATGGAAACTAGGGAAGGAAACTGCTGTGTCGTGAGACTAGATGGAGATTCAGAAACTGAAGGTCGTGCTGTGGAAGAGGAACGGCCTTAGTAATGAAGAGGGAATGGAATTAATGCTAAAGGAGAGGGGCAAGGTTCCAAAGAGACTCTGGGAGGAATGTGATAGGCCATTAATTATGTAGAAATGAAAGAAACGC
Source organism: Smutsia gigantea (assembly GCA_032199065.1). NCBI lineage: Eukaryota > Metazoa > Chordata > Mammalia > Pholidota > Manidae > Smutsia > Smutsia gigantea. Next base: position 212,055 of record JAVSCE010021259.1, on the reverse strand, counting down.
TAAAGAACAGCTAGGACCCAGAGGGCATTCATCTTAGGCCTCACACCGACAGGAGTTTGATGTGAATATGGACAACATAAAATAATATTTTATGGTGGTTGGTGAACATATTGTTTATATGAGAAATTAAAGTCAGGATAAAAAGAAAATGCATTATGTATGGTATTTGCATTTGTCTTTAAAATGCATGATTCTTTTTCTCACTCTTTGAAGAGTTTTTGGTAGTAAAAGTCCACCTTTATTTTTTAGGTTTGAAAGAAACTAATTCTAAGACAGCAATAAATCTTTTGTTGGATCTGTGTAATGTGAGACACTACTGTTGATCCTTGAGGCAGCTTTTTTCATCCGGACAATCATTTTTCTAGTCAATAGCTCCAGTATTTTCCACTGTGTAACCCAGGAATGTGCTATTTTAAGGCAGCCCACTCCTCTTCATTTCCCAAAGCAAATGAACTCCACCTTGGACGAGCAAGTGCAGATGAGATCACTTCCTAACCAAGAATAACGTCACCAGTAGCACCATCTGAACAACCACTGATATACGAATTCGACGATTGTTCTTTGGCATGTTCACAGAGAATGCTTTGGCTGGATGGTTAAATTCAAGTGAATAAATTGCAGGAACTCCTAAGCTTCTCTTAAATTGGCAAAGGTAGGGCTAAGTTTGAAGACCTAGGCAGGTTTCCAAAGGAAGCACATACTGTACAACACAACAAAAAACATACTGAAAACTTACTAGTTCTAATAGCAAGAGGGAAAAGGAGTCCATCTACTCACCTGTGGACCTCTCTTCCCCGCCAGACCTGGGATACCCACTGGACCAGGTGGACCCTTGGGAAATAAATGCCAAGATATTAGGCATGATAACAGACATATTTTTTCACAAGCCTTATTAAGATGCTCACTCCAGGGCTCATTTTCAGTCCCCAGTTTCCAGCTGATGATTTTTAAAGTAACAAGAACCCCCTCATTCTAATCAGCAGGGGTGAGAGTCGAGACTCAAGTGTTCTCTTTCATCCGGCCACAAATGGCAGCAGGAAGTCTAGGACTTATGGTTACAGCCACTGTATCTGGTTTTTACAGGCACCATAACCAGTAGTCTTGTGGGTAATTTTTACCTAAATTTACTTTTGCTACTGAAAGAGGAATTCAATTTAGGGTTTGGAGACCAGCAACTACAGGTTTTTTCAAACACATTTCAAGTGAAGACCTGCCTTTAAAAATCAGAGCACCCATGATTTTATGTTCTTTTAAAAGACTTATACCAAGGACCTGTGTAATGAGTTAAACTTTTATAGTGAGATCTTTCTAGTATATTCAGTAATAAATCGGCCTTATACCAAATGCAGCATACCAGGAAGTCTCTAATAGAGTTCAGTGGTTTGTAAACAAAGTGTGAAAGCAAAAACTGATAAATTTTTAAGGTGTCCGGAGTTCTTTACACTTAACTTATTAGATAGGAAACTACTTCTTTGCTTCCTCATATAATGCCTATGTCATCTTTTTTGCCTTTAACAATCAACAGTGGAAGAATAAATGTTCATTTGGGATATGATCAATATATTCATTCTTTCCTCTGCTCACTCATGTAATTGGTCCTGAGCACTCTGATGGGGAGTGACGCTTGCTGTCTCTGGAGAATACATGTATTCCATTTGACAAACATTCATTAATAGTGCAGTAAAATAGTATGAGCATTGCAATTAGACATATCAAGGTAGCCCTACCATTAACTAGTAGCATGACCACATTTTTATGAATTTTTTTCATAACTCTTGATATTAACTACTCTTTGAAATCTTTTCCTTTATTGAATTACAGTAATTTTGCAGTTCTAATGTTTTTTATGTATTTCAAGCTGTCCATTTTCCTTCAAGTGTATTTTTTCTTTCTCCTACACTATAACTTGATAAAAACCTTTCATGTGCTTCCTAATATTGAGAGAGGAACACCTACTTCTATTCAGCCCCAAACTGAGGGTATTCTCCTCCCTAAGCAATTCAAATACTTTAACAGCTATTATTATATCACTAGTGTCCATCAATAATTGACCTTCACTTATTCTTTTTTTAATTGAAATTATTTTCAAATAAGTTCTGGTTCTGCTGTTATAATCAGAAATTAACTGCTGTTGATTTCAAATCAAGTTCCAGAAAATAAGCAAAAATGAAAAACCAAATGGAAAATTAAAACAAATGTCTAGTTTGGTTTATTGTCCTATCATACTACTTTGTGAATAAAAAACACTATTCCAATCACATTGAGAAAGTAGTATTACAGTTAGTATTAGATATGGAGGAAAAGAAAGTCTATTTTATATCATGTTGAAATATTTTAATTGTTTAATAAGCACTAAATAAAAACAATTTTAACTTGTCTTCACAATTCTGCATTTCCAAATCTTTGAGAACAAGTTACAAATAGGCATCTTCTAGAAACCAGAGAAGCAAATTAATTTTGTATGGCATGACTTTTTTTGAGAAGAATAATTTTCTATATATAAACTTAAGTACTAGAAAATGTACTTTAATGTTCAGATTATTGGTCAGTAAGAGAAAGTGTAATTCCATTAAACACAATGGCTTTGTAATTGTCCGATCTAGATTCAAATCATGTCTTAATCATTTAGTAGGTGAATGAACTTGGACAAGTAGGTTACTCTTTCTAAGCTTTAGTTTCCTCATCTTTAAAATACTGATAAAGATCTACTTTTCAGGGTTACTGTGAGTGTTAAAGATATTGTATATAAAATATCTGTCACTATGTATGATAAACAGTAGCTCACTTTTTAAGGTGTGCCTGGGGCACAGCAAGCACTCCATTAATGTCAGTTACAATATTATTATTTCTAGGGTGACACACACACTAAGGTGAATATAATCTAAGAGACAGTCATGCCTGGTCAATTAATCTTGGAAGCCCTGCATCTAAAATTTCTTTTTAAATTCATTTACCAATTCGTGCATTCACCTACTCAATAAACAATTAGTAAGCATCAAGCCCTCCTGGAACTTACAGTCTAGATTTAAAAACACACCATTAACAGATAAATACGTAACTATGCTTTTTACTTAGTGATATGAAGGAAAAGAACAAGCAACCAAGAGACAGAGTACTACAGTGCACCTCATTTATGTTGTATCAGAAAAGGCTTCTCTGAGGAAGTGCTAAGTTAGACCTAAAAGATGCATAGGAGTCAGAAAAGCGGAGAAAATAAAGTCCCAGAAACAGGAATAAAATGAATGAGGGCATGAGTAAAACAAAACAAAACAAGAAACATAGTCTTATTGAGGAACTAAAAGAGAACAAATAGTGACAGTGAGGAAAAGTGGAACAAGATGAGATTGCAGAGTTAGGCAGGAGGCAGATCAGACATGACCGCCCAGGTCATGATAAAGAGTTTTTAGTTTATTCTAACTGCTTCATTCTTTGGCACTGAAGAGTTTAAGCAGATAAATGATATGATCTGATTTATGTTTTAAAAATGAACACTAGAGAATTTATGTAAAAGATGACAGAATATCAATAATTTTTAAACTACCCTCCCTCCCTCCAAACCCCCTGAAAACAACAAAAAACACCAAAAGAGAAAAAACATCATCTCCAGTGAAACAAGGAAAAGACCACAACCACAAACCACAAAGTATGAAAATTATCTTCCAAATGCTGAGAAACTTTGGGGCAAGGAAAGATGCTGAGAGATGACAAAACACAAAAGACACACAAAAACCCTCCTCGGCCCTCAGCCCTTGGACAGACTACAGATACCTGAAATCACATCAGTCCTGTAAATTCATTGCAACAATCCTTTGATTGCAGTGATGAGGTTTAAGGGAATAGGAAAGCCACAGGAAATATAATTCATGACCCAGTAAAGACCTAGTTCCAACCAGTCAAGAGTAAGGAAGGTAGGGCTGAAGAGGAAGAACCCACCATTTACATAATCTACAACCAAATCTCCTAATCTCAGGAGATTTCTGGTGGTGAGAAAGCATGAAAGACAAGAGCACAAAGCCTGTGATATAAAGGGCTTCACAACAAATTGTACATGAAAACAGGAGGAGCTGTGTGTCTGGGTAGAGGACAGAATAAATATGGTAGGATAGCATATAAGGCAGCTACCTCCATTTGACACTGAGTTCCACTCCACTTACTTCCCTTTGCCTCTTCCTATACTATTCTAAAACAAATAGTGGCCCATGTAGAGCTGTCTTTATTTTAAAAATAAGTAATATTTAGAAAGAAACTAGCAAGGGATCTAGACATAGTGAGGGGAAGGGGAAATGTAAGGACAGAAACATAAATTAAAAATAAGTGGAAATCATTTATCAAAGGAGGAACTATTCCATGCAATAGAGGAAAAAGTTCAGTCACTATAGTGACTATAGTTCACTGCAGATTCAAGGAATTTCAAAATGCTATTTTTCTATATAAGAGTTCACAGAAGAGTTGTGAGAGACAAAAATTACAACCAAGGTAATGAAATGTGAACCATAAGAGCTTAGGAAAGATATGAAAGAGAAAAAAGAAGCCAGTATAGATGAAAGCCATGTCAGAAGCAATGAAAACTGATTAAATACAAACTGAAAAATCATTAAAGGCAGGCTAGCCTCAGACTTCACAAAGTAACATCCACTTTAAAAAGCAGTGGAACAACCTTTACAAAGTTCATCATTTCATCACCATTCATTCTCTCATTAGCTTTCTAAAATCTACTTTTAGTCTTCTACGCTGTGCTGAAGTTGGATTGTCAAAATTCAACGGTGACTTTCCCATAGGAGATGCAATGGATTCCCCCATTTTTCCCCGTCCTCATCTCCTTCGATTTCTCTGTAGTTTCAGCACTACTGATCAGTTTCCTCTCAAAATTCTCTTCTTTAGCTTTTGTGATAGTACAATATACTCTTCTCTCCCAGCTCTCTGACTATTCTATCACATTTCTGCCTTTTTTCTTCCATAATCCAAAAACAAATACTCCCCAGGATGTGACTGATGACCCTGTACCACATTCCGTCCCTTGCAAATTATCCAACCCTTTAGATTCAATTGTAATATCCATGGGAAGACTCCCAAATCTTTCTCTCTTATTTTCACCTTTTTTGCTTCAGCTTCTTCAGCTTTTCCAACAGCCTACTGAACTGCCATTAGTACTTTAAATGTTTTAAGTTAGTTTTCTATCCTTAAATCAACTTCCTTTCTTAATTACTGTTTTTAGTTATGGTATCACCATTCTCTCAAACCACAGGCTTAAAACTTTAGAGTCATCTTTGATTCTTTTCCTTTTTGCTTTGTCCAAAGGTCCAACTAATTTCCTAGTTCTACTAAACCTTCCTTCAAATCTCTCTTATATTTTACTTTCTTTGGCATTTTCAGTGCTGTCATCCTGGACAATGTCCTAGTCTTTAAACTCAGGATGATAGCAGGAGCTTCCCATCTGTTCTGGGACGGCTGCCAGGCTGACTGCCCTGTTGACATCCCTGCTTTGAAACCTGCAAAATTCCACACTAAGAACAAGATAAAGTTAGAACTATCAGTTTAACAATTAAGTCTCTCTACAACTGACAACATCTAAGTTGGTCTTATATATGTCTAATATTATTGAGCCTAATACCATGAAAGAGTTTGAGCTTTACAGACAGAAAACCTGAGTCCAAATCCTGGACTAAATTGTTATTATCATTTACTAGCAATGTCATTATGGGCAAGTAAATTTGCTTATCTAGGCTTCCATTTATTCACCTGAAAAATGAGGATAGTAATAACAACCATACGAAATCTTTTAAGTTAATATAATCAATGTAAAGGGCATCTACCACAAGGTAAAAATTCAAATGATAGCTATTATGCTGTTTTTCCCATATAAAAACTATACTTTGAGGTCTAGGTTATAACTAAGTATGTCCACAAGAAGTATTCTGAACAACTCAAACTTAAGTGATCTTTCATTGGAATCCCCTTAAACTTTTAAGCATTCACTCTAATAAGAGCTTCTCAGTATCTATCAAATCACTTCCAGTAATAGCCACAAAGGAAACACAAGCTAAGCAAGAAACATCACCTTCTTCAATTCTGTGGTTTCTAGAACTAAAACAATGACTCCAGTTTTGTTTCCATCAAATAAAGAAATACTTTAAGATATATTTTAGTCTACTTGCAACTTAAAAACAATTTTTAAAAACATATAGGCTGATAATTTTAGGTATATGAATATGAAAGGTAAAAGTGTAATGCTTCTAATGTTGTGGTTTTGAGACAGGGACCATGGGTGTAGTCAGAGAAGGGTGAGGGCCTCCGGAAAAAGCAGGGTGGGATATTTACAGTCAGAGAAATATAACAATGGGTAAAGAAGTCCCTTTTGAAACTCTGTGTCAAGCATTATGCAAAGTCAAGGTCACACTAATTCTCTAGGATCAAGAAACCATACTAAGAATACAGGCATCTTCAGTGAGGTCAGTTACAGGTCAAAAGGCCAAGAGCAAATTGGCCTAGAATGCTTGAGTGTTTCACAAATAAAGAAAGGTATCTCAGTATAACCTGTGACTTCACTGTAAACAGCCCTAGCAAGCAGAGAACAACCCAGCCCACCTTGAGAGCAGGGCAGGTGATACAAGTCCACACCCCTAAGCTTTTTTTCATGTTCTTGAAAAATCCTCATCTGCCTATAGAACCCCTAGACAAGCACCACACCGGGCTCTCTTGTTCCCTCCTGGTGTGAGCTGGGAGCTCTGTCTGTCCTCTCACTGTATCTCTCAATAAAAGTCTCCCCGGCTCTCCTACCTTGACTGCTAAGTTCATTCTTCAGCTCCGTGAACAAGAACCCCGGCATCAGTTTTAAGTAGCTATGAGTTCTAAATGATTTAGACATTTTTCAAATGTTCATCTGCAAATGCACCTACACAACAAAAGAATTTCAGAGCTGAAAAAAATCAGTCCATTATCTTGTAGTTCTGTTTATACATTATTAAATAAGTGATTTGGCTGTTTTTTTTTCATTGAATAGACTGGTGGGCTGAATGTCTTCATTTTTTATTAAGGAGATGGAATTTTTATTAATCCATAAATGTAAATTGACTATATCATTAAAGACAAACTTGAATATGCCCTTCCATGGAAATTTAAATATTTCATTTAGAATGATAAATCTTTTTCCCAGTTACTCACTACAAAATCATCTCTATCTAAAATAAATTTTACACTCTTATTTTAATTCATTTAATATTATTTTGCTGAAAGGATATTTAATGGATCTGTATTTTTCTTTATTCTACTATAACTTTTATATTCTCTTAACATGACTATGCATTAAGCCTATGATTTTGTTTAATACACTGACCTGTATTTAGCAATTGAATTCCTGGTTGAATTTCAACTGAACAAGAAAAACATATAGCTTACTCACCACTTTACCAGAATTAAGTAACCTTTTCAGCCTGCCAATAAAAATAAAACAAAAAAGTACAATTTTTGAGCCAGGGTTGCATTCTGGTTAGATGCGTTATAGCAACCGTAAATTCACTCCTGTGGCCAGGATACACTTCTGAGACAGATGTGCTCTTTTCTGTATTGTTCAATCTAGAGAATTCTTTTTGAAATGGATGGTAAGTTAGTGCATTAAGACATATTTTAAAAACAACAACAACTTACAGGAGGTCCAGGGTCCCCTTTTGGCCCTCTCAGATTCTCCATTTCCAGCATTGTATTAAGATCCTCATAATAATAATAATAATCATAAAGCTCAGTTTCATAGCCATTTTCGATGGGAGAAGTAGCATCAGGATCAAGTTCACCTTCCTTCCTTAGATCAAGGTGATTATCCGCAGACGGCTCATCAGTCACCCTGTGTAAGGTTGGGTCTGAAATCTGCTGCAGTTCCATGAGTTCATTAGGATGTAGATTTGCTGTGAGAGCCTCCTGGAGATTAGCAATTTTATCTTGTTTTATATGAGGAAGAATAGATGGTATTTTCTTAAACGGTGACAGCCCAGTTACTCGATCCTTATGCTGTGTGATACTATTGGATACATTTAGGAGAGACCTCAGTTTCCCCTTGCTCTTTGTTCTTGCTTCACTGAAGCGATGATGGGTCATTGACAGGCTTAAATTGGTCTGAATATGTTCCTCAGTGATCATTTCTTTGTCCTGAATCCCACGGCTCACAAGATCCACAGCAGCGACCTTCCCTGAATGATGAGAAGTTAACTCGGATCTTGGTGTCTGGTACTCTTGTTGTTTATGCACTGTTGCAGAATCATTATTTAGAATATTCGGAACGCTTTTGCCTTCACTAAGTGTGTCTTCTGCCAATACTTTTCCACCAAACTGCTTAAGCAAAGGAGAGTTCTCTGGTGTCTCAGCTGGTACGAGAGTTCTATGAAGAAGCCTTGTCTCAGGACGACACTGCTGTTTCATGTATGTGCAATAGCTTGCAGATGCTTCTGCAGAGGGAACAATATCCAACTGACATACTATTCCTTCAAAATGGGCAGAATTATTATTCATACTTCCTAAAGTAAACACACGGTTAGAATCAAACGTCAGAACTTCCGCGAGAGTCTCTCTGCTAAAGTGTTTCTTTCCGCACTCCACAAACACTAAGACAGCTTGGTTTCCAACGGTAACAGCGAGTAAGCGCCGCGGCTCATCGTGAACACTGTGGGTGAGAAATACAGGCTGCCTTCCTCCAAGGCAGACCGCTGATTTTTTAGGTAATAACTGGACTCCTAATTGCAGTCTATTTTTATTTCTAATACTGAAGAGAAATGCATTGTTTACTCTATGTGACTGCAACCCAATTAATATCGTAAATGGCTGTTCTAAGTTGACTGGTAAAATTCTCATGAGAGGTGACTCAAAATAAGCATTATTTGTTAAAATGACACCTGATTCTGTTAAATGGACCCCCCGAGGTAATGGTGTAGATGATGATGGTACCGCAGTCACTGATGATGAGTGTTTCACATCTTTGCCTCCAAGGCCTAGTTGATGAAGAATATCTATGCCTGGAAATTAAAAAGATAGAGAGAAAGAGAAAGAGAGAAAGAATCTTACTCTTATGCATTCATGTGTTCATATAAATGAGTATGAGAAAAATCTTCCCATCAACAGCAATCCCTAAAATAAGCACACTCTATCAATTCTAGGTGATGAGAGAGATGGAGACGGACAGTAAGATATTATACTCAAAAAATCTGAAACACACATACACATGTACACACACCCACACACCAATATCCCTAAAACCAAAATTTAATAAATATTCTATTTTCCCCAATCAATTAGCAATCTTATTTGTTACTCCAGTGAATTTTACTTCTTTAATTTAGAACTTAAAGCTGTCACTTCTATGCTGAAGAGAAAATGGGGACACACTTACAAAAGGAAGTTTGTAACTTGGAAACTGTTCTATAAATTAAGTTCACACAGTACTTTAAACTGTAATTTTTCAGGCTGTTCCCCCTGCAGGCTTTCTGGAAACTTACAAGTCACCCAAGAGCTCTCCCAATGCCTAATACCTTCTGTGTGCACTACACATAAAGTACCCAGTCACCTCGATACCTCCTGGACAAGAGAATTTAAATTCCTATTGTTGATGATCATACTTTTTCTCTGATACATTTAGGAGAGTTTCTCCCAAGTTTTTCTCTCTTCCATTTTTTCCCACTCCTCTAAAATAATTTTTATCTAAACAATTTGTAAACTCTTTTTAAACAGTTGTTATATAATATAGATTTCATACAATATGAATTTTATATCATTATGAATTTTTCTGGTTTATTTTTTATTGTAATGTTACTGCTTCTCTCTCAATTACAAACTTTTGTTAGACAGATTCTACATCTCAGTCTTTAGTGGATATCCACGACATCTGCCTTGTAAATAGTTCTGTGATTCTAGAATGAATGGATTTTCCCAACTGAAATCCAATCAGATATCATCTTTGCTTCCAGAGTCTTTTAAAGTTAAATACTAATTGTAAAGAATGATGAATCCTTTCTTCAAGATCTAGAACAGCTTACTCATCCATCTGACCTTTATTACTCTTTGGGTTATAAATCTCCCATCTGTATCTTTGTACATATATAATCATGTGCAACAAGAAATGTCAAAGAATTATTCATTCACTGTTGTGATAAATGAGGGAAAATAAAAGTTTCTGAAAATTAGGCAGGAATATAGTGCACCATTTCATTTTCCTTTTACAGGGAATTAGTAGATATTTGATAATTCATATTAATTATGAATAGCAAACATAATGGCAAGTGTCAGACCCAAGTCTGACAACTATATACAATGAAATTACTGAATATCACTCATTCATAACCTAGCAATAAAATTAAAATGTTTTCTCACTAGTTTTACAAACACTCAAGTGGTTTATTTAAGGTAAGAAACATCATTTTATTTATACAGTATTTGTAATTTTATAACAATTTTAAATATTATAAATGTATCTAGGATGTTGTATGACAGGGTCTCTCAAACTTTTCCATCAAAATATTCCTAACAGCAGCTTAGAATTATATGCATCTCCAAGGATTTGGGGGAATATTTTAAAGAGGCCCCATAAAAACATAAAAAATATTTTTTGATTTTTCATGTTTTATAATTATAATTTATGAAAATTTTTAATTTTACTCCATAATAGGGCTATGTTTGTTTTAGTATAAAATATGCATTACCAGCTAAATCTCAATTAACTACTCCCATCCCCCAGTTTCAATGAAAATTTATACTCCTGAAACACACCATGTTCAGTCTGTGACTCTGGGTATTCTTGCCCAATGCCACCTACTTATCCCAATCTGAGGACTAAACTATGGAAGAAATGCTGCTCCTGTGAAAATCACAATGCTCATAGCACATATAGTCAGAAAGTATAGGAAAAGTATCATTCTGGGAAGCCACATAGACATACAAAAAAGAAAAGTCCCATTTATGTGGTATGATATCAAAGGCTGCTCCTTACCCAAAGAAAATCTCTTCTTTCATTTAATAATAACTTCTTCTATCTACTGCCTCAAATTTCTGATTCTGTTAAGAGGAAATACTATTGGAAAGAGTTATTTGAAACTTTAGAACACATATATGTGTTTTCATATTTCTTTATATATACATATATATTTCCTTCAATTCTATTTTTTTAATTTGAATTTTAATGATAAATAGCTGGGATTTTTTACAAATCAAATGTCTTTGAGCATTTACTGTTCAATAAGTTTCCTATTATTGAACCATCCTTGGATTTCTAAAATAAAATCTACCTGATAGTGAAATATTATTATTTTGTTATCTTATTGGATTCTTGAAGAATAACTTATGTAGAGTTACTGCATAGTATTTATCAGTTAAGACTGGTCTGTGGTATTCCTCTTATTATACTTTACCTTTTACTTTATCTTTATCAGACCACAATATTTAAGGCTCATTATTGCCTATGGTCTGGAACAGTTCTAAGTACCGTTAGAATTATCTTTTTTTTCCTCAAAAGTTAGATAAAACTCAGCTGTAAACCAAACTTATATTGGCTTTTTTCATTAGTAGCTTTTCATTCACTTTTCTAATCTTTCATGTTAACTGAAATATTCTAATTTTCTGCTGCATTTTGAATCAGCTTTAAAACGTTTATTTTTCTATGTAATAACAACCTTCTCCTAGACTTTTCAAATGTATTTCCCAGAGATCATCATGTAATATACTCCCTTACAATTCTTCTTTTTTCCTATTTCTGTGGGTCCCTATATAACATTTTGATTTTGAATATTTGGCTCTATTTTTTCTTAATTCAGTATCATTACTGCTCATTTCAAAAGCCTTTAGATTTGTTTATATTTTCTTCTATTTTTGTCTGTTTTCTATATCATTAATTTCCACATTTGTATTAATGAAATACTGATCTTTTCCTATTCTCTTTTGTCTTATTTTATTATTTTTCTAATTTCTTAAGAAGACTACTTTGTTCTTTATAGCATTTAAGCAACAAATTCTGAATTCTGCTTTAGCTGTGTTCCATAGACTTTGATGAATGATATTTTCATTTTTGTTGTTTTCTGGAAGCTATACAGTTTTTACTTGTATTTTCCCATTAACCTAAATGATTGAGGAGAAAAATTTTTTTAATTTCCAGCTAAGAGTTTTCTTCTTGGTTATTAAAATATAACAATATTAATAGCATTGTGATCAGAGATTGCTGTCTAATCTGCACTTTCTATTTTTGAAACTTAGCCTAATAAGTGGTCAATTTTGTTTGAAATGCATTTACAAAGATGTTTCAGCATACAGAATTTAATACCAATTAGCTGGATTTCACTGTTTATGGTATTTATATGCTCTATATCCTTGTTTATTTTTATATAATTAACTGAGATAATGAAAGTCTCTTACTGTATGTGTGTATGGCCTTAGACCTTGTGTGGCCATAGCTTTATGAATATTGATGCTATGGCTATTATATATAGAGAGTCATAAAATTCATATATTCAATGGGTATTTATTGCTCCTTTTTGAATTGTAAAGAGAACTTCTATGTCTGGTTTATTAATTTTTTTTAGTATAACTTCTACCTTATTCTGTTGAGACCAAGTTCCTTTTCCCCCACTTTCCATTTGCATTTGTCTGATACACACTTGGCCATACTTTTATTTTCATCTACTTTGAAACACTGTGTTAACGTAAAAAGGAAGGAGTTTGATTTGTTTTGTGACTGATTCCAAAAATGTTTTCCTTTGAATATAAAAATTAAATCTATTTACACTTAGTAATCTGATGGTTCATTTAATCTATGTGTCATTTTGTTGTCTCATGTTAAATTTTATAAGTCTTTCACTATGTGCCCTGTTTTACTTTGTTTTTATATGTAGTTCCATTTAGATTTGGAAAGATTTGTATATTTATTCTGAGTTACCTTTAAAGTTATAAATGTACACAATGTCCCTAGTCCTCTTTATTTAGACATACCTATTACTTCTTTCCTATGAACAATGTTTCCTTTTCCTTCTTCTCCCTTTCTCCCCTTTCCCTTATGATTATCAAGATTATCCTTCTGAGTATTTACCTTTTTATTATTAAATACCCCAGTTTTTTTTATTCTTACTGTATCATTATATACCATAGTATTTTTATTTGAGTTGTCAGCTTTGGGGAATATTATTTAATCCCCAGCCAGGCATCAATTTTAATCTACTTCCTATCATTTTTCCTCTTCTCCTCCCATGTTTTGGTGGTGGTACCATTCCTACATGGTTAGTTCCTATGGCATTTATATTCTGTTCTGTTCCCACATTTTCTTCTTATATAAACAGAGCCAGTCTTTTGCAGTTGTTTCCTTTTTGCTGAAGTTTATCCTCTGTTAGTTTCCTCAAGAAGCATTCATGGGAACTTTTCTTGAGAAAGTTTGACTTTTAGAATTATTTGTTGGTAGCCTTGCATCTTAAGTTTCATTGGATATAAAACTCTTTACTGATACTTTGTTTCCTTGAATATCTTGTGGATATGGTCTCACTGTCCATAGATGTTGAATGTTAGAAAAATCTGAAGTCAGCTAATTTCTCCTTCTAAATGAGTCAGTTTTTTTACCAGCGTGTCCAAAAAAGCTGTTCTTTTTCTTTGAAGTGTGTTGATTCTATTAGAATAAAGCTTCCTATCGACCACTCTGGATAAATGTTTGCAGGATGCCCATTTGTTGTGTAGTTTCAAGTTTTGTTGTTGTTTTTTACTTTAGTAGTTTCATTAATTGTATCCTTGAATATTAGTTCAATTTTACAGTTTTGATTTTTCTTCTTCAAAAATTCCTGTTATGAATAGGTTGAATCTCCACTGCTGCTGTCTTCTGTCTCTATCATTTCCTTGTAATCTTTTAAAATGTTTATTTTCTGTTCTCTTTGATTTTCTCATTTCTTTCTTCACTGTGTTTCCTACAATGTCTAATCTCTCTTTCTGCTCCTCCAATTTCATCTTGATATTTAAAAAGGCTGTATTTTCCCCACAACTTCTTTTCTGAGTTCTATAAGCTCACAATTCATATCCTTATAATGTCTTGCCTCTCTTCCTTTTCCTGAGTTCTTATATTTCTGCTTGATGATGTTTTTTCACAGAGATAATTGTTTTCTTATGAGTGCATTCTCATTTTTGCTACATTTCTCTACATTTTACCTTGCATATTTCTATTTATTTTGTGCCAACTGCTTTTAGTTAGTTATTATTTCATAGCCCAGCAGTTTATACAAGGATCTTGGGGGAGAAGACAGTGGGCCATCCTGTCCCAATCTCAAAATGGGCTCTGTTTCAGCATTACCAATATTTCCTTCTCAAATCTCCTCCATATAGCCCCACCTTCTTCCCTGAATCAAACCTAGTCCAGGACTTCTACAGCCAGCCCTGCTCACAGTTCCTCACTCTCCTTCCCTTGTATCCACATCCATGGGTGACACTTCAGAATGAATCTGTCACCTCAGGAAGTAGATTTTTGCATTATTTGAGATCTTTCCCCACTGGGCCATTTAGCTATTATCTGTGCTTCTTTCTGGTGCTTCCTCCTGGGCAGCTTCTGTCATTCTCAGATCCTGTAGCACTTGTTTAGTACAGGGCTAAAGGTTAAGTACTTCAAGGTGTGCCCCTCACCTTTTAGGAAGTTTGGTTTTGCTTATGCTTCCTGAAATCTTACTATGATTTTATTCTATATGGCATCCGCTTTTCTCATATTTTGGGAGTTCACAGATTGTATCAATCCTCTCTAATTTTGCTGAAATGGAGTTTTAGGGTTTATTTATTACTCATTTACCTTGTTTCTTTGGTCTGGTAGCCAGAAACAAAAATGGGAAGACAATATCTCATGGCTTCAAGTTTATACTTAACGTCTATACCCATTTCACAGATGAAGAATCTAAGACCCAGAGAGATTAAATAAATTGGTCAAGGTCATAGAGTTGATAAATGGTAGAAATGGATTTGAACCCAACCAGTCTAACTTCAAAGTCGACAGCCTTTCCTCCCCCATGCTGACTCACGGTCTCTGTATGCTCTGTACTGCCTCACTTCTTTCTTGGCAAGCCCCACTAATTAATGACAGGGCTGTTTCGCCCCACAGAAGTTACACAGTGGGGAACATTCTCTAGGTAGTCACCAGAGTTGGTACCTGACGTAAAATCTAATTGTTATTCATTCTATTTTTAAGCTTTCAAACCTTATTATGGATAAGCTTAGCAAATGCTTTGAGCAGATGCTGATATAGAAGAGAGAATAGAGGACTCTCAAGGACAGAAGGCACAGATTAGAGAGGATGGGGAGAAGGAGAGAAAAAAAGAGGAAGGGTTCTATCAGAGGACATAATGTAGCCTGGCCCTGGATATCCACATTGTAATTTTGGGGTTAAATTTAGATATTTGGTACCAATTAATACAGCAAGAAATAACTTAGTTGTCTATAGTAAGTTACTTGTTTCATGAGTAGCCCCAGCGACAAAAATCAGTTATTAAAGAATATTGATTATCAACCAGGCACTTTATTAGGTACTTTGCACTTTTTAAAAAGAATAACAGCAGCATGTATTAAGTTATTTGCATGTACTGAGCACTGTTCTAAGAACGTCACTCCATCAAGCCACAGTTCTCACAACAAGCCTGAGGTAGTTACTAGCGCTAACTCTACCTGACAGTCAGGACCACTGAGTCACAGAGAATCCAAATAATGTTCCCAAGGTCCTCCAAAAGGAGGTGCAGAGGCGCATCTGAACAGTCTTCTAAAGCCAGTCTCTCAGCACAGCAACTTTTAGGAGAGCATATGTTGTCTAACAGAACTGATTGTATCTCTTTCACCTATTTTCTTCTTAAATGGAGAATAAATCATAGTGTCACCAAGACAACGCCTTCCTCTTTTTACTGTAAACACCAAGCCTAATGATTTCATCCAAACCATGGTTTCATTAACCACATATGCTGACTCAAAAACCTCTCTTCTGGGTTTACATTTTCAACTGTCTATTGAATTTACCCAGTAGAGATCAGATGTCCCACAGGCACTTTTTTTTGCACAGAAGTACATAGCAGTTTTGTTTTGTTTTGTTTTTGGTATCATTAATATACAATTACATGAGCAACAGTGTGGTTACTAGATTCCCCCCATTATCAAGTCCCCTCCACATACCCCACTGCAGTCACTGTCCATCAGCGTAGTGAGATGCTATAGAAGCACTACTTGCCTTCTCTGTGCTATACTGCCTTCCCCGTGCCCCCCCACTACATTATGTGTGCTCATCATAATGCCCCTTTTCCCCTTCTCCCTCCCTTTCCGCCCACACCCCAGTCCCTTTCCCTTTGGCAACTGTTTCCCACAGGCACTTTTAAGTCAGTATATTTTCCCAAAAATTAGTTCCTCTTATTTTAGTGCCTCTCCCAGTGCAGAGTCCCACTACCTTAGCAGGAGCCAGACTCGTATTTTTACAATGTTGTTATATCATGTTGATATAACTCCTGAACAAAATCCTCCAATGGCTTCCCATTGCACTAAAAGTAAAATCCAAATTCTTTGCATAGTGTATGAAACCTATGTCATTAGCACCCTTCTTACCTCTCTGACCTCATCTCCTTTCATTTCATACAATTTTACTTTGCTCCACCAAACTGTTTTTTTCTTATTCCTTAAAACCACTAAACTCATTTTTAACTCAGGGTATTTACACTTAGAGTTCTCTCTGCTTAGAAGGCTCTAACTCCTTAGTTCATTTACATCTAGGCTCAAATATCACCTCCTCAGAGAGGTCTTCTCTGACTACATTACTGAAAATATAAAATAGTCATTCCCTTGCATCAATAACTCTCTATCTTCTCAGAGGTCTTATGGTACTTTATTTCTTCCTCATAACTCCGAAAATTTAGGGGAAATTATATATATACTTGCCTATTGCTTTGCTCCATGTTGAAATATAAGTCCATGAGGGTAGGACTTCATCTTGTTTTACTGTTCGATTCCAACATACAGAACAATGACTTAAACAAAATAGGTTCACAGTAAATACTGCATGAATGAATGAACTAGTCAATGCAATCATTTAACCCACAAACCTGGTAATCATCTCTGATGCTTCCTTCCCACGTGTTCTCCATATCTATTCGGTCACCAAGTTTAACACAGCCTTAGGCAGGCTCTTTATTCTTAGTTAGATTATAGTATCAGCTACCTAACAGATTTCTGTCTCTTATAAGACACGCTTGTTCAATCTATCATCTATACAGCTGCTAGAGAAAGCTTTCTAAAGTAATGGATGAAACGAACATTTAATTCAAGCCACTCCTTCCTGTAACACATCAATACTTCTCATAGCTTTCAGTATAAAACTCAAACTTTTATTTCAGTACTCAGGCCCATTCCCTCACTCCCTTATTAAGGACTGTAGCTTCATTCTCAATTAATTTTTGCACTGATTTTTTCATGGAACTGTGTAGGTTATAAGATTGAGAAGATTAGGACAGTTAAGAAGATCCCTATAATTGTGAGTCATACGACAGCATTATTGCAAACCTGTCAAGTAATACAAGTGAATCATTGGGACCCCAGCTTGACTTTACTTTTTCAAATACTTCTTTTACACCCTTTCCACTATGGCACCCAAATTCCATATGCTACTTGTGTTAACCTTGCCCAAAAAGCTGCCTTGTCTTTGTTCTTAGCTCCTAGGAGGTAATCCCTAAGCCCCTGAATGCACTTGCCTGATAAAAACATCTTTGTTTTCCTGGGGGCTGAGGGCCATACAGCTAGTCTAACAATGTGATTTATGGTGTGAGCTTTCTGTCATGTGATATCAGTTCAGCCTTGAGAGAGACTGGAGACTGAGATCAGCCTCATGGGAAGTCAACCATGTCTACATGACAAAGTCCCAGTAGGACTCTGGGCCTGAGGGCTCAGGTGAACTTCACTGATTGGCAGTACTCCATGCATATAGTTACATGCCATTGCTGGGAGGGTTGGCACTGCCCATGACCCCCGGGAGAAGAAAACTGGCAGCTCCCCACACAGGAACTTCCTAGATCCCGACCCATGTGCCTCCTCCCCGGACTGAGTTTAGTCTGTATCCTTTTGTTATAATAAACCATAACTGGGGGTCTAACAGATTTCACTGAGTTCTATGAGTCCTTCTGGAGTATTACTGAGCCTGAAGTTGGTCTTGGGGACCCCAAACTTGCAGTTGGTGGCAGAAGTAAGCATGGTCTTAGGGACTACCTACACTTTGTTCTCGTCAATTATACATCTGCTCACTCCACGGCATTATCCACTCTTGATATTTTTTACTTTTCCTTCAATTTCTTGCCATAGCTACATTCTGTTTTTTTTTAATCGTGTTCTTTCAAGAGCCCTGCTAGATATATCCCTTCATGTCAAGTTTATTCACCTTCTAAGAGTCAGTTCAAATGTTACCTTCTCCTTAAGCCGTCAGCACAGTTTTTGTTTGTTGTGAGTTTGTCATACAACAGTGACAACTAGATCTTCTCTCGGCGTGCTAATAAATCAGTCTTCTAAGCCTGCAAGGCCGAGGCTGAGACACAGGCACAGACACTCTGACCTTGCTGGCCTTTTGCTTGAAACCTGTATAGTGAGCAGCGCTGATAGTATTATCTCTAGTTCGAAAAAAAGAAGGAGAGGGAAAAAGAGAGGAAGGTAGAGGAGAAAGAGACAGGAAGTGGGGAGAGAGAAGAAAGAAGGGTGAAAGGGAGGGAGGGAAAAGGGGAAACTGAGTTTCAGCAGATGATAAAACTGTAACTCATATCGAAGTATTTGACTCTAAATCCAGTGACTATATAATTAACTCTGTGGTAAAGTGTAGTGTATGCCTAAAGAAACAGAAGAGCCCATGGTTATACCTGTTTTACAAGTACAGAGAGCCAAGGAACCATGTTACCTGTTAATATTCAACAATATTCTATCACAGGTTATAAAAGCCAGATAGTATCATGTTTATCCCTCAGAATGTAAGGACTCACATTTCTTAGTAAGTGGTAAATCTTTTCTTAAGATTTAAAGGACAGTTAACTTTTAGTTAAAAAGAATATCGCTTGTAGTGTAATTACTATTAACTCATTATTAAGTAACAATATAATATAGCACTTGATTTTGATGAATTCATACTTTTTAAATTTTTCATATATCTGGTTCACATATAGTCCTCAAAACTATATTCTTTCTAGTTTATAAGAAAAAATAAAATGATCGTTTAAATAAAGTCACTAAAGTCAACAAGAAAGATTATATAGGCCTCAATATACTTTTCTTTTCCTTGCTGATGTACCCAAATTGATTAAATCAACTAGATAATTGCCAAATATCCACTTCCTATTGTTCTATATAGTCTCAGCCAAATAGTGCCAGAACCAAGACTTAAATAAGGCCTCCTGGCTTCCAGGTCACTGAGCTAAGCAACTAAAAGAAGTTGTTTAAAAACAACTATTTTGTTTTATCTTATTTTTTCAATATTGTGAGTATATGGAAAAAGAAAAGGGTGGGGAGTCGTCTTCCTTTTTCTACCAAAGCTCACCATATGGTCATCACAGAGCAGGGACCCACTAAGCACTGTGTATGTATTGTCTCATCTTATCCACACAACGGCCCCGTACAGTAAGAGCTATTGTCTTCACTTTAGAGTTGCTGCAAATGAGGCTCAGAGTATTTAAGGAACTTGCTCAAAGTCACACAGCGGGAATGCGTTGGAACCTGGACAGAAACCCAAGCTTCTGGCTCCAGAACACCTGTGCTTCAGCACCCCTGCCACCCTGCGTATTTTTAAAGTGGCTATTGTGACTTTAAGATATTCTTAATGTAAATAACACATGTATTCTGGATAAAGAAAGAAAAGTAAACTCATTTATAAAATGAAAAATAAAGCTTAACCTATGTGTAAAATTTTTGGTTTAGTGTCCATAAGGAGTTCGGGAAAGAATACTCAAGAGTTAATGCAGCAATGAGCTGCTTCTGTTAAAAATAAACACATTGTGGATTCATTTACAGGAAATACTATCCTCGCAGATGAGTATTCTACACGTAGAGATTTCTACACATGTGTTTTCAACACATGGGGTCATGAACCTAAGAATGCTACGTATGTAGAGAATCAGCTACACATCTCGCATGGTGGGAATTATCATGAAGGGGTGTGGCCATGTCAGTCTCACTGACAGCCACCCACCACTACAGACAGGAAGAAGGAACACGGACTGTATCAGATAAGAAAAGGGACCTATGTTTGTCTAGTCCTCAGAAAACTCAGACTTAAATTATTAGTCGTCTTTTGAAGTAGAACAATGCATTCATTAGGCTATACCTAAAACTTGGTTATAAAACAAATACAAAATTTACATTTATTAACAGGACTTTTTTTTTAAGTATTGGCCAGTTTTATTACTAAGGTCTTGGTTCTTTGTGCTTCTCAGGCACCTGATTAGTGAATGTTTATTTTTTTTATTAAGGTATCATTGATATACATTCCTATGAAAGTTTCACAAGAAAAACAATGTGGTTGCTACATTCACCCATATTATTGAGTACACCAGTGTGAGATGCCACAGAGTCACTACTTGTCTTCTCTGTACTACACTGTCTTCCCCATGACCCTCCACATACACCATGTGAACTAATCGTACTACCCCTCAATCCCCTTCTCCCTCCCTCCCCACCTGCCATTCCCCACCCCTCCCCTTTGGTAACCGCTAGTCCCTTCTTGGGGTCTGTGAGTTAGCTGCTGTTTTGTTCCTTCAGTTTTGCTTCATTGCTATACTCCACAAATGAGGGAAATCATTTGGTACTTGTCTTTCTCTGCCTTATTTCACTGAGAATAATACCCTCTAGCTCCATCCATGTTGTTGCAAATGGTAGGATTTGTTTCTTTCTTATGGCTGGATGGTATTCCATTGTGTATATGTACCAATTCTTTATCCATTCATCTGCTGATGGACACTTAGATTGCTTCCATATCTTGGCTGTTGTAAATAGTGCAGCGATAAACATAGGGTGCATATGTCTTTTTGAATCTGAGATCTTGCTTTCTTAGGGTAAATTCCTAGGAGTGGAATTCCAGAGTCAAATGGTATTTCTATCTTCAGTTTTTGAGGAGCCTCCATATTGCTTTCCACAATGGTTGAACTAGTTTACATTCCCACCAGCAGTGTAGGAGGGTTTCCCCTTTCTCCGCATCCACGTCAGCATTTGTTGTTCCTAGTCTTTTCTATGTTGGCCATCCTAACTGGTGTGAGGTGATATCTCATTGTGGTTTCTGTATGCATTTCCCTGATAATTAGCATTGTGAAGCATCTTTTCATGTGCCTGTTGGCCATCTGAATTTCTTCTTTGGAGAATTGTCTGTTCATATCCTCTGCCCATTTTTTAATTGGATTATTTGCTTATTGGGTGTTGAGGTGTATGAGTTCTTTATATATTTTGGATGTTAACCCCTTGTTGGATAAGTCATTTACATATATATTCTCCCATACTGTAGGATGCCTTTTTGTTCTGTTGATGGTGTCCTTTGCTGTACAGAAGTTTTTTAGCTTGATGTAGTCCCATTTGTTCACTTTTGCTTTGATTTCCCTTACCTGAGGAGATGTGCTCAGGAAAAAGTTGCTCATGTTTATATTTAAGAGATTTTTGCCTATGTTTTCTTCTAAGTTTTATGGTTTCATGACTTACATTCAGGTTTTTGATCCATTTTGTGTTTACTTTTGTGTTAGACAATAATCGAGTTTCATTCTCTTGCATGTAGCTGTCTAGTTTTGCCAACACCAGTTGCTGAAGAGACTGTCATTTCCCTGTTGTATATCCATGGCTCCTTTATCATATATTAATTGACCATATATGCTTGGGTTTATATCTGGGCACTCTAGTCTGTTCCATTGGTCTATGGGTCTGTTCTTTTGTCAGTACCAAATTGTCTTGATTACTGTGGCTTTTATTAACAGGACATTTTACATGACTTTCTTACTGGGTTAAGATTTAAAGGAATAACTGCAAACATGGCAAATAACAGATATTTATCTCTGCTCAGTCTTAAACTCTCACTAAAATGAGAGAATAAGGAAACATCATTTAAAACTACATTGGCAAATTCATGAACATACCTCCCCGAGCAAGGGAAACAAAAGCAAAAATGAACAAGTGGGACTATATGAAGCTGAAAAGCTTCTGTACAGCGAAGGACACCATCAGTAGAACAAAAAGACTTCCTACAGTATGGGAGAATATATTCATAAATGACTTATCCGATAAGAGGTTGACATCCAAAATATATAAAGAACTCACGCACCTCAACAAACAAAAAGCAAATAATCCATTTAAGAAATGGGCAGAGGACATGAATAGACACTTCTCCAAAGAAGAAATTCAGATGGCCAACAGGCACATGAAAAGATGCTCCACATCACTAATCATCAGAGAAATGCGGATTAAAACCACGGTGAGTTATCACCTCACACCAGTGAGGATGGCCAACATCCAAAACACAAACAACAACAAATGTTGGCGAGGATGTGGAGAAAAGGGAACCCTCCTACACTGCTGGTGGGACTGCAAATTAGTTCAACCATTGTGGAAAGCAGTATGGAGGTTCCTCAAAAAACTCAAAATAGAAATACCATTTGACCCAGGAATTCCACTCCTAGGAATTTACCCTAAGAATGCAGCAGCCCAGTTTGAAAAAGACAGATGCACCCCTATGTTTATCGCAGCACTATTTACAATAGCCAAGAAATGGAAGCAACCTAAGTGTCCATCAGTAGATGAATGGATAAAGAAGAGGTGGTACATATACACAATGGAATATTATTCAGCCATAAGAAGAAAACAAATCCTACCAATTGCAACAACATGGATGGAGCTAGAGGGTATTATGCTCAGTGAAATAAGTCAAGCTGAAAAAGACAAATACCAAATGATTTCACTCATATGTGGAGTATAAGAACTAAGGAAAAAAAAACTGAAGGAACAAAATAGCAGGAGACTCACAGAACCCGAGAACGGACAAATAGTTACCAAAGGGAAAGGGACTGGGGAGGATGGGTGGGAAGGGAGGGGTAAAGGGGAAGAAGGGACATTACGATTAGCAGATGTAATGTTCGGGGGGCACGGGGAGGGCTGTACAACCCAGAGAGGACAAGTAGTGACTCTATGGCATCTCACTAAGCTGATGGACAGTGACTGCAATGGGGTTGGCGGGGGGGAACCTGATGAAGGGGGTAGTGTAATCACCATAATATTACTCATTTAATTGTAGATTAATGATATCAAAATAAACTTAAAAAAAAACGACATTGGCAAAGTGAATGGGTAGAAGAGACAACAGTGGGAAAGAGGTAAGAAAGTCCTGGAAGATGAAAAGCATATGAAGAAATTAGCAGAATTGAAAAAAACTTAACACTAAGGGCTTGCAAGGGCAGGTGTTAATGACAGGTGGGTTAAATCCTATGGCAATATCCAGAAAAGGCTCAAGAATTGAAGGCAACAAATCACTAAATTCAGAAGAGAGCATGAGACGGGGGGAGGAGGGAAGAGTTTGAAAGAAGCTTTGAGACCGCAACAGAAGAGTAAAGCTTATTTATGTAGAAACATTAAATCAATCACAGCAGAAGATGGAAGAGTACCACCATAATAAGAACAAAGGGGTTTAGTTAAAATCTACATACTAAATGTTGAGACAGCAGCCCCTTGTCCCCTGCAAGAACCTTTTCACATCACTTAACTCCAATAACCGGGGCAACCAACATTGTATTCTACAGGGAAGATATTGGAGAATTCTTCTCTAAACTGCACAGACTTAGACATTTGTTGTCCAACAACAAGATGGTCAGCTGAGTTCCTACCTTATCACTCTCTATGTAAAATACACTAGTTAATAAGCCTGCCCATGCAGAGTTTCCAAGCATATTTTTAGTGCCTTGCTTTACAATGATAGCACAGGTAGTACAGACTTATACAGAACTTTTCCAACATAAAAGACCAAAACAAACAAAAATGTGCCGGAAAAAAAGAAAAATGCAGAGCAAAAGAAAAGTTTAAAAAAGTATTCTTTAGAGAGATAAGAGCAGATATTACATCAAAGAAACAAGACCAAGAGGCTTTTTTTAAAAATAAATGATCTGAGTGAAAAAGCTCTTAAAATTTTAAATACAGCAGAAATAAAATTTTAATGTTTGGAATAGTGATTAATGAAAATCTAATATAAAATAGAGTAGAAAACAAGGATGTAAAAATAGGAGTTAAAAATAAAGAAATAAGGAGCTCAATCCAGGAGATCTAATAGCTGACCAGCAGAATTTGCAGGAAGAGGAAATAAATATATCAGAAAGACAGAGGAAATTCCCAGAAAATGAAAGATGTTTCCTGAATGAAAGGGCGTCCTGAGTGCCCAGCACAATATACAAAAAGGCCTGTACCAAGGCACATTCTTGTGAAATTTCAAAATATCAAGGATAAATAGACAATCCTAAGGGTTTAGAGGGAAAAATTAAAAGATTATATATAAACAATCAACAATATAGAACATCAGATTCCTTAACTGCAAGCCTGTAGACTATAGATGAAAGCCTCTAAAATTCTGACAGAACACTATTTATATAAAATTCTATATCCACCCAAACTACCCTCAAGCATATGGGTGAATGAAATAAACACATTCTCAAAGATGCAATTTTGCAAAAAAGTTTACCACGTAAGTACACATTCTCTGGATGCTACTGGATGACATGCTCCTCAAATAAGCAAATGGATAATGAGAAAGGACAATGTGAGTTCTACAGCACTGGATCTAACACAGACAAAAGACATCAACTCTACAGGAAACTTAGAAAGCTCCAAGCCACAGTAGAACAGAAGAATTTTAGCTTCTTGAAGGAATATCTCCAAGGGGGGAAAATACAATGGTTAGAGTATTTGGTATATTTATTAAAAAATATTTTCAAAGAGTTTTAGAATTCTTTTGGAGTGTATGAGAAGAATAAGTGATAGTGACATGGAAAACATAGCAAACAAAAAAAAGAGGCAATCTTGCAATACTGTACAGGAAAGGAAATATAAATGTACATGACTCAGTGGTTAAAAAAATACACACATGGTCATGAGGAAATTATAAATATTAATTTAACAAAAAATTTTGATAAAAATATATTGAGAGGATACAAAAAGGGGAAAAGGGGGTATAGGATAGTATAAAAATGTTAAATCCTCATCATCAAAAATAGGGAGTCAATACAATATACATTATTAAGAAATACTGGGGTTAAATATTGGGGTTAGCACCAAAAGAAGGTGCTAGAAGAGTTTGGGTAGAGGATTGCAGCAGTAGGTAGATCAAGGGATACTGTTTTTTTGTGATGTTTTGTAGTACAACCTGACTTTTAAACTCTGTGCTTGCATTACTTTGATACTTCTTTTAAGTTTTGAAAACGCCCATGAGCACAAATATATTTATTACTGAGAAGTCTAATTTGGGATACGCTCTAGCTCAAATAACATATTTGGCAGCATCAAGGTTCCAAATGATATTTGCAATGATTATAAAGTCTCAATGTCCATTAAAATGTTCTAATCTCCTGATTAGATGTTGCATTATTATATCTTACCAATTTAACAAAAAAAAATCTACTTTAAGAAAAAGTGGTTCTAATTTTCTGATAATATACTACTACTTTCATTTCTTTTTTGTACTCAAAAGTATCCAATTTTCTAAAGTCAAGAGGTTTTTTAAAAATCTTTACCTTTGTTAAGAACTCACAGTAAAATTTCATAGTTATAGGAAGGTTAAAAATTACAATGTTCATCCTGAAATAAAGGAGCACACTTTGTATTCTGGAAGTGAAATCTTAAGGCTGAGAAATATAATTTTTTTCATTTACTCCTTTCACTGGTTCTGAATAAAAAAAAGAAAAAATCATGAATATTCAGTTTTCCTTATATTTTTCTTTGCCTAGGTTTTTAATATTTTGTGATACCTCTTGTAATTATGAAACTCGTCACCCCCATGGATGGCAACTATGAAGCAAGAGGATGGATAGTGAAAAGAGTTTTTTTGCTTGTTTGTTTTGGGGTTTTTTTTTGGCTTTTCTGTCATCACATATCAGGCAACCTATATCCAAGCCTTAGCTATATGAGCCTGGGTAATTCCCTTCTCTGAGCCTTAGTTTCCTCATCTCTAATACCTACTCAGCAGGTTCATTATAAAGATTAGCATATCTGTAAAGTGTCAGCTACCAAGAAGACACACAATTTATATTTAATTAGTAAGGGCATTTCTCCTTCTCTTCTGGTCCAAGAAGCTTAATTTTAGAGAATTTGTAGACTTTGCAGTCAAAATACCTAAGTTCAACTCTTGGTTCTTCTGTTTAATAGCCTGTAACACCGGGGCAGTTGCTTATTCTTCTTAACTTGCGTTTCAGCAAGTCTATCATGGGCATAATTATAAAAACCCTGGGATGAATTAGTGGTGAAAAAATATATATTCTACCAGCACAGTGACTAGTACATAATAAGTTCTTAGAAACTGTAACAGTAATAACAAAAAATAGAGATATTTTTGCTTTAAGTAGCCAAGAAGAGGAGAGAAACTAAGTAACAGAAATGACTCTGTCAAAAATAGCATTTCATAAAGTTGCACGTGACATGTGGCCTAATTTCACAATTTCTCCATAAAAGGGAAATAGAAAATGCCTTCTAAGATACGTTTCAACTCATCTACATTCTATTTGACAGAATACTTACCTATGTCCACTTGTTAGTTTGGTCAGTCTGATAGAGTATCACCCCTTCCTTTGTGCCCTCTCTCTACTTACATGTATTTCATTTACTTGTTTTTTGTTTATTTGCCTTTTTCTTACTATTATTTGGTTGATCGAACAAACTGACAAGTGGTTCACTGAATTTGTCATTGGACTGAAAACCTGGTCTGTCAGAATGGATAATTTGGCAGCCCTGCTTGGTATAAGGCAGAGGAGACAAAAAAATGGGGCCATGGTCATATTGTCTATAGATGCAGCAAAGTTCAGGTTTTTTGTTCTCTGTTTTTGTTTTTGTTTTTGTTTTAGCTTTGACAAACAAACTTTTTTTTTAACTTTGTGGCCAGAGACATTATCTTATTCATATTTCAATCACTGGCACTTAGGATATTATGTGGCAAACAGAAGATACTTTAAAAATGTTTAAGAAATGAATACATTAAGGGAATATGGGTATATATAGATTTCCTGAAACTGTTGCCATACTGCCAGGGCAATTAGCTAGCAAGCAAAAACAGAACAAGACATTGAACTATTTTCCAAACCTCTTAATTTGAATTAAACAAAATCCAAACCCACTGGTATGTAAATTTCATTTTGTTTCTTAATTATGAAAATCTCGAGGGATCTTTTACTAGATGATTGTGCTGTTTCAAGAAGTGCAAAGGTAATTCAGTCAGTCTGCCACCCCAAGAACTCCCACTTCAAATGAAGTCACAAGCAAAGCCTTTTTGCTGCACAAACCTTCCCTTTTATAAAGAGTTTGCTTAAAAATGTAAGCAATTCCACAGATGGAAGATCTGAGTAATTTCTTAAAAGGTCATATTTCCCCCCAAAATTGGGTTCTTCACCCTTACAGTCTCATTGTACTGGGTAGAATTTGTTATTGTTGAATTCTGAATTTAAGGTTATGATAGCTTTAAAATCATGTACTTTTTCTATCTGGAAGCAGAGTTTTTACATAAGCAAATAAGTAACAAGGTAATTCTTTCTGACCTTGTTCTTGTGCGCGACCAGCACCCCCTGCCACACACAGCACAATGACATGAAGAAGTAGTTTCCTACAGAAAAAAACACTTGGGAAAAGCTTAGTTGGACATTTACAACCTATAAATCTTAAAATCCAAACTGAACGCTAGTGCATGACTAATAATTAAACTATTATTTTAAATTAACACAGTACTTTAACATTCATATTAAGAGCAAGGGCTCTGAATTTAAGTTCCAGCTTTGCCACTTAGTATGTGACTTGAGTACACATTTTATCATTCTATGCCACTTTCATCTGTTAACTCTTATAGGTTTTTTGAAATTAACTGATAAATTTCATAAAAAGCACACAAAACAGTACCTGGCACATAAAAAGTGCTCAATGAATATGAACTAGTATAGGTGATCTTTTTCTTCTTAATATTATTATTAGCAGTAGTATTATACTTCTATTGTTAATACTATATATCAAATTACCATATATGAACTTTCATGCAAAATACTAGAAATTTATACAAAGTAACACAATGTGGTTAGTTAACCAAAAGATTATAAATTGATGGAACCAGTGATTTGTTTAAATTGAATGTTTATATGTAAAAACCTTTTAACTATGCAAATCACTTGTACTAGATTCATGATTTTTGGTTCTAAAAGTAGCATTGGCCTGTAGATGTCAACACTGAACATTTTGATTCGTAGTCATTGTGAGCACAATACTCAGTGACTATAAATCAAAACGCTCATTCATATTGATTAGCTAAGTAAAAATATTTTGGTTATTTGGGTTTTTTAGTAAAATCAACTGTTAACAGATCTTATTGAATAGTCTTCACAGTTGGCTGTATCTACCTCCCAAGTGAAAATCAGAGAGAATTTCAAAAAGTAATGGTGAGCCTACTGAAAACAATATTACCTAATTCTTGCTAATATAAACCTGATTCTGTTTTTTATCCTAGCCCAGGGACTCCCCAAATAACATGTCTGTAAAGTACAGTTCAACGAGGAATGATTATAGAGCCCTCTAAAAATCATTTTTCTCTTTTTATTAAGTTCTTGATGTACTAGCTTTAATTGGTACATTTCCTATTTATTATCAACAGTAATTTGTTTTTACCTTTTTCAAGTAGTACAAGAGCATCTTCATGTAAGACAGATGATCTTTTACAAAGTAGTCAACAATATAAAATACTATTCTCTTTGTTATAATGGAACTATCATTCATATTAAAATGGCATTAACTGTTTTTAGTAAGTGAATATTGCATGTTCTATGGTCATACCAGCACAGATTTTATAAGACAAAGTTTTGATAGAATACTTAGTAACTGTCATTAACTCTACAAACCAGTCAGCTAAATGATTACAGATACTTCACCTGATACAGTCAAAGAGATGAACCATATATTTTAATGAAGCTCATAAAGATTCCCCACATATGGTGTCATCCACTTAGAACAATGGTTCCGAAAAGCTGGTTGGTCAAAGAGCCACCTGAGGTGGGTTCTGGGCCTTGCTGAAGAGCTTATGCTTCATGAACTTGGAGTATATCCTCAGAATGGAAGCATTTTTAACTAGGGGATTCTAATGTAGATTTTACACCAAACTCAGAAAAAACAATGAGAACATTTACTATTTATACTTACCTTGTGCTTAAAATTCACTTAAATATCATTTTACTTAAATCACTGCCTTGCCTCAGAGGAACTGCCCTCAGGCAAGTTCACTCTGGATTGGTGAGACCAAATAATAACAACTGAACTTGGGGGTAAAAGGCATTACACCAAGCTTTATTCTCGTGGCAGGTCCAGTGCTGGAATCCTGTCTGTCTCTGACAAGTTTGCCACCTGTCTCCCTCTCTGCCTCTAGGCAGAGCTCTTTATATAGTAACAGGGACAATAACAGCTCATTGCCCACGGGTGTGTACATAGTAGGCCAATTACATCGTCAAGTAGTTTAGGGTCAGGTGAGGATCCTGGCCACAGGAACTTGCGTTTTCCCTACAATCACATATATTTAACTTTGTGACATAAGATGATTTGACCCTCTCCTTTTTTTAATCCTGGCCTACTGTTCTATAGCGATGGCTCTCAAACTTTAGTGGGCCTCAGAATCACCTGAGGGCCTGTGAAAGGTTGCTGGGCTCCACCCTCAGAGTCTCTGACTCACTAAGCCTGGGTTGGGCTGGAGAATTCGCATTTATGACAAGTTCTCAGGCAGTGCCTGTGCTGCTGATGTGGGGACCACATGCTGAGGACCACTGATCTGGCGATGCTCAAGAGAGGAGGTAAGGACTACCTATTTTGGATCTGTTTTTTACCGTAGCTGCTCCTTTTCACCTTAGAATCATCTGGGGAGTTTTTGAAGCTGCTGATACTTGGCCCTCCTCATCCCTACCTCCAGAGATTCTGATTTCAATTTGTCTGAGGTATCAGGATTTTTTTAAACATTTCCCAGGCGATTCTAATGTGTAAACAAGTTGAGGACCACCATGCAAGATTAAAAACATTTCTCTGGGTTCTTCAGGATGGTTCCCAATGTGATCTAAAATTTGAGTACAAGGAGGCTTTTTTCCTTTCAAATTTATATTTTCAACAAATAACAGGCAAGACATAAATCAGTGAGATTAGAAACCAGATCCGGGTTATAGTCACTGAGAAAAGAACATCAGAATTGTGCTGTTGTAGCAGAAAATGAGATGTGAAAGGAAGCACATCTCATCTGCCCAAGGTAATTTGGCTCATTAGAGCTCAGAAACAACCCAACAGGCACCTTTCCATTCAAATACAGCTAACTAATAAAAAAATACAGCAACCAGCACTATTCACTTAGCAATTCAGCCAATTCACAGACTTCCCCAATGACCTCAGGGGAGAAAAATAGAAAATAAAGTTCTTTCTAGACATGTTAACAAGTCCATTCCTGGCATAAGGCAGGAAAACCTGAACACATCAAACCTCATCTTAGCCAGGTGGTTTTAGGGATTATGACACATCAGTTGAGCCATACCTTATGTAAGTGTACCTGTGTACTAAAGCTGATGACTAATATGGAGGAAGAGATAGATGACTGAAATAGAGATTTTCTGCCTCTTTTTCTAATTATGTTCAAAACTAATAACCAGCCAAGGAAGAATAGGAGAAGTCATCTTACTTACCAGATAGATGTTCAAGGCCTTATCATTCAGCTCCAACTTTTTTCAGCAATTTGGATCTGCTACATCCACCCCAAAGCTCCAGCCACACCACACTATGCTGGTCAGACTTGCCAAGTGTGTGAAATGGCTTCTCAGCCTCCTCCTGTCAGAATCTTAAAGCCTAATTTGAGCAACTTGTGCTTCATGAGGTTTTCCATCGTGTCTAAAGAGGACTGATCTTTCATCTCTGCACTCTTCATGCTTTACTTGTGACTTTATTATAGCCTCAGTGTGTTCCACTTCTATGATTAATTAGTGAGTAAATATCTGACAAGTAATATGTCTTCACCTTTCATCCACATCCTAACATGAAATTGACACCTAATAATATTTTTAAACAGAAAAGGAGTAACAATAGCATCTCCTAATGACTGAGGAATTCAATTCTTCCCTATGGAACTAATTATTTTAACACTTGGGAAAAGTAAAGTAAAATAAGGGTACTTTAGTTGGATGTCCAAAGAGAAAGAAGAATTTTTTTTTTAATATGCTATGGTAGAATTCTTCTTTTTAAAAATTTTAACTGTTTTTCTCATCTCTGAAGTGAGCAAGCAGAGAAGACATCAAGCTAAATTGACATAAGTTTAATAAAGAGCCAAACTTCATCCAAAACTAATGAATCTAAACTTTCTGGGAAATGTCTAATGGGTTGTGTGGATAAAGTGAAGGTTTCTGTGGCCAGGATTCTCACTGGGCCCTGGTTGGCCAGTTCACTACACACATGTGGACAATACGTCGTTATTGACTCTATATTAAGAGTCTGGGTGACACGCTGGCAGGGCTGCACACCTGCAGGAGAGCAGAGATGAAACTGAAGTGATGGCAGCACCCAGGACAGAGACTGAGATGGCTGTGGGGGCAGAGAGGCCCAGAGGCAGAGACAGGCGTGCTGCGTGCAGACTCGCTCTGAATGAACAGGGTTCTAGTGATTGACCTGCCGCTGTGGGAATAAAGTTGGGTATGACTCTTTCACCCCAAGAACATTTATTGTCTTTTCTTTGGTCACATTGAATCCATAGTGAACTTGCCCATTGGTAAGACAGGTTGGCTTGCTTATGTCTTTGGTTTTGCCATCCCTCATATTACATTTATTACACATTTCCTTAGTGACAAAAAAATATCACATTTCCATGTTAGCAGTAGACGATAGAGCTCCCAAGGGCAGCAGCTGTGCTTGTGTCTCCCCGTGCTGTGCAGTTAGTGCTCAGACAGGTTGGAGTCCTTGAGTAAGTTAGAATTAAGGCTGTAGGAAGTTGTTGGGGAGAAAAAAACCATGGTTAATTAGAAAATAGCACTAGACGGGCAGTCAAAAAACTAATCCATTCTAATGTGTGGGATCTTTTAATTTTCTGAATCTCAGCTGAGTCACATATTTTGTGATGACTTATTATAAATTTTATATTTTTACATTCCAAATATAAAACCCTGAAATCTATGTGTTTGGTGGGATCCTACTAGTATACTGGCATTAGAGGACAAAGATATAGTTAGTTAGTAAGATGTTATATATCTCTATTTATAGAGAACATGTTTAACCACAAATCTGGGAAGGTCTTCCTACAGTTTTGACTAATACTCTTTTAATTAAGTAACCTAATATAGCTTGCTAATTTGTTTATATATTTAGTTTACTAGCATATTACATAGGAATATTTTTCAAATACTCAAAGCATGTCTGGTTTTGTTTACTTTTTTCTAAGTCTAGACAGTATATTCCTAATATAAAGTATCAAAAGTACATACACCCAGACATTTAACAAATTCAGATCATTTCTAAAAGAAGTCAACAATATGTAACAAACACTCAATAAAGGTTCAGGAAATACAACCCACATGTGGGGACATGGGAGTTCCTACAACCAGGATACTCACCTGACCTCACTGAACTACTTGATGATGTAATTGGCCTACTGCTAAGGCTAACGCTTCCACACTCATAGGCAATGAGACACTGACTGGGTCACTATACAAAGAGCTCTGTCCAGTGCTCTTGGTGGAGATAGAAGCAGAGGTGGATTACAGACCTACAGACTGCTCGAGGCAGATGTGATTCTAGTGTTTAACATAGCATCATTAGAATAATCCAGGTGTAAACCCCTTTACCCCAAGAACTTTCTGTTGTCATTTCTTGGTCTCACCACATCCATAATGAACTTGCCCAGGACTGAAACTCTCAGGCAAGACACCATGATATTAATATCTGAGGACATCTAACAAAATATGAAATACTATGTGTCTGGTCTGCTAGCCATATTTTCAATTTTATATAAGCCACTGTTAAAACATAACCAAACATGTGATGGGAAAGGCCTAATGGGAATCAGGCAGGAAATAGATATCCAAAGACCATACTCAAAATATTTAGGAACTAATATCCATCCCAGACATCTTCCCTAAATAATTCTAAGAGTTATTTAACTTTCTCTTTATCTGAAGGGTCTAAGTTATTTTAGTGGAATCCCAGGAATGTTTTTTTTTAGGATTCCCATGAGACCTTCAGGTATCATGATACATGTCAGGCTACTGATGTCTGGCCTACATAGATCCAATTTATAATAGTAAGAAGGACTTGTGAAATATTGGGAATAGGAAACTTTTTTTCTTAATGAGCTGATGATTTTCATTTAAATCTGAAAAACACACACATATGATATACATCAATAATTTCAATATTTACAAGACAAAAACTTCTCTAAGTCATAAAAGCTTATAAAATTCTACTCTTAGTAGCTGCTAAGATGCAGAAATAGTAAAATTTCTGTCCTTTGTTCCCCAAATAACAGAAAAACAGGTCTTATCCCAGGAGTAGGAATAAAATTGGATGAGTCAGGGAGTAAAGTGTTGTCATTAACTTACAAACAATGAATTTCTTAGATTATCAATTCAAGTCTACAGGTACTTGTATAATTAATGCAGTGTGAAGCACACTGGAACTTCTGGTTAAATTCCAAGCATGCAGGCATTCATGAAGGGCAAGGGAGATAAATGCTTAAGGAGTTTAGGTGATCAAAAAGCCTTGAATCCAGTCACTACAGGGAAGAAAACATATCTAATCTGTCCTCATAATACCAAAAAAATCATTAAACTGATTGGTAGTTCCTGTCACACACTATTAAAGATTTTTAAATAAGTGAATAAATCAGTCAATTTTCAGTCAATAAGACTATCAGGTGATTTTGAGTTTCAACATATAACTTCTCTAGTATCTCCTACCTGTACACTAATTCCAAGATCAAGAAATCAGGTCATCCTAACCTCCATTTATTAAGATAAGTAACCTGGTTCAAAGGCCTTTCATGATCTGTTCCCCACTTATTTCCCCAGATCCAGCTTGGGGCTCTCCTCCCTAGAGCATAAGCTCCAGCCAACTCCTTTCTCTCAGGCCCTCAAATGCACTGTGCTGTCTCTGAGCTCTTACTGTTCTCTCTGTCTGGCAAGTTCCATGCCTTTTCCACTTAGGTTTCAGTCTAGATTTCATTTCCTTTGGTCAGTCTTTCCTCCTAGCATTACCCTTCCCTGTACTCCCCACCTACCCAGGACTGCAAGGTGTTCTCTATACACCCACATCTCATTTTGTTATTCTGAGCTGTTTCATTTTCTGTTGCCTATACCACACTGGGCACACTGGAAGGACAGCAGTGCTGTTTTTGTCTGCATGACTCTTACATCCTTCTAACTAGAACCATGCTGGGCACATAGTTGGAACTCAAAACATTTGTTGAATAAATGAGTGAATGAACAATGAGTAAATGAATGACTTATTTAGAATAATGCTAGCCTTTTATGAGAATGAAAATGAAATGGTCTACACTTCTCACTCAGTTACAAATTCTAAAATAAATACTATAAAGCGTGCCAAGGAAACTAGCACAGCTATTGTAATTCCCATAAATACAAATTAATTTTTCTCCTGAAACTTCACAGATTACCAAGCAAATGTCCTAACAACATTGAAAATTACTCCCCATAAATTACAGTTCTCCTCCCTAAGACATGAGTTTATTTTAAACTTCTAGTTAAACACAGAGAAAACGAAGCAACTTTAAAAAATAGAATTTCATGCCACCTAGGAAACAGATCTTTATATCCAAAACTTCCCCCCCCCCCCTTTGGTTACAGAAACCCTTTAATTACCATAATTGCCTGCCTGGAAAGCTTTCTCATAATATGTTAAATCAGTGTATTTAATGTTGACTTTGGGGTTAATTTCCTTTTATTAATTCCACAAATTCACACTAGATACCTATCTAAAAGCAACCTATGAAACAAAATGTCTTTAAGGATGCAGTTTTAAAACAGAGAATGTTTTGGGGTGACTAATCAGAACCGTGATTTTAAAAAACTGCCCCTGCTTTTACAAAATGTTACCACAAAAGAATGGTGGAAAATTAAAACCTCAGGGATTTCATTAGGGACTCTAAGGTTTAGTTCAGTGGCCTGGCATATCATCAGCTAATCAGCTGCTTCTCCCAAGTCCCCTCCCTATATGTTTGGTAGCATCTTTTTTTTCTTCTTCTTTTTCAAACTGAAGAACACAGAATTCTTTATAAAAATTTGTTTTTTGAGAAACCCTTTTCTCAGCTCAGTCAGTAACTACCTTTTCCCCACTCTGCATGTGTGGTTGGAGTGGTGAGGGGCTGCAATCTGATGTAACCTTGAATGACCCTCAATTCTCTGCAGCCCAACCCCACTGGCAACTGACTGGATACCCAAGGAGGCCGCAAAGCCCCTGGTAAAGAGGCCCTCCGGGAGGCCGGGGGAGAAAAGCTTCTTCACCCAGGATCTGCCACCAACCCCAGGGCCTCTCCCCAAGGGTTCTTTTCCCATTGCACTAGTGTTATTTTTCCTCCGAAGTTCCTCGGTGTAATCCATTCTGTTTGGTTCTTCTGCCTCCCTCCCCCAATCATCTGGACCCAATTTACAAACCCCAAACTGCCCAAGAACTTATGCAGGGCCTTTTCTGGGAGAGTCTGGAAGGGAAGTGTAAACCAGACCAGACATTGGCCAGGAGCAGAAGATCTGCTTTAATCCGCGAGGTTGGTCACAGTTATCAAGGGCAACGTTAGGCAGCGACTAGGCCTTGCTCAGTGGCAAAAGGAAAGCCCTAGGGTGGAACCGGGCTGGGAAGGCAAGAAGCGCACAGGGATGAACGAGAAAGCTGTGGTCAGACAGGAGGTAGAAGGCCTCACCCAGCCTCTCCTGGTGGCTCTGGACCTGGGGTCCCATTTCACCATTCCATGCGCCCGGGATCAGAAGGAAGATGCGCCCGGTCCCACAGGATCGGCCATTCCCCCCGCCAGTCCCGCTTTCCAGGTGGGTCTACGCTGAGTGGTTTTATCAAGAAAAGTGACAGGAAGCCTTCCTGGGAAGCCGGTGCAATCCGCGTTAGCCTCTGTGGGGAAGGTGACCCACAGGACCTGACCGTTTCTCGGCCTGGGTCTCCATAGCCCCCAGCATCTCGCGGCTTGCACGGGCTTGGAGAGGTTGCTAATCTCCTCCTCACTGATTCACCCCGATGCTGGCGCGTGATGAGGTGCTTGCTTGTCAGTGGGGAGACCCAGCTGCCAGGGCTTCCAGGGGTCGGAGGACAGAGCTCGGGAGCCCCATCCAGGCTCGGCTGCACGCGGCTGGGAAGCACATGTTCATAAAAACACTGCCACAAGGCGGTCTTTCTCCGCACCCCGCCTACGCCCGCCTTTATCTGGCACGGTCCGCGCTGCCCCCTGTCCTCCTCCTACCTACTTTCCCCAGGAGCAGCCTTGCGGCAGAAATAGACACGGCCACGTTCCTCCCTCCCGTCCTGGGGCCAGAAACAAATGTGCGTTACCCACTGACCTCTTGCAACGGGACCAGGGCAGCCAGCCAAGGCCATGCCCCCCGCCCCCATCCACGCTCTTTTCTCAGGGAGGGGTGGGAGCAGGTACAGCGCCCAGAGAGGTGTCCGGGAGCGAGTCGGGGCAGCGCCAACCCTCCCGGGGCGCCCCGCCCCGCCCCCCGCGACTGGTCCTCTCCCCTGCGACTTGCTGGCGATCCGAGCGCAACCTCGACCCCAGGCAGGCAGCGCGTTTGTTAGCCTCCTTAAAGACAGGAGGCGATTGCCTCTGGGTCGCGTGGATCTGGTAGCGTCCTGATGCCTGAGGTTCTGCCGGCACCCTCTCCCCTCATCCGGCACCCCCGTCGCACGCCTGTGCCGTGCGCAGAGCCAGGGGGCGGCCCGCGCCGCAGTCCGCAGGCTGGACGCCCAGACCTCAGCCCGGGCCCTGAGGGAGGAGAGGCAAGGGGCGCGCGGGCGGCGGGAGCGTGGGCAGGCGTCCGAGCCCGCTCCGGAGCCGCGGGAGCCGCTGCCGCCGGCGTCGGGACACGCGCCCGCGAGCTTTTCCTCCCGGGCCGCAGGATCTCTTTAGCATAAACTGGCTGAAAACCCCGTTGGCAGGAGGCTTCCTTTCCAACACGGTATTTTACAAATCGAGGAGACAAGAGGAGGCTGCCACGGCTGCCCACCGGCTCCCACCTTCAAAAAGTGCCAAGGAGCGAGAGCACAGATATCCAGCGGGGTCAGCGGCCGGGCGGGTGGGGAGGGCGCTCGGTCTAACCCCGGCGGGTGGGCTACTTACGCTTTGGCCGTGCGGGAGACCTTTCCACGCCTTGTCCTGTGGGCTCCTAAATGCATTTGTATGCATTTGTCCCTGCAGCGAGGCGCTAACGGAAAACAGAAGCCAACTCCGAACTGCTAAGGGTACAGGTACTGTGCATGAAAGAAAGGGGAAAAATCACGTGAAAACGGTGCTCCAAAACCACCCCCACCCCCACCACAAAGGGAGGGGGTACGGGAAGGGGGAGGGGCGTAGCGCCCGCAGGCTAGACGGCTAGGCTTCCGACTCCCAGGCCCGGTGACCGGCGAGCCCGGGGGGGGCGGCTCAAGGGAGGGCGGGCGAGGAGGGACCCCCACGGGCAGGCGGCGGGACGCCGGCAGCTGCTGGAGCTCGGCCGCGAGCGCAGCGCTGGAGTCCACTTGCGGCTCCAGGGCGACTCTCTGCCTCCGGTGGAGTCCTCCGCCTTGGGCCCGGGAGGACAGAGCGGTGGGGTGGGGGGAGGAAGTCCTCGGCAGCAACCGCGCCGGAACATTTGTCAGACAAGCGCACACACCCACTTCGGGAATCTAGTCCGCGCGAGGGGGCCGGCGGCAACGGCAGGCGCTCAGCGTCCACTGCGGCCGGCAGCTTCGCCTGCAAGAAGAGGAGCCAAGCACATCGAGCCGGTGTTAAATTTCACCGCGCACCGACTCGCAGTGACATCACCAAACTCTGCGCACACCTCCCTCTCCGGCCCGCATCCTGCCCCCCGCGCCGCGCCCAGCTCAAGCGCCGGGTCCGCAAGCCCCGGGCCCGCCGCGCACCGCCCCGACGCTGTCGCTCCCCACGCCGCGCTCCCGCCGCACTCCGAGGCTAGTAGGTGGCTCGGAGCCTTCCTTCGTGGAAGTGTCGGTGTACCGTTCCCTCTCGAGCAGTCCCCAAATTGATATTCTCCACTTGCATGTTTCCCATCCCCAATCTTTTTCGCTGGCCTCTTCACACGCACCTTTTGAAATCTCACTCAGCTCGTCGGAGTCCTTCACTCTCCTCGACGTGCTTTTCTTGCTGGGATGCTTGCTGCCTAAGCCAGAGTACAAGCACCACGACGCTTCTCATGGCTACCTTTCCTCCCCTTCACTCGTTCCTTTACTTTCTACTGATGTTTCTCCACTGTGATCCACGTTTCTGCTTTCTGCAGATTAAACAAGCATGGATTAATGGTCTGCACGTAGGCATCTAAGAACATGCTAACAGACCAGGGCCTTACCAATTTGAATACCTTCCCCAATGTTTGTAACAAATTTCTTTTTCCATATAAATCCCTGATCTCCCCACAGCCTTTTCTTATTGTGAAGTCCACCTTACAATCTTTGCAAAAACAAGAGTTCTGATTTTATCTTCCCTATTAATAAGACTGGAAATTCAGGAGACCAGGGATCTACTATCTCGATCCCCTTGTATTTTCAGTCATGTCTGTTTAATGAATGACTACTGCATACCACTGAATATCATTTCTCTAAGTTTTCCTTGTCTATTCTGAAAGCAGTCCACAGCTAACGACCATTCCACATGCTGAAAACATCCCACATTACAAACATATTGTAAAGTTACCATGGATGCAAATGATTGATGTGACCCTTGAAATTTGGGAAATTTTTTCCTCCAAGAAAAATGTGGGGTAATTTTTTCTCCAAGAATATACAATTTAATTCATCTTCCTCTCCCTTATTTTGTCAACTTTTTATGTTGAATTAATTTTAGATTTACATAAAAGTTACAAAAACAGTACAGAAGTTCCTGTGTATCCTTTAGCTGACTTCCTCTAAAGCTAGTATCTTACATGACCACAGTACAATTATCAAAACCAGGAAATTAACACTGATACAATACTATTAACTAACTTATAGGTCTTTTACAGATTTTGTCAGTTTTCTCAAATGTCCTTTGGTCCAGGATCCTCCACTAGGCTTATTTAGTTAATTAGTAAAGAGTGCTTAAATTGTCATATCTCCTTAGTCTCCTCCCATCTGTGGAAGTTCCTGTCTTTTGTCTTTCACGAATTTGACACTTTTGAAGAGCTCTGGTCAGTCATTTTGTAGAAGGTCTGTTAATTTGGACTTGTGTGATGTATTCTAATGATTACATTCAAGTTATATATTTTCAGCATAAATACCCCTAAAGAGATGTATAAAGATAATGTTGATGTATCTTATTATTAGTAAATTTAATTTTGATCACTAAGTTAAGTTGCCTCCTGTCAGGTGTAGCCACTATAAAATCCCACTCTTCCCCACCAGTTTTTGTAACAAATAGCCACAACTTTCTGGAATCATCCTAGAAATCCAGGGCTGAGGGAAAACAGTTGTTTTTAAATAGCCTTAAGCTACAAACTATTTTTGACTACTGGCCACCTAAAGGAGAGGTAATTTGGTTTGGTGGAAAGAGGAGATAAGAATTTAGGAGTAACTCACCTAATCTTTGTCTCCATTCCCCCATCAATTACTTAACAATTAAAAACATACTTTTTCTATTTACAGTATTGAGTCTGAATATTTAAATGCTGTGTAAAATGGAGTTACTATTAAAATGTATCTCAGATTCTTTGAGTATAACATTTGCTAGTTAGGGTTAATAGAATCCTCATCATGCAGAAAGTGCCAAAGGGAACACATATCCTCAAGTAGAGTATATTTGTTTGCTAGAGAGGAGTTGTTTGCCCAGTAAAAAGTAAACAATGTAAGGTTTAAATGGAATACACTTTTTAGGATGGTAGAGATTAGCATAGATTTAATTGATCAAAACAGATTAATCAGACACCTTGGGCTTAGCTGGGCCTTAAAAAGTGAAGAGGATTTACATAGGTGGAGAGGAGAATGATAGTATGCTTCAAAGCAGAGTAGAAGACTAACAGCAAATGGATGAGAGAAAGATATGGAATTATGTAAATTAAGAGGGAAAGGAGTAGATTCATTAGCTTGGGTTAAACATTGAGGGCAAACTATGAAAGTCCCTGAATGCCAGGATGAGGGTTCACTCAGTCATTCAATAAACCTTTTTATCATGTTATAGACTATGTGCCAGGAACTCTTCTAGGCACTGAGTTACATCATGGAACAAAATGCATGAAAATTCTTCCCTTTGTGGAGATTCCATTCTATTTAAGATTCATCTATAGGCAATAGGAAGCTAATTAAAGAATTTCAAACTGATAAGTGATTATATTCCAAATTCCCATTTTAAGAAAATTGGTCACCAGATGTCAAGATTGAAAAGAGAAAAAGTTGAAGGATAAGTTAGATGAGGGTGTTGAAATATATTAGTATCTTGAACTAACTATGAGAGGAATGATAAAAAAGCTCAAGAGAATCATTACTACAAATTTTTAAGAAGATTTGATAACTGGTTAGATTGAGAAGGGAGGAAATATAGATGAAAATTTAAGTCTGAATGTTAAGATATGCTATTGGCCAACATCAAAAGGAAGACAACTAATTCAGTTTGTGACATTATGTTTGCAATTTTGGTAGGAAATCCTATTGGAACTATCCAAAGATGTGTTGGATTCAAAAACTAAAAACTCGAAGACAGGCCAGAACTAGAGTTTTATGTTTCTTCATTATCTGTATTAAGTGGTATTTGAGGCCTTAACAGTGGAGTCTATTTTCAAATATAGGAATAATGAAATGGAGAACAGAGAGCCGTGGACATAAACTTAAGCTACAGAAAGAGAGGAGAAACAATACAGAATTAAAGTAGACATAACAAAAAGCATATAGCACTATTAAATAATAGTATAGGGGCTAAAAACATAGCAAATAATTCATAATGCTTACTATGCATGTTTTACAAATTAATTCATCTTATTCTCTTAATGAATACTGTTAAGTAGGTACTATTTATTATTTATTATCCTCATAATACAGACGAGGAAATGAAGGCAGAAAAAGATGAGTTAAATTGCCTGAGATCACAAAACTAATCGAGATTTAAACCCATGCAGACTGACTCTGGAGAAAGTCGATACTCTCAAAAATTCCTGCCTTCCATTTTTGCTTCCTTCCTAATTCCTTCTTAATTCCCTTCCTCTTCCCACCTTCACTCCCTCCCTCCCTCCCTCCCTCCCTTTTTCTCAGAAGAAAAGAACTTCAAGGCAAGATATATGGAAATAGAATACAGCCTTCTGATACAGATCCTCATGAGGGTCTCAGATTCAGCATACACAACACAGGGGGACCTAGAGGGTATCACACTCTGTGTAATAAGTCAGACAGAGAAAGACAGATACTGCATGGTTCCACTTATACGTGAGATCTAAAGCACAACACAAATGAACAAACAGAACAAAAAGAAGCAGACTCACAGATACAGGAAACAAATGTTGGTTACCAGAAAGGGCAGATGAAATAGATGATGGGGATTAAGAGGTACAAACTTCCAGTTATAAAATAAGTAAGTCATGAGGTTGTAATATACACAATAGAGAATATAGTCAATGATATTATAGTAACTTTGATGATAGATGGTAACTAGACTTATAATGGGAATCATTTCATGATGCATAAAAATATCAAATCACTATGATGAAACCTAAAACTAATATGATATTGTATGTCACTTATATTTCAATTTTTTTAAGAAATAAAAATATTATTTCTATGAGGAAATTGGGCTCAAAATGGAAGGACTAGAACCCAAGTCTCTGATTCTACAGCTATGCCTCTTTACCTCAAGAACATAATAGGTCCAAACATTTTCCCCACCATCAGCTGGTAAAATATATCCACTGAAATGGCAGAGCTGCATACGTCCTATCTTTCATTTTTACCTCTGAAAATGGCATTACCAAATCATTCCCTGGAACATCTTGACAAAGGTAGTAGTGTGAACTGGAAGTTAGGGAAGGTGTTCTTTGGCAAGCAGAATTGGCCGTAATACTGTGGCTAGAGGAGGGAGCAAGATTTGTCTGCAAAGTAGTACAAGAGAAGGTGTTTTCTGGTGGAGGTAGAAGTACAAATTTAAGGAAATCAGGATAAATTGGGCAAAGGAGACATGGCAGTCTCCTTTTGAGATGTTTTTCTTGCATCTTGCAATGACAAAAATAATTTAGTCTACCTGGATGAGTCAAAAGAGAAGTGTGTATGTCTCATTCACTGAAAGACCAAAGAAAACAAATAACTCTAATAAAAACTCATACATGAGGCATCAGCAGAAATAATATAGATTCCAATTTCTGTGAAGCTTTTGTTTAAAAAGTACAACTTTTAATTATTGTTTCCTTTAGGCACAAATGCCAATTAGGTAAATCATTAATTAGCCATTGCTTAAAAATACTTTGAAGTGGAAGAAGACAACTCACCAATGAATAGCATGATCATTTGCATTCTATTTCCCTCTTTTTTGGCAACTAGAAATTCTAGAATCAGTTGGAAATTATCACCCTAGGAATAATGAACTTAAGGGTTAGCAAGAGAAACCCATTTAAAGTGTCTTCATTCTTTGTTTTGGCCTTTTAATTAGCCTGTGGTGACTAATGTGGAGAACTAATGTGGATAATTGGTGACTAATGTGGAGAACAGGCAGGCAATGCTGTTATGTCAGAAAAGTAAAGATTACATAAAAGATTAAGGAGTTTTTGTGATATAAAGGAATACAAGTACCACTGGAAGATGATTTATGATTTCACGAAAACCTTTATTGTATCTCACATCTGAAGTCTTAAAAAAAAAGATTCAGCATATAATGAAGGTGACATTTCAAACTCTAGAGAGGAAGATCTGCTTTACAAATAGTGTTCAAACAATTAGTCTTAAGGGGAAAATAAACCTACCTCCACCTCATGTACACACCAAGATAAATTCCAAGTACATTAATAGGCTATAGAAATATGACACTCTGTGGAGATTTAGAAATACCTACGTGTAAAAATGTATCTTCATTAGAATTGGGGGAAATTATTTATAGTTATTAATGTATTTATTAATGTATTTATCAAATAATTATTGAACAGCAATAGGTTCCCAACACTAAGAACTGGAGCACTCATCAGACAGACATGACCACTCTCAAGGACAGAAAAACAGACCCTGTAGAAGTATAATTTAAATTTTCCAAGTGTAAAATAAAAAAGAAATAACAAATGTCACACAATATAAAAAAGAGACAAATGAAAACTTGGGGAAAATATTTGCAGTACAAAGCAGACAATATCTTTTTATAGAACATTTTATGTTGAAATCATTACCAATATAAAAAGTTATAAAACATAGTGTGAAGAATTTCCACATATCCTTTGCCCTGTGGTCCCCAAATGCTAACATTTTACCATATTGACTTGATCATATTCTCCTTTCTCCTTCTCTTTCTCATTTTGTTTCCCTCTCCTTCTTTCCCTCTTTCTCCCCCAATTGTCTGAGACATGGCAGACATTAAGCCACTTTACCCCCAGCAATTCACTGTGTATTTCCTAAAAACAAAGATGTTCTCTTCCACAACCACAGTTCAGTTATCAAAATCAGGATATTAATATTGATTCTTTAATTTGTAGACCTTTTCAGTTTTCACCAATTATATCAGTAGCAAACTCTAGATTTTTTTTCCTACTTCAGGATCACATGTTGGATCTATCACACCTATTATTTTTAAATTTGGAACAGTTCCTCAGTGTGACAAACATCTCATTTACCCACATTCTAGCATAGAAAATCCTGTGTCCTCAGAACCTCACTCAGTTTCAGGAAAACCAAGATAGTTTCAAAGAGTTCAGGTCATATATATATATATATATTTTTGGTTTGGTATTATGTCAAGATCTTTAATACATACAGATTTCTTATAAATAAATAAGAAATATGAATACAGAAATGTAGAAAAATGGGTAAAGCAAATTTACAAAGGAAGAAATAAGACTGGTCCAAAACATTAAAATATTTAACCAATACAAGAAATGCAAATTAAAATAATAACTCCCATTTTTTAAAAAAGCAAATGGCAAAGATTTTCAAAGAAAGTATAACATTCAGTGTTGATGAGGGTAGTGTGAAGCTGGTACTTTTATATCAGCTGGAGGAGTGTAAATAGGTATAGAGGGAAATTTGCCAAAACAGATTCAGACCATTAAATATACTATATTTCTTTATCAGTGATTTTGATTCTGGAAATATATCCTAAGGAAATAATAATCAGATTTGCCCAGGAAAATGTATGTTTGAAGGTGATCATTCCAAATACATATTATTATATTTCTAAATAAACAAATTATTGTATATCCATTAATGTAATATTATGTAACAGTGAAAATAATATTTTCAAGGATATTTCCCAACGTGGAAAAAATTGCTCAAATATTTTCA
Source organism: Smutsia gigantea (assembly GCA_032199065.1). Lineage (NCBI taxonomy): Eukaryota > Metazoa > Chordata > Mammalia > Pholidota > Manidae > Smutsia > Smutsia gigantea. Next base: position 167,214 of record JAVSCE010021259.1, on the reverse strand, counting down.
GTGGAGAAACAGGATGAGAAACTACATATAATGCATGGGGGAGTGTATAGTTATTATATTATGTATCCTAGAATAAAGACTAAAGAGAAATATACTAAAATATTAATAGTAGCACAAAAATGATTTCTGGATGGTGAAAGTATTGATAATGATTTAAATTTTATCCTTTATTTTTTATTTTTCCATTTCTATTTTTTACAATAAATATGAATTATTTACATAAATCAGAAAAGAACTAATAAGAGTTTCAAGATTGAGGGAAATAGTTGGATTGGCTCCTGAAAAGTATGTGGATGGTCTGAAATAACTAAAATGAAGAATATGCTAGGGAATAAGCAAAAGCACATAATAAATGGATTAAAGTGAGTTTATATAGCTAGGGAGAGGAAGATCCATAAATGAACTGGACTCTAAGAATACCAAATCTGTAGTGAAATACATACACCCTTGTATAGTCATGCCAGGGGAAAATGCTGCTTTCAAATGTGATGTTGCTAGTTTGTTTTAGAAAAACTCCCTATGACTTTTCCTCCATAACATCCTTAGCAAGCTGGAGCACTTTACTGGAATGGTCTTCTAGAAAGGGTATAATTTATATTAAAAAATTATAAAATAGGTTTATATGCCTCTACCCAGAAATGAATTTAGTGGTTTTCATAATCAGTGCTTCCCATACCAATTTTCTACTAACTAGAAATTAATTTTTCAAAGTCATGTAGTGTGAGGGAAAAGGTTCTTGCTTTGCTAATGTAAAGGACAAGATGAATGAAGTAGACCGCAAGGAACTCAGAGGTGAAAGCATTGCACGGCAACAGCGAATATTTGCTTGCATACCTATGGTCTCTTATTTAGACGGTGACAAGGAGGCTGAAGTAAGATTGGAGTAAGGGAAAAAAAATCAAGATTTCAATTTCCAATTTAAGGCAGGTTATGATATATACTTTCCCTGTAAACACATACAAATAATAGTTGCCATTTGGAAGTATTAAAGGACCAAATAAGATGTCTTGCTTCTCTCACATTTCATTCTATCTTTGGTTCTTTCACAATAAGGTTTATTTCCCCCATTTATAATTATCACTGTCATTTCCCAACAGTTTATGTCAGGTGTTTGGTATATTTTACTTAGAGAGTATTCATACAAAACACTGCAGACTTTAACAGAGAACCTGGTTTACAGAAAGCAGCGATGCAAGAGCATCATCGTAGGTGGGACAAGAACTGGTTGTGGATAGTCATCTGCCTGTGGTGGTGCACAAGAATTCCCATCCGTACTGATGATTCTCCATTGGCGCTATCAGTTAAAACTCCTCTCATCTTATGGAGTGCATTCCAAGATTTAATATGGAACATTTCTATTCCATCTTTCACAACAATTTCAAAGTGAATAAAGCCCCCGCACTTTTTTAAAAAAGGGAAGACTAATGGAAAGACTATTGTCTGAGATATAGAAGTGGAAGAAAGGTTTCCCTATTTTGGAAAAAGATTCTTGCAACAATAGTGGCAATATTATGAAAGATCATAAAAGTATCTGTTTTTCCAGGGAAGAGGAGGAAAAAATGTTTTGCACCAGGCCAGTCTCTGAAATTAATAAGGAAGCAAAAAATGCCTATAGATCCTCACATGACTGCAAGTCCTGGCATACATTAGAAAGTGGACATCCATTTCCGCCCAAGTAAAACCCTTATCAAAGTTTGATTAGTCCCATAGGGGATAAAAAAAGCATTGTGAATATTTTAGCATGTATATAGAGTTCAACCAATGATATTCAAAATTATTATGATGATGCCAAGATTGCTTCGATTCTGCACAGAGGATATCTAAGGGGCAGGTGGGTGCTTATTTTCAGGTATTTTCATTGCTGTAAAGACCTTGAGGAGCAAAGTGAAGCTGAAGCATGAAGACAAGGAAGGAATTGACATTTCCAAGCACTTCCATATGGGCACAGTTCTAGGTACTTTAACACAACTTGTTATAATCCTCTCAACCACCCAATGAAAAGACATTATTATATTCATTTTATAAGCAAAAAAGCTGAGGCTTTGAAGGGTTAATTTACTCCAAGGTCACACAGCTAATAAACGGTAGAGCTGTATGGAACCCTGGCCCAGCTCCATCAAATTTCAAAGTCCGTGCTCCTTGGAATCCAGTGATCCTCAAATTTTAGCGTGCATATAAGTCTTGAGTTGCTTTTTACAATTACAGGTTCCCAAGTCAAATGCCTAAAGATTCTAACTAAGTATGTCTGAGGTGGGGCTCAGGAAACTGCATTTTTAACAAGTCCTGCAAGTGACTGTGGTGCAGAGAGATTAGTGATCACATGTTAACATGTCAACCCATTCTTGACTTAGTTACCTAACACAACACTTACCGACTGCCTGTGAAATCTCTTAATGAGTAAGTACTCGTTTATATGTACCTGAGCAGAATAATTGTGGCTTAATTAAAATTCCATGTTTTAATATTTATTGAATGATGAATAACTAAAGAGTTGCATGGCTACCATGTACCAGGCAATGTTCTAAGACCTCAGGTTATGAAGATAAATGGCATTATTACTACTCATAAGAAGCTTATAACCTGCTAGGGACAGATCTAGTTAAAAAAAACTGGTATAGAAATGAGTAAAAAAAGGCAAGAATAACCAACTGGTGATACAGGGTGGTTGGGGAACAAAGGAGAGAGTACACAATTCGATTGAGAGTTGAGTGGAAACATGCATAGCTCAGGTCTTTAAAAATGAATAGGTATTTGCCAAGTAGACAGTTCAAGCCAATGCAGGTGGATGTGGCAGCACGGGCAATAGCATGGAGCTGCAAAAGGTCCCGGCACTGTGATCAGGGACCCGCAGGTGGAATGGCTAAAATGTAGAGATGAGGCTGAAAAGATTACATAAAAGCACCTTATAAAAGTATCTATTAAGAATTTGGACTTCACCTAATTTTCTTCTCAATCCATTAGACTAGAGCAATTTAAAGGAATCTTTTATATTAGTATAAATGGCCATGATTCCCTGGAAACTGATGAAACATTTGACAGATGTGTGCTTAAACTTTACTCACTTTAAATAAGGGCCCAGGAAGTTAAAATTTCTTTTTTGTGTTTAGAACATAAAGCACCTTAGGGACACAAACTTCGTTAATGCTCACTCTGGCTGCAGTAAACAGGTGGGAACCCAGGCCAACAGCTGGAAGGATTCTTTAACTGAAGACCCTGAGAAGGGGACAGAAAGATTCATAAAGAAGACTGGATCATTTTGGAAAAGAATGGTATACATTTTGTCACATAGCTAACTTAGTTATGTTTATGAACAATGGATTACAAATGATAAAATCCCTCAATCCCCCTTCACTAGGGAAAGTGCTGAAAATACTTAATTTAGATAGTGAGGAAAGTTTGTCAATTTTGATCCAATACAGATTTCCCGTCTTCAGCTGCTCAGACCCTGTTGCGCTTCTTTGCTGCCGCTTTTTCCTTCTCAGGTCAGTTTATGCTCAGATCTTTTTTCCTTTGTTCTGGTCCTGTGTTCTTAGTCTCATGACTTTACTCATGTGTGTCTAAAACAGTTGGCAGAATAATCTTCCTTTCTTGGTATGCTGGTCCAGGAGCTAGAAAGCTCTACATAATTTGTTCTTCCTCCATGGGAATGTCCACAGTCTTCAACATGCTTTTGGCCAGGTGGTGCTGGAAGAGTGTTCTGCTCTGACTTTTGGGAGGAAGTATTACATACTTATTGAGACTAGACCTGAAAACCAGAGAGAAACACAGACACTCTTGACACATTTTGTAGAATACCAAGAGTCCACCATTCCAATCCTACCCAACCCCATTCCCTTGAGCAGAATCTCAAGGTCACCCAGTTTGATCATTTCATACCTACTGGAGCCTAGCTTACCTATTCAAACAAAACCTAAAAGTACCAAGAACTAAGAGGAGCCCACTGTCTTTTTAATTACTTATCTCTGCCATCATACTTACCTATTTCTCATGCCTCCTGTATAATGGCTCAGTGTTCTAGCCATTTATCACAAATTCTATATTGTTCATTTGTGAAGTAAACTAAATGGAGGCTACCAGTTGCTTTGAAGGCAACTCACATTTCTCTGTCAGGAAACCTTAATCAGTTTTAAGGTCATAGCCAAGGGACTAGAATAATCTGAGTCCGAACACCAATCAAGATAAAATAAAAGAACACGTAAGTATAGTAGTTTGTCCCACTAAGAACTTTGATATTTTATTTTGGTCTGCTCTTCAAACAAGTGTGTGTGTCTAAAGTTTAAAGAAAAAATTAAAATATGGCCATAGGGATGTTTGTTACAATGGGCATCATGCCCGGGTAGTAAAGTGCTCCAGCAGCACCACGCACACCGCTGAGATTCACAATCTGCTGTCATTTCCATTTTAAGGCCTTTCTGAATGAATTCCAAAAGCTACAGCATTACCAGAGATCCCATTAATTTTCAAATGTATATGTAAAGTTAAATTAAAACTGGTACTTCACAGTTTGCAACTTTAGGAGTTCCTCCCAATTCCTTCTTCCCATTAAAAAAAGATTGCTGCCAACAATGTGCTCCTGGTACCAGATGTGGTGGCATTTTGGAAGCAGGAGAGGGACCGACTGGGGGAGAATCCTCATATTTGCTGAACCTTTTACGGTATCTCCATCCAATTTCTTTACAGAACTATTGTTATGGAGCCGTATTATGAGAATAACAGTATTTCAGGAGGGAAATGGAAGTTTCTACCCTCAGTTACTTTTCCTGAATCTCCTCTGGCAATTTCCCTCATGAGACAAAATTTCTCATAGGACAAAATTCTAGTCTAAAAGTTGTTGAAAAAAAACATTTAGTGTTCCATCTTTTAATTAAAATGTGATACTGTTCTACATATACATAAATGATTTTTCAAATAATAATTTGAAGATATGTTAACAGATAACTAACTAGGTGCTTAGAATCATAGAAGCACAAAAAATGGCATCTCATAATTTTAAAAGTTTTTTATCAAGAAATGTATTATTGAAGAATGTACATCATGTGTGTACATAAAATTTAAAGAAGAAAACAACAGTACATATAAAAAATGGGACTCTATTAGTACCTTTAAGCCTCTGTGTGCCCACCCCCTTCATCCACCCCAACCCCTGCCCCAGTCATATCTTCTAATATTAAAAAAAAATCTTAAAAGAAGGCGTAAGCTGAAACGATTTTGTTTTCAAGTATATAAAGAATTACTATTTACTTAATGGCTTTGTGAAAGATTATGGTGGGGGTTATGATATTTCATTCCCCACTGAAGATAAACCATTTAGTTTTTAGCTTCAAACATTTCTCCATTTGTCTAGTCTGTCCACAACTCCTTCTCTGGGCTTCATCTCTGATTTTGCTTAGACAGGGCTCTCCCATTTCTGACCTCTCTGTGCCAGCCCAATCTGTCTGCCACAGTTGTTTCCCAGACCTGAAAATAAGAATGTGAGATTAATAGCAGGACTCAATATAACTACACTCCATTGGCTCTCATCCAATAGGGAAAGTGAATCCAAACAATTATATTAGACCCTCTTACGCTCTGCAATAAGATTTCCAACATAGTCATACTTTCATTTATGTGAAGATCTCAAAGGTTTCAGATTGGCAAGAATTCCAAAATGAAATTTTCTAAATTTCCCTTTGAATTGCACCCTCTAAAATTATTTTTCCTTACATATAATTCTATGATAAGTATGTCTCCCATTTTGTCTAAGCAAACTCTAAAGCTTATACTAACTATGTGAACTAATCATATAGTCATTTTCCTTCTATTTTGTTTAGTATTTGTACACAGATTATTATATCAAAATTCTTTTCCTGTGTACCTGTTGTATGTGTGTGTGTGTGTGTGTAAAGAGAGTGAGACAAAGAAAAGACTCAAGAACCAATTTCTTTCTCTTACATTGCTGTTCTTTAAGTCTATCTATTCAGCTCATATTATCTATACCACATTTTAATTTAGAATAAATTAACTGGAAGGCAGGCTTTAGTTGGGTAACATTTGTCTCCTCAAAGGAAATTTTAATTATGGTTAATGACTTTATAACAGCTCTAATAGTTCATTAAATTAATGGAATAGTTATGTTAATACTGAATAAAACTAAAAGAACTGTAAAAAGACTTTGATGTTTAAACTCTCTCATAATTAGGGATTTCGGATAGTATATGCCCCCTGAAATCACTGATCATTTTCTTCTCAGAGAATATTTAGTTTTTAAATTTTTCCCATCCTCAACCACTATAGCCAATGTGTAAAATATAGTGTCTGTTGCCTAGGACCTGAACAATACACTTTGGCATATACATCAAGGGGGAAGTATTTAGAAATCCATTAGTTCCAGCCCAAAAACATGGGGCATTACTTTGGTTGAAAAAATACTAAATATGGATAGAAAATATTTAGGAAATACAAGAAATGGAAAGAATTAGTGTGTGTCTTCAAGGGTAATCAGTCTAATTCTAGGTCCTGGATATTCTCCCTTAAAATCTTTGGTTTAAATAAAATGCAAGAGAAACAGTGTTGGACCACAGTAGCTAAGATGAATTTTTTTTCCTGGATCAGCATTTTATAAAGAAGGAATATGAAAGGAAGGATTTTTAAACTCATGGCCCAGATTGCATAAAGGATTATTTCCATTATATGAAAGCTAAGTAGCACTTAAAGATCATGAACGAAAATCTGTTTTGCGTAGAACATTTCTTTTAAATGCATTGTGATATTAAGCACATTTATGTATATAATGGGTGATCATTTTAATATTATATAAACACCACCTTTGTTTTATGACATTCTGAAAGATTCTGCAAACCCCATTATTTTTGGCTTAAGAAATCAGTGAAGTCATATAGGTTTTTTAGGAAATCCACAGGAATCTATAAAATACCCCTCCCACTCTAGATGGGAGAATCAGTGCTCTTTTCATGTACCTTCATTTCCATAGGCAGGTCTACAGCTGACATGTGATATGGTAAAGTGGACTTAGCACAGTATGGGCTCAAATCCTAGCTTCGCCACTTAGAAGCTGCCAGTCACTGGCACACAGCACATGCTCAACAAGTGTTACTGCCTTCCAACCATACTTTACATTTGCAGTCCAGGTTATCCCAGTTTTACAAATCATCAAACAGACTTCAAGACAAAGTTGTAGTCACAGAGCTAATGAGTACCAGAGTCACATTAGGAATACAGGTCTTTCTGCTAATAATCATAATAATAGTAACAGTAGTAACATTATTTTATGATTACTACTGTTAGGTAATGACTTCCATGTTGCTTGGCTGATTGACATTTTTACTCTAAAACACAGCATACTTCAGGAATGGTGTCATGATTAGGATATTAAATCCATTCACTGTGCCATAAAAAGAAATAGGGCAGAAGTTTCTGGAACTGAACATATTGCGTAGCTAAAGATTTCAATTCCAGGAATTTATCTTGTCTTGCTAATGGATTTCAGCCCCGGGCAGGTTCACTACGGATTCAATGTGACCAGTAGAACATTCCTTGAGTGAAAGGGTTTATACCCAACTTTATTCCCACAGTGGCAAGTCAATCACTAGAATCCTGTCCACTCAGAAACCCATCCACTCAGAGCGAGTCTGCATGCAGCAAGCCCATCTCTGCCTCTAGGCCTCCCTACCCACCTCAGCCGTCTCAGTCTCTGTCCTCGTCTCTGCTCGCCTGCAGCCTGCAGCCATGCCACCAAGTTGCCCAGAGCACTGGGTGGAGCTCTTTTTACAGAGTCAATAACAATGCATTGCCCACATGTGTGTAGTGAGCTAGCCAACCAGGGCCAGGTGAGAATCCTGGCCACAGGAGCCTTCACTTTATCCACTCTTGTACAATAAATAATAAACCCTTTTTCTTCCTCAAGTTTGAAATTTGCTTCTTATTTGCAGCTCCTATGAAGCTTACACTGCAGGCAGGAAATAAACTATCCTCTCATAGAGGGAAAAGGTTCTCTTCCTTAGCTGTGTGGTTCAATAGCAAGATAACAAGAAACAGCCTTGTTTTCACCTGGAAACAAAACAAAACACTGCAATTAATTTAAGGTATCATTTTAAACTGAGATAATCTGCCTCCAAACCTCTACAAATGGTAACAGTTACTGGTTTTAATGTAGATGACTTGCCACTAATCAAGACCTGTATTTATATCCCTATAAATGAATGTGTATTCATATAGCTAGATTACATGTGAAACAAACATTCCTATGAATCCTAGAGTATATGCTTGCTTCAGATTCTCCCAGTTCACCAGGTATTCCCAGGCAGAGCCCATGTCTGTGCTATGAGAGACATATATCAGTTACATAGACACCATTTAACTGGCTACTAAACCTAGCTTGGTCAGGAGAAGAAATTCCTTCATTCCCTTTATTGTCTTCAATATTTTTGAAAACCTAGGAAATCTGTGCCAATGTGGTTACAGGGTATAGTATAATGCTTCTTTATAAATGAATCAATGTTGATCCAAGATAATGTTCAAAAGGGGTTAAATGAAAGGATTGTTCAGACATACAGGGTGTGCAATTGCACACATGTGCACACATACATACACACTATAACCACGTGAAACCATTATGAGTTCACAAAGAACAAGATCTGACAGGCTAATCTAATTTCCTCTTTGGGCAGGTTGGCAAAACTGGTGGATCAAAGGAATGCATTTCAATACAGAGTGTCTGGATCTCAGCAAGGCATCTGACTAAATTTTTATGATGCTCTTACGGAGAAAAGAGATAAATATGTCTTAGATGATAACACATGCCAAAGGATATATAATTACTCAAGGTATGTTAATTAACAAATAGAAACAAACCTGCATAAATATATTCTAGTACATCATAGAGTTCTGATGTTGGCTCTTTCCAAGTCGAAGTTATCACGTCCTTGCTTGAGTGAGGATAGTAAGGAATTTGACCATGCTGATCAAATTTGGAGATGCTACAATGTTGAGGTTTGAGATGGGTAATCAACTTGTTCCAGTTTGCCTTGGGCTTTCCAACTTTGAGCATTAAAATCCTGAATCCTGGTAAATTCCTCAGTCCCAGGTAAATCAAGGTGACAGTTAATCACCCTAGATTTCAGCAGTGACTAGGAGAAAGAGTAGTGCAGAAACGTGCTGATTCATGAGAGAGCTTACTATATTTGAAGAGCTACAAGGGTCTCAGGGTTGCTGGAGCTAATATTAGCAGACAAGAACATACAGCTGGGAATTGGGTTCAGTGTGACCTTTTTTTTTAATTGTGGTGAAATTTATATAACATAAAAAGTGGACCACTTAAACCATTTGGAAGTGCAGAGTGGCCTTAAGTATATTTACATTGTTGTACAACCATTACCACTACCCAATCCAGACCTTTTTCTACCTTCCCAAACTGATTTCTGTACCCATTAAACATTAACTCTGCACTTCCACTGCTTCCCAGACCCACGCAACCACCATTTTACTTTCTGCCTCTATGAATTTACCCACTCTAAATACCTCACATAAGTGGAATCATACAATATTTGTCCCTTTGTGACTGCCTTATTTCACTTAGCATAATGCCTTCAATCTTGTGGGGAAAATGGAAGGATCCTCACCTGACCCAGAATTACTTGATGATGTAATGGGCCTACTGCTAGGTTAATGCTCCCACCCCTGTTGGCAATGAGCTATTATTGACTGAGTCTCTATATACAGAGCTCTGCCCAGTGCTCTGGGAAGAGGCAGAGATGGAGGTGGATTACAGACCTGCAGACTGCTGGATGCAGACATGACCTACCACTGTGAGAATATATCCAGCTATAAACCCTTTCACCCCAAGAATATTCTGTGGTCATTTCTTGGTCTCACTGAATCCAGAGTGAACCAGCCCAGGGCTAAAACCCTCAGGTGAGATAAGTGGCCTAGTTGGCAGGATTCTCTGTAGACCAAAGAATGGAACAGGCTGCCCTCCTGGAGGGGTGCTTCAAGGGGCTGCCCCTATGGATGGGGAGACATTTAAGTGACCCCAGTGGGCATGTAGTTGGGGGTGGTTTGCCTCCTAGAGGACTGCGCCCCTCCCCAGGACTGGAGGCAGGTAGAGGTGACTCCTGAGGCAGCAGAGTTGGCTCTTGGCATAATAAAGAGGTCCTTTGAGAAACAGAGTGCCCACGAGGTGGTGGGAACCATGGTTGGCTGTTTCTCACAGGATTAAAAAAGGATAAAGACAAGAGGAACAGGCTCCTGCAAGAGACATGAGAAATGGCGGCATGAAAATGTAAGCTGTGAAGTGCTGTGGATTTGTTGAAGAATGAAATGGTGTTAATATGAGAGAAGACAGCATGAGAACATGAGCTGTGAGGTGCTGTGGAGGAAGTAAGAGTTGTTGAAAAATAGAATGGTGTTGCTGTGAAGCACTATGGAAGAGGTAAAGGCCATGAAAGAGAAGGAAGTACCCCTGCAAGGAGTACAAAAAGAGGCAGCACAAGAATGGGAGCTGCGAGTTGCTGTGGAGGAAGTGAAAGATTCTTTGCAGAATGACACAGTGGCACAGCAAGGCACTGAGGAAGCATTAGCCTAGCAGTAGACCAATTACATCATCAAGTAGTTTAGGGTCAAGTAAGGATCCTGACCACAGCAACTCCCACTTTCTCCGCAAATGTTTATCATTGTTGTAGCATATGTCAGAGTTTCCTTCCTTTTTAAAGCTAACTGATGTATGTATATAGCACAATTTGTTTATCGACTATTCATTTATTGCTTCTACCTTTTGACTCTTGTGAATAATGCCACCATAAACATGGTGTCCTGCCAGTGGGTTTCAGCCCTGGGCAAGTTCGCTATGGATTCAATGTGACCAATGAAATTGACAGCAAAATGTTCTTGGGATGAAAGGGTTATACCCAACTTTATTTCCAGGTGGCAGGTCAATCACGAAAATCCCGTTCACTCAGAGCGAGTCTGCGTGCAGCAAGCCGGTCTCTGCCTCTGGGCCCCTCTGTCTGCACAGTCGTCCCACACAGTTGTCCTCCGGGCCTGTGTCCTCGGTGCTGCCACCACTCCGGCCTCTGCTCTCCTGCAGCCGAGCAACCGTGCCACTGTGTCATGCCCAGAACACTGGGTGGAGCTCTTTATATAGAGTCAACAACCATGTATTGCCGACAGGTTTGCAGTGAGCTAGTCAACCATGGCCAGGTGAGAATCCTGGCCACAGGAACTCTCATTTTATCCACACATGGATATACAAATATCTGTTTGAGCCCCTAATTCAATTCTTTTGGGTACATACCCAGAAGTGGGATTGCTGGATTATATCATAATTCGATTTTTAATTTTTTGAGGAATCACCATGCTTTTTCCATAACAATGACACCATTTTACTTTTTCACCAGCAGTGCATAAGAGTTCCAATTTTTCCACCCTGACATCACTTTTTATTTTCTATTTTTTTAATAGTAGCCATCTTAATGGGTGTGAAATGGTACCTCATGTGGTTTAATTTTCATTTCCCTAGTAATTAGTGATGATGATCATCTTTTCATGTGTTTGTCATTGTCCTGCCAGTTGGTTTCAGCCCCGTGCAAGTTCGCTATGCATTCGTTCTTTGGAGGTGAAAGGGTTTATTACCCAGCTTGTTCTCCCGGCAGTAGGTCGAGCACCAGCGCCTCTGCCTCTGTGCAGAGCACTGGGCCGATCTAATATAGCACGATAATACCTTATCGCCTAAAGGTGTGGAAGCGGTAGCCTAGCAACAGGCCAGTTACATCATCAGGTGGTTTAAGTTCAGTGAGGATCCTGGACATAGGAACCCCAACTTCCCCACAGTCATTTGTATAGTTTCATTAGAAAAATGTCTATTCAAGTCTTTGCCCATTTTAAAAATTGCATTGTTTGTTGAGTTGTAGGAGTTCTTTATATGTTATAAACAGCTATCCTAAGGGGTGTTTTTATAGGATCTTAAATGCCATCAAATGCATTTAAGATTATCCTCCCACAAGATGAAATCACTTAAGAATTGTGAGGAGATGTATCAAGAGATTTAAATTTTAAGTAGTTCACTCTGGAAAAGTTAAGGAGAAAGACTGAAGGGGATGAAGTCTGAAACAGGGCAACAATATAGAAGCTTTTAGAATTATCGGTCAATAAACAATGAAGACCTAAGGTAGTATAGTTGGGAAGGAAAAGAAGAACATGAGATTTAACAGGGCAATATCAAAAGTACTGGATGGTTGATGGACTATGAGTGGAAGGAATCCAATATGATGTCCTGGTTTCTGACAAAGGAAGCTGAGTGGATGGTAGCATCAGTCACCAAAATCAGGAGTTTAAGGAAAAGCAAAACCGGTTTTGGGTAAACTGAATATGAGGTACCTGTGAGGCAGCCAAATAGATATGCCTCATTGGTAGTTAAATATATTAACCAGGAACTCAGCACAAATGTATGGACGTGAGATATATTTATTGCTGATAAGGTGAACCCTGAAACCATAGATTGTCCAAGGATAGTGTGTGAAATAAGGAAAGCATATTTATTTCTGAGAAATGCCAAAACTTGTGGGTCTCGCAGAGGAAGAGGATCCCACAAACAAGAACAAGAAAGAATATCCACAATGGTGAAATCCACAGGGGTACAATATAAGAACATTCTAAAAATTAGAGTTGCCCCAAAATGGGGGGAAAATCCTTTTGTTGAAAGTGAGATCCCAGCCCCTGGGGCTATTGAACAGCAGGACAGCCATTTGTCTAGATGTCACAGGAGAGGTACATTCCTCGGCAAGGACTCAGTTTCCATGCTGAGAGTATATTTTTAATGATTACTGTTTCATCAGAAAACAACGTGAATTAACAAAACCCTGGGGGATCTTTACTCGTTTAATACTTGAGGTTTCCAGGACTGACCAAATTCATTAAGGAGAAATACATGAGGCTTCTTTAGTCTTTCAAGTCAAGGGCTAGGCATATCCCACTCAGAAACTGCTGCAAATATTTTGGGAACATAAGCCAAATTAATAACTGTGACACTTTTTATAAATAATGCTTGCTGAAAGACTCAGACACTCTGGCCAAAACACTCTAATTCCAGTAAGTTGAGTAAAGGAACTCGCCAGCACTTCAGAAGACAACTCCCCCTGTGTCAAAAGAAGGCTCTGTGTGTGTTACAGTTTTATTTACAGTTATTAAATATGAACATGGGGACATAATGAATAAAGGAAATATGAATAAGAACATAAACCATAATTACTTTTGTTCTCTTTCCCAAACCACAAGGTTTACAGAATCCCAGGGAAATGGAAAGCAACAGAGTAAAAATTCTCCAAAGAGCCACTTGATAAATATTCCATCTTCTGGCTGGAAGCAAAGAGCAACCTTTGCCTTTGAGGCCTTTATTTGGTTCTGTAACTCACAACAAGGCCCACCTGCCTCAGCATGCTGACTGACGGCACAGCTGCATTTGCTCAGACAAGGTCTGCTCCCGGCACCCAGCAGACCTGGATGGAGTTCAGATCACCAGTTAATGTAATCCTACTGCTGGTCTCTGAGGAATGATAAGTGGCTTTCCAAAAAAATATAGACAGTCTGGGAATCATCTCTAAACTGTACACATAGGCAAACTGGGAATAAAGGCAATAAATCCTTGTTTTCTTAAAGCCTGACTTATATTTTTTGACACCCTCCATCACTACCCCTGAGAAAGTAATGTTTCTATAAAAACTGCACCCTTCTAATATCCTTTCAGGGTCAGACGGGATTTGAATACTGCCTCTATCATTTATTAACTGTGTAGCCTTGTTTTTTTCTGGGTTTCCCTATCTGTTAAATAGGGTTGTTATGGGGATTAAATGAGTTATAATACATTAAGAGCTTATAAAAGTGTAGGTGAATAGTACGCAAATGTATGCAGGATATGCAGGGTCTCTGTACCCATTGATTTAGAGACTTCGTCAAGCCAACTGCTCTTCCTGAGCAGGCAATGGAAGATGACCCAGGATACTTACTTAATTAGCCTTTGGTTCAAAGTCTGAGTAGTTTCTCACTTATTGAACTATTGCTGTGAATCATCTTTTCACATCTGTTCTCCAGGGTTTGGGATCTCCAGCCTTTTTCCGATGAGGAGCTCTTTATGGCATAATGACAACCCCCAAATCTTCAGCATACTGACCTGTATACGGTTCTTAGAATTCCAAGTGATGGGAGGTTCGGAGGCAGAAGAAAACCAATTGCTAAGAGTTGGTATCTAGCTCACTGACTCCATTTTCAAACTAAAGCAGCTTTGTATTTTAAGCTATCACCACCATCATCAAGCCATAAAATTTTAGCTGGAAGGGGCCTTCAATTATGATCAAATACAGTTACTTCATTATATATTAAAATATAATATAGAAATAACATATATATATGTAATAAATAAAATATATATGAAGAGACTGACACACAGAGATGCTATCTTGCCTGAGGGTTTCAGACCCAAACAAGTTCACTCTGGATTCAGTGAGACTGAAAAATGACAGTGGAACATTCTTGGGGTAAAAGGGTTTATACACAGCTTTATTCTTACGGTGGCAGGTCAAGCACTAGAATCCTGTCTACCTGGAGGGCAGTCTGCATGCAGTAAGCTGGTCTCTGCCTCCAGGCTTTCCACCACCTCATAGTCTCAGAGCACTGGGTGGAGGTCTTCATATAGAATCAATAATAGCTCACTGCCAACACATCTGCAAGCATGCGGCTGCAAACTTTGCATGTGCACAGTGGGCGAGTACATCAGGGTCAGGTGAGGATCCTGGCCACGGGAACTTCCATTTTTTACATAGATGCTAAGTCATTTGCTCAACATTTCTGAACAAATCAGTGGTAAAGAACTAAAACCCACCCATCTGGTTCAGTTTCCTCTTTCATACTTTCATTCAACACATATTTCTTATAGATTCTTACGGTATGCAAGCGATTGAGAGCAAGGAGGTCAAAAACAGTCTCAGCCCTGAAGAATCATATAATCTAGAGAACAATCTTATCAAGTAAATGGACCATTATCATACAGGATGGTAAAACATTAACTGCTGTAATGTTGGGTGGAAAGATGTCAGAGGAGCATGTTACACTCTATTGACAACATCTTATCATCACCGTGGAGGATACTCTACTTCAACCCTATCCTAGGCTCTGGGGATACAAATGTGAAGAGGCACAACTGCTGACCTCCAAAGGTCAGAAAGCTTATCACAAGTACAGTACAAACTAGCACATTCCGTGTTATCTGGGTGCTGCAAGTAGTATAGTGCTAAGAGAGTTCAGAAGATAGAGAATTCACCAGGGAATGGGGCCATTGGACAAGATAAAAAATGGCCTAGACTATGAAGGAAATAACATTTTGTGCTCCAAAGAGGCCAAAATGTGATTCTTCCTTATGTCAAATCTAATTCCACCCCAATATGACAGCTGTTCTCATGACCATCTTTTTCAGATTTTAAAAGGAAGAAATTAAATGTAATGTACTTAGAGGATTCTTTCTTCTGCCACTTGTTTTCTCTATGCTTCCTACCTTTTCCTCTCTCAAGAACTCGTTTTATATTCAAATGCATTTCAAAGATTATTCACCTTTTCTCATCTTGGTATTCCACTCTAGCTGTTCCTCAGCAAGTCCTTCTCCTAATCCAGCCTTTTAGGAAACAGTTCAAAATGTTTTATTTTTCAGATTAAATTTTGACATTTTTCAAACATAGCTCAATATGTGACTTTTAAGTAAATGCTGGAAACAAAATTGTCATAATATTTTACTATTAAATATTTTCTAAGCATACATGTGTGAATGTGGGTCTGTGAATTTTAGAATGAGTATTAAAGTCTACTAAGGGAAAAATGACAAAACAGATTAATATTAAGTGCCCAGACATTATTATCTAAACTTGGATAAACAGGGATTGTTTTTCAAACTCAAATATGAAATCATCAACCTAGTATGATTAGGAGAGAAATGATGTAATAAAATCAACTTTTAAATACCTATGGCATGTTGCATTTCCTAGGAATCTTCAAATGTTTGCTTAAGAATGGCCAAGCATTGAAATGAAAGATAAAGCACCAACATTTTGAAATCATATTTATAAAAATTTATGTTTCCCTGGTTTTCTACATTATTCAGGGGGAAAGTTACTTCTCCAGGAAGGAAACTTCACTTTGAAAAAAGCACTCCAGTATTTCTCTTGCTAGGAGATAATCCAGATGGATCCAACACATGGAATTTTACTTCGGAAAAAATTCAGATGTATAGAGAAACTTTAGTAACATTTTTTTTGGTATGTTAATGTACAGTCACTTGAACAACATTATGGTCACTAGACCCCCTATTATCAAGTCCCCCCCCCACATACCCCACTACAGTCACTGTCCATCAGAATAATAAGATGCTATAGAATAACTATTTGTCTTCTCTATAAATACTGCCTTCCCTGTGCCCCACTCCTGCTGCATTACGTGAGCTAATCGTAATGCCCCTTATTCCCCTTATCCCTCCCTTCCCACCCATCCTCCCCAGTCCCTTTCCCTTTGGTAACTGTTAGTCAATTCGTGCGTTCTGTGAGTCTACTGCTGTTTTGTTCCTTCAGTTTTTCCTTTGTTCTTATACTACACAGATGAGTGAAATCATTTGATACTCGTCTTTCTCCACCTGGCTTATTTCACTGAGCATAATACCCTCTAGCTCCATCCACGTTGTTGCAAATGGTAGGATTTGTTTTCTTCTTATGGCTGTATAATATTCCATTGCGTATATGTACCACTTCTTCTTTATCCATTCATCTACTGATGGACACTTAGGTTGCTTCCAATTCTTGGCTATTGTAAATAGTGCTGGAATAAACATAGGGGTGCATATGTCTTTTTTTATATAATTTATTTTGGTATCATTAATCTACAATTACATGTGCAATATTATGGTTATTAAACGACCCCCTTCATCAGGTCCCCCCCACCAACCCCATTACAGTCACTGTCCATCAGCATAGTGAGATGCTATAGAATCATTACTTGTCTTCTCTGAGTTGTACAGCCCTCCCTGTGCCCCCCCAACGTTACGTCTGCTAATCATAATGCCCCCTTTTCCCTCTTATCCCTCCCTTCCCAACCATCCTCCTCAGTTCCTTTCCCTTTGGTAACTATTAGTCCGTTCTTGGGTTCTGTGAGTCTGCTGCTGTTTTGTTCCTTCAGTTTTTTTTTTGTTCTTACACTTCACATATGAGTGAGATCATTTGATATTTGTCTTTTTCCGCTTGGCTTATTTCACTAAGCATAATACTCTCTAGCTCCATCCATGTTGTTGCAAATGGTAGGATTTGTTTTCTTCTTATGGCTGAATAATATTCCATTGTGTATATGTACCGCTTCTTCTTTATCCATTCATCTACTGATGGACACTTAGGTTGCTTCCATTTCTTGGCTATTGTAAATAGTGCTGTGATAAACATAGGGGTGCATATGTCTTTTTCAAACTGGGCTGCTGCATTCGTAGGGTAAATTCCTAGGAGTGGGATTCCTGGGTCAAATGGTATTTCTATTTTGAGTTTTTTGAGGAACCTCCATACTGCTTTCCACAGTGGTTGAACTAATTTGCATTCCCACCAGCAGTGTAGGAGGGTACCCTTTTCTCCACATCCTCGCCAATATTTGTTGTTGTTTGTGTTTTGGATGTTGGCCATCCTCACTGGTGTGAGGTGATATCTCATTGTGGTTTTAATTTTTTATGTACAATATCATGTCATCTGCAAATAGTGACAATTTGACTTCTTCCTTACCATCTGGATGCCTTGTATTTCTTTGTTTTGTCTGATAGCCATAGCTAGGACCTCCAGTACTATGTTGAATAACAGTGGAGAGAGTGGGCATCCCTGTCTTGTTCCCGATCTTAGATGAAAAGCTTTCAGCTTCTTGCTGTTAAGTATGTTAGCTGTGGGTTTATCATATATGGCCCTTATGATGTTGAGGTACTTGCCCTCTGTACCCATTTTGTTGAGAGTTTTAATCATGAATGGATGCTGAATTTTGTCAAATGCTTTTTCAGCATCTATGGAGATGATCATGTGGTTTTTGTTCTTCTTTTTGTGGATGTAGTGGATGATGTTGATGGATTTCTGAATGTTGTACCATCCTTGCATCCCTGGGATGAATCCCACTTGATCATGGTGTATGATCCTCTTGATGTATTTTTGAATTCGGTTTGCTAATATTTTGTTGAGTATTTTTGCATCTATGTTCATCAGGGATATTGGTCTGTAATTTTCTTTTTTGTTTACTGAGTTTCTTTTTGCGGCCTAGTATGTGGTCTATTCTGGAAAATGTTCCATGTGCACTTGAGAAGAATGTGTATCCTGTTGCTTTTGGGTGTAGAGTTCTGTAGATGTCTGT
The DNA here is from genome assembly GCA_032199065.1 of Smutsia gigantea. Taxonomy (NCBI): domain Eukaryota; kingdom Metazoa; phylum Chordata; class Mammalia; order Pholidota; family Manidae; genus Smutsia; species Smutsia gigantea. Next base: position 148,821 of record JAVSCE010021259.1, on the reverse strand, counting down.
TAGGTCCATCTGTTCTAGTGTGTTGTTCAGTGCCTCTGTGCCTTTATTTATTTTCTCTCTGGTTGATCTGTCCTTTGGAGTGAGTGGTGTGTTGAAGTCTCCTAAAATGACTGCACTGCTTTGTATTTCCTCCTTTAATTCTATTAGTATTTGTTTCACATATGGTGGCACTCCTGTGTTCGGTGCATATATATTTAAAATGGTTATATCCTCTTTTTGGACTGACCCCTTTATCATTATGTAATGCCCTTTTTATCTCTTGCTACTTTCTTTGTTGAAGTCTATTTTGTCTGATACAAGTACTGCAACACCTGCTTTTTTCTCCTTGTTGTTTGCATGAAATGTCTTTTTCCATCCCTTCACCTTTAGTCTATGTATATCTTTGGGTTTGAGGTGAGTCTTCTGTAAGCAGCATATAAATGGGTCTTGCTTTTTTATGCATTCAGTAACTCTGTGTCTTTTGATTGGTGCATTCAGTCCATTTACATTTAGGGTGATCATCGATAGATATGTACTTATTGCCATTGCTGGCTTTAGATCATGGTTTCCAAAGGTTCAAGGGTAGCTTTTTTACTAACAGTCTAACTTACCTTTCTTGTTAAGTTATTGTAAACACTGTCTGATGATTCTTTATTTCTCTCCCTTCTTATTCTTCCCTCCATTCTTTATATACTAGGTGTTTCATTCTTTGCCTTTAGTTAGTATTTGGATGATCTGCTTTCTTTGCTATGATTTTATTTTCTCTGGTGACCTCTTTTTAGCCTTAGGAGTGCATCCATCTAGAGCAGTCCCTTTAAGATATCCTGAAGAGGTGGTTCATGGGAGGCAAATTCCCTCAGTTTTTGCTTGTCTGGAAATTGTTTAATCAATCCCTCAAATTTACATGATAATTGTGCTGCATACAATATTCTTGGTTCAAGGTGCTTCTGTTTCATTACATTAAATATATCATGCCAATCTCTTCTGGCCTGTAAGTTTTCTGTTGGGAAGTCTGATGACATTCTGATGAATTTTTCTTTGTAGGTGATATTTCTTCTCTCTCTAGCTGCCTATAATACTCTGTATTTATCTTTGATCTTCACTATTTTAATTATTATCTGTCTTGGTGTTGTCTTCCCTGGGTCCCTTGTGTTGGGAGATCTGTGGGCTTCCATGATCTGAGTGACTATTTTCCTTCCCCAGCTTGGGGAAGTTTTCAGCCAATATTTCTTCAAAGACACTTTCTATCCCTTTTTCTTTCTCTTCTTCCTCTGGTATTCCTATAATGCGAATATTGTTCCATTTGGATTGGTCACACAGTTCTCTTAAAATTCTTTCATTCCTAGAGATCATTTTATCTCTCTCTGCCTCAGCTTCTCTGTATTCCTGTTCTCTGAGTTCTACTCCATTAACAGTCACTTGCATCTCGTCCAGTCTACTGCTAAGCCCGTTGATCGCTTGTCTCATCTCTGCATTGTCTTTCCTTACTTCCCTCCCTTCCTCCCTCAGCTCTTGCATATTTCTCTGTAGATCCATCAGTATGGTTATGACTTTTATTTTGAATTCTTCTTCAGGAAGATTGTGCATGTCCGTCCCTTCAGACTCCCTCTCTGGGGTAGTCTGGTCTGGGGTTTTCTGGGTAAGTTTTATTTGTACCATATTTCTCTGTCTTTTCATGGCGATAGAAGTGGTCAGAAAAAGAAAAAAAAAGAAAGGGAAAATAGAGGGGAAAAAAAGCCTGTGGGTGTAGTTTCTGTGAGGATCCTGTAGGTGGCGCTGCTACTCCACTATTCCAGTGCCACGCCGCTCCGCTGGGCCCTTTGTGAGTCTGGCTGGGGAGGGAATGAATGGGAGGCTGCTGATTTCTGTGCGAAGTCTCCGTGCGACTGCTTTTCCCAGCCACAGTCCAAGGGGACCAAAATTCCCCAGGACTCCCAGCCTGCTTGGCTGAGTGCGCTGGGACGATCGTGCTCCTTCATTGGGCCCCTGTCACTTTAAGACCCCTAAAAAAGCGCGTGCTTTTCTTTTGTTTCAGGGAACTGGCTGGGTGGGCCTGCTGTCTTCGAATCTGCACCTCTGTCTCTCCAGTCTCTGATACACCGTGCTAAGTGTGTCAGTGCTCCCGGCGCAGATCACCAGGGCTTGTTATATGCCGGACCTGTGCTTCCACTCCCTCCCCACTCTGAATCCTCTCCTCCCACCGGTGCGCTGGGGTGGGGGAGTTCTCGGGTCCCTCCGGGTCGCGGCTCCGTATCTTAGCCTCCTCACGGGGTGCTGAGTCCTCTCAGGTGTAGATGCAGGCTGGTGTCATCCTGTATCTTCTGGTCTCTCTTTTAGGAATAGTTGTATTTGCTGTATTTTCATGAATATATTTGATTTGGGGAGATTTCCGCTGCCCTGCTCACGCCGCCATATTCCCGGAAGTGCATATGTCTTTTTCAAACTGGGCAGCTGCATTCTTAGGGTAAATTCCTAGGAGTGGAATTCCTGGGTCAAATGGTATTTCTATTTTGAGTTTTTTGAGGAACCTCCATACTGCTTTCCTCAATAGTTGAACTAGTTTACATTCCCATCAGCAGTGTAGGAGGGTTCCCCGTTCTCCACAACCTCGCCAACATTTCCTGTTTTTTGTGTTTTGGATGTTGGCCATCCTTACCGGTGTGAGGTGATACCTCATTGTGGTTTTAATTCGCATTTCTCTGATGATTAGTGATGTGGAGCATCTTTTCATGTGCCTGTTGGCCATCTGAATTTCTTCTTTGGAGAAGTGTCTGTTCAGCTCCTCTGCCCATTTTTTAATTGGCTTATTTGCCTTTTGTTTGTTGAGGTGCGTGAGCACTTTATATATTTTGTATGTCAACCCCTTATCGGATACGTCATTTATGAATATAGTCTCCCATACTGTAGGATCTCTTTTTGTTCTACTCATGGTGTTCTTTGCTGTACAGAAGCTTTTTAGTTTGATATAGTCCCACTTGTTCATTTTTGCTTTTGTTTCCCTTGCCCGGGGAGATATGTTCATGAAGAAGTTGCTCATGTTTGTGTCCAAGAGATTTTTGCCTACATTTTTTTTTCTAAGAGTTTTATGGTTTCATGACTTACATTCAGGTCTTTGATCCATTTTGAGTTACTTTTGTGTATGGGGTTAGACAATAAACCAGTTCCATTCTCTTACATGTAGCTGTCCAGTTTTGCCAACACCAGCTGTTGAAGAAGCTGTCATTTCCCCATTGTATATCCATGGCTCCTTTATCATATATCAATTGGCCGTATATGTTTGGGTTTATATCTGGAGTCTCTAGTCTGTTCCATTGGTCTGTGCATCTGTTCTTGTGCCAGTACAAAATTGTCTTGATTACTGTGGCTTTGTAGTAGAGCTTGAATCAGGGAGTGCAATTTCCCCTGCTTTATTCTTCCTTCTCAGGATAGCTTTGGCTATTCTGGGTCTTTTGTCATTCCATATGAATTTTAGAACTATTTGCTCTAGTTCATTGAAGAATGCTGTTGGTATTTTGATAGGGATTGCATTTAATCTGTAGATTGCTTTAGGCAGGATAGCCATTTTGACAATATTAATTCTTCCTAGCCAAGAGCATGGAATGAATTTCCATTTGTTAGTGTCCTCTTTAATTTCTCTTAGGAGTGTCTTGTAGTTTTCAGGGTATAGGTCTTTTACTTCCTTGGTTAGGTTTATTCCTAGGTATTTTATTCTTTTTGATGCGATTGTGAATAGAATTGTTTTCCTGATTTCTCTTTCTGCTAGTTCACTATTAGTATATAGGAATGCAACAGATTTCTGTGTATTAGTTTTGTATCCTGTAACTTTGCTGAATTCAGATATTTATTAGATCTAGTAGTTTTGGAGAAGATTCTTTAGGGTTTTTAGTAACCTTTTGATACTAACTACCATTATACAATTTCTAAGTGTTTTCTTCTTGGTGAAGAATGATGAGATAATAAGCAATGTCTTCTGAAAAACAAAATAAATAATCAAAAAACCTATAAACCAGCAGCAACTGGTTATATGGGATCAAAATGACATTCTAGAAAGAAGGTGGGCTGGAATCAAGGCACCTGGATTTGCCACTTACCAAGCAGTAGGCAACAGATTCCATAGATGGGTCTTTAAAAGGCTTCACTTTAAGTGTATCATTTGATGTTTTTTTACAAATGTATATACCTGTGACATTGTAATCCTAAACAAGATATGGAATACTTCCACCACCCTAGAAATTTTTTCATGGCCCCTTGTAGCAAATCCCCTCACCTATCCCTGCCCCAGCCAGGTACTCTTTTTTATTTCTAGCACTATAAATTAGTTTTACCCTTTTTAGAATTTCATACAAATGCAACCATATAATATGTACTCTCATCTGGCTTCTTCTGTTCAAATGTTTCTGAGACATCCATGTCATCATGTGTGTGTGTTAGTTTTTTTTGTGTTGCAGGATATATTCCATTGTATAAATATATAATTATTTATCCATTCCCTCATTGTGGGTATGTGAGTTGTTTCCAGTTTGGGACTATTACAACTAAGATTGCTATGGATAATCTGTCATCTTGCTATTTGTTTTCAATTTGTCCCATCAAGTTTCTGTACCCTTTCTCCTTTCCTGCCTTCATTTGAGTTAATCAAATACGTTTTAAATAATTCCTTTTATCTCCCCTAACTGGCTTAACTATAACTTTTGTTGTTAATTTTAAGTGGTTGCTCTAGCACTAACAATATGCATGTTTACTATATCAAAGACTATTTATAGTCCATATTTTACCACTTCAATCTTTATACATGACTCTTCATGCTTCCCATATGCTACTTCACCTGTCATATATGTAATAATCTTCTAAGAATGTAACTCCTCTTATCTGCCCTCCCTTTATGTTATTGTTGTACACTTTGCAATGTTGTTATTTTTCTTCTAAATTGTAAGTAATATTATATTTACCCATTTATTGACTATTTCCAGTACTTCTCATTCCTTACTATAGACTGGAGTTCCATATGGTATCATTTCCCTTTAGCCTGAAGAATATCCTTTATCATTTCTTATAATGTAGGTCTTCATTATATGGATTTTTGAAGAGTATCTTCAAAATACTTCAAAAACTAAATTGGCAGGTGCTTTTTCTGGTCATCAACTTAAGGATATGATTCCATTGTCTTCTGGCTCCCACTGACCCTGATAAATTACCCACTATTTATATCATGATTGTCCTATATTTAATATGGCTTCCCCTCCCCTCTACTTTCCAGATTTTCTCTGGAATGCCAAAAAGTTTTCAACAATTTGATGAGGTTTTTTTCTTTATTTAATACCACTTATTTCTTGGATATGAATCAGTGTTTTCAATCAAGTTTAGGAAAATTTCAGTCATTATATCTTCAAATAGATTTCCTTCTCTATCTTCATTCTCTTCACTTTTGGGAACTCTATTACATGGATATTCAACCACTTGATATTGTTCCACAGGCCCGAAAGAACTGTTCATTTTTCCTTAATTTTTTTTTTCTGTTCTTCGTATTAGAAAATGCCTGGATTTTCCTTCAAGGTCATGGACTCTCTGTCATCTACCATCTGCTATTAAGCCTATCTGGTGAAACTTTAATTTTAGTTGTAATTTTCTCTTCTAGAATTCTTTTTTTTTTTTTTGCAGTTTTTTGTTCTCAACTGAGATAGACTTTTTCCTCATTAAGACTATTTACTTCTTTACTTGTTTTCCTTTGATTCTTTTAACATATTTACAATAGGTACTTTAAGTCTATTAAAACTAACAATGTGAACAATCTTATGGTTGGTTCATATTAACTACCTTTTTCTTGACTATGAAACGTCTGAATGTCTATTAATTTTTGTTTATATACAAAACTTTGTAGATGATTCACTGCAGAGACACTGGATTTTTTACCCCCTTTTGAAGAGTGCTGCTTTTTGTTCTAGTAGTTCAATTGCTAGCTGATTAACATGAATTTGGGTAGCTCTGGTCTTACCATTTTGTTAGCATGGTTCTGTGGAAAGTCAAGGTGTTTTCCTGTTACTTGGCCATATTTCTCTCTAGAGGGGAGACAGAATTTGGAGGTTGAGTCTTTGTTACAGTCGATCTCAAGTAGGTTTTATTCTAGAGTGTGGTTCTTACTCAAAAGGTATGGCCTAACTGGTATATCAGCTGAACAGATGGGATGTTAATGCCCTATTAACTCAGTCTCCCCATTCTGATTGGACTCTAGCACTGCTTGGACTCCAGAAAACTGTGCCAAAGCCAAGAAATTGTCCCGGAGGTGAGGGGACCAACAGTGAAGCCCAACTGTGAGCTGGCCTCTCAGAGATCCGTTTTGTGCTACCTGTGGTTCAATGCCTGGAAACACTGGTTTAGTTTTAAAGTTATGGCAGGAGGATAGTCCTTCACCAGTTTCAGTCTCATCTAGAAACAGACTCTTCTTCAGGTGCAGAATGACTCTGCTCTTGGTTCGGGTGACCAGGTGGTGATGGCTCCATGAGCAGCCGTAGGGAAGCTGGGGAAGGAACAGTGATGCCTCGGGTTTATGTATGTTGCAAAGGAGTTGTGAGAGAGGCTGGTAGAGACAGAGATAGTTTGATGCATTTATTAATACTTACACTTAAAACTGATCACTATTTATACATGCACAGACTATTCCTTCCTATTATATTGCCTTTAAATAGTCTCTGTAAATGTTAAAGTAATATGAATAGCATTAATTTTTACTCTTCCTTGAGCTCTTTTAGAATTAGAACCAAAGTTATAGTCAAGAAAATGTTTCCAAAGTGGCTTCTGAAAAGCTTGAAGGTTATTTTTGAGGGGAGAATAAGCATCTATTTAATCTTGTGATGAAACCATTTCTTTCTTCCACCCTCCACGAGTATTACCTCTCAGCTAAGGTAGGTCTACACAACTCTGTGCCACACACATGTGTTCTCATTGAAATAAAACATCTCAATGTATCAACCACAAGTATGAAACTAAGATGCTGACACAAATGGAAGAACAGGAGCAATAGCAGTGAATATATTTGGGTGTTCTTGGGGGCTAGGTCAGAAATTAAAGTAAAAATAACACTACCATACATCTCTGAGCTATCACCATTCCACTAGAAGTTTCAGCTTTACCAGTTGTAGAATGAAGGGCAACTGGGGTTCAGATCTTAAAATTCTTCTGGCAGTCATTCAGAAGCAGCCACTGTCAAACAGAATTTAACCCATGTCCATTTCTGCATAACTCTGCTGGACAGCTTCCCAGTTGGGTCGGGTCCATGGTATTCCTCATATAACGCTGGCAGCTAAGGGGACTGCAGCCTTGAACTAAAGGTCCACAGCGATTTGTATCCTCAGGCTCCCCTTCTAAATGTGTTAAATGTTGAGCCTCAAAAGAAGGAACATTTTAGTGCTGCTAGTTTACCAATTTCACTCTCTTTCTCCTTCCTCCTTTATACTCATTTTCCCTTCCTCTACTGTAGATCATCTCTTCCCCCCTATACCCACCATGACTTATTTCTGACTATCTCAGATTCTGCTATTTGTGATATACAGATGCATGCTAATTTGAACTAATCTTGGTTCCATGAAGACAAACAAAGTGCTGTGGTTTGCTTCGAAGGTAATAGCAGAAGGTGAAATAATTCATAATGAATAAACATCTTTTAGCTAGCTTGGTGACCATTAGATGTTAGGCTGCTTTAAAGTCTGTGCTTTACTTTGTTTAAATTCCTGATTTCCAACTCCGTGCCTAACCCATGACAAATGTGCTTGACAAATCTTTGCTGTTGGATGAATACTGGGAAAAAACACCTGCTCCAGTACTTTGGCCAGCGCACTCTAAAGAAAGGTAGTATGTTGGTATTCCGTTATCTTCAGTCCCAAGTGCCCTCATATGCTTCCCTGATTTAATGGAATAAAATAAGCATTCTTTACCAAAGAAATATATGTCAGCCAACTTTGATGCTTGAATTCTGGCCTCATCAATTACTATTTAGCTATGTGACAATGGACAAGCTACTTAATGTCTTTGGACCTTATTTTTCTCATTTGTAAAACTGCAGGTAATAACTGTACTGACTTCATAGGTTTACCGTAAAGATTAAAAGAACAATAGCATTATACATGTGATGGGCACAAGATCTTCATATATAGTTACTACTATAACTTATTTATAATTTTATTAATATATCAGTGTGTATATTATAATTTAATAATTATTAATATTCTTATTGAATAATTTTTTAGGGAAATAAATAAGAATGAGGTTTACAAATGCCAACCATTAGCTTCATAAGTAAATGCCAACCAGAAACAAAAAATACACATACTTTGGTTATTAACCAAAAATCTGACTATAAACCAAGTTGGAAATAATAAATTAGTTCTTGGATAAGCAAAGATTTTTAATTGCTTGTAGCCTATTTCATGCTTGAAGTAACATTAGGTACATTTTTCACTTGATAACTAGGGTTATCTGAATTGTGTCCCCCCAAAATTTATATTGAAGTCCTAATTCCCAATACCTGTGAATGTTACCTTATTTAGAAATAGGGCCTTTTCATATACAATCAAGTTACATGAAGTGTATTATATTAGGATGGGCCCTAAGTCCAATGGCTATTGTCTGTATATGAGAAAGGATGGGGAAATTCAGATACAGAGACACAGACGTACAGGGAAGAATGTCATGACGATGGAGGCGGGGATGGAGTGATGGAGCTGCAAGCTGTGGAAGCAAGTGAATGCCAGCAACCATTAAAGACACAAGCAGGGAGGAGTAATGCTCCTTCCTTAGTCTTTCACGGAGAGCACTGCCCTGCCAATACTTTGATTTTGGACTTTAAGGCTCCAGAACTGTGAAAGAATAAATTTCTGTTGTTTAAAGCCACAGAGTGTCTGGTACTTTGTTATGGCAGCCCCAGGAAGCCAATATAATAATTTACAGACAAGGGGGACATTTAAAAATCTCATTGTGAAACAAAGCTTTAAAAATATCTTCAGTTGGGTTTTGTTTAAAATATATGATTTGTAGGCAGCAACTTCACACTTCATTTTCCTTTTTAATTTTTTTGGAGGAGAATGATATTTATAAACTATGGAAAGACAACTACAGGAAGAGGTGTTTTAAACATGGGGATATGTTTAAGTAACGTTACTGATCTTTAAGAAGTGTGAGTTACAGGCTAATATCGTGGAAGTTCTTTATAATGTTTTCCAAGAGACAGGTTTTGAACTCTATGTACAGGAAACCATTACAAAGAGGGAAAATATTGCTTTATAGGTCTCTGGCTGGGACTTTAAAGTGTTAAGTATGAGAAAACATTGAAACTGGGGGAAGGGAAAGGTGTCATAACACAGTGACCTTTATTATGTTTCAAAATGCCAAAATCTAAGGAGTGTTTATAAGCATCCTTCAAATTCATTCCTATTCAAATGATTTTGGGCACATTGCTGGAGTTGACTTTTTTGCATTAAAAAAATCTCCTTTGGAGGTAAAAAATTTAAATTTAAACACAAAGCCTTTCAACCAAAAGCACACAGTACTTTTTGAGCTATCACAGTTCTAGTTAGAACTGGAGAACAAATGACACATCTCTAAATGATCAGCATGCAGCTGAGGTCATTCAGTAGTGGGGGCATCCGGAATCTGGGCAGCAGGAAGCATGGGGGGGGAAGAGTTTGAAGTTACATTGAGTGCAGACAGTTTCAGAACATGAGCCAATTAAGTTATATTTATTTTACTTTTTAGTGTTTTCACCTATGTAATAGGTTGGTTCTCACTTCATGGGTTCTTAAAAGGATTATTTGAGCTAATATAACAAGGTGGATAGAATTATTTCTAGCATTAATAGATTCTCAATAAATATATTTCCTCCTTCTTCTCCACTGAATCTTTAACACATTTGAGATCACCTCTCCGCCCTTACGTCCAAGAACTGGGGAAAGGCTGGGTGAAATTCCAGCACTATGTGCTGCGCTCATAGACCCAAGTTATGGTGCAATGACTAGGAAATTCCAGCATCTGCCTTAGCAGCATGAAACCTGTTAGATTTACCTTGGAAAGGGTGGAGGTTTTCCATTATTAGAGTGCCTGGAATTGCCTGTTCAGGTTTAATCACATTCTGTCCCAGTGCTTAAAGGAGATTTCTGCTTACTTTGCAATTCCAGTATGGTGCAAAGGAAAGAATATCGAATTGAGAGCAGTGAGAAATAGGTTAGGGTAAATCTCCCTAATTCTTTCAACTGTAAATTCAACAGATAGGAACAGACTGATCTCCAAGATTATTTCTGAGATATGTTAGCTAAGGTATATTTTGGAGTGGGCCAGCCATTGATTTGAATCTCAGCTCCACTACTTAATGTTGTTCAATCTTTGTCAAGTTATTTAACCTCATGGAAGCTTAGCTGCACCAATTAAATATGGAATAATATCTAACTGAAAGAATTATTATAAGGGTTTACTAAGAGCTAAATGTCGGAAGCATCTGGCACAAAGTAGATACTCGATAAACACTAGTTCTCTTTCACTAGATCAATGGTCCTAAAGCTACAGCATGAATCAGAATCTTCTGGAATGCTTGTTAAAACACAGAGGTGGGCCCCCATAGTTTCTGATTCAGTAGGTCTGGCATGGGGCCCCCCAAATTTGCATTTCCAAGTATAAAATTTCTTTTCTGTCAGGAGGCCAAGATATCTTCTCAAATATTAGGAAATATAACCTCTGTAAGCCTGAAGACTTAATTAACTGAATCCACAGAATATAATAATCCACATATAGTGATATTCTTGCATAGCATCATTGTTAAGAGGCCTCTTGGGTTTGAACACCAGCTTTGGGTACATTTTTTTCACTTCTTATAGGTTAAATGGGGATAATAATAATACTTATCACACGGGGTTATTATGAGTTTTAAAGGGAGTTATACACTTCAAGCACTTAGTAAAGTCCCAGACCAAAAAGATAAGAAATAACAACTGTTGGTGAGGATGTAGAGAAAAGGGAACCCTTGTGTACTGTTGGTGGGAATGGAAAATGGTGCAGCCACTGTATAAGTCAGTATAGAGGTTCCTCAAAATATTAAAAACAGAACTACCATATGACTCGGTAATTCCACTTCTGGGTATTTACCCAAAGAAAACAAAAACACTAATTCAAAAAGATGTATGTACCCCTATATTTACTGTAGCATTATTTACAAGAGCCAAGATAAGGAAGCAATCTGAGTGCCCATAGATGGATAAAGGGATACAGAAGATGTGGTCTATACATACAATGGAACATTTCAGCCATTAAAAAAAAAAGATTGAAATACTGCCATTAACAACATAGATGGCCATAGAGGGTATTATGCTAAGTGAAATAAGTCAGAGAAAGAAAAATACCATAAGATTTCACCTATATGTGGAATCTAAAACACAAAACAAATGAACAAACATAACAGAAATAGAGCACACACTGGTGGTTGCCATAGGGAAGGGTGTGGAGGAATGGCAGAAATATGTGAATGGGATAAAGAGGTACAGACTTCGAATTATAAAATAAATAAATCACAGGGATGAAAAGTACAGCATGGGAATATAGTCAATAATATTGTTCTAAAAAAATAGAAAAATAAAAGAGTTCCTGGAATATAGAAAGACCTGGTAAGTGTTAGCTACTATTATTATTATTATCGAAAAGAGAACCCTCAGAATGCTCTGTTCTCAGAAATGTATTTTCCTTTTTCAGGTTTTTTAAGTTTTTAAATTAGTACATGAGATCATTAAGTGTATTAATTGTGTATTTATGACAGCAAAGCAGCCACTTACTCTAGTTTAAAATATTGGATCAAAAATCTTGTTATCTCTAATAATTATTAAAAGCAAAGAGATAGAATTTCATTTTTATGGGATTGATTCATTAGAATCAATAATAAAATTAATAGGATGGACCTTACTTAAATCCTTTCTTTTCCAGCAGTTCTTTGTGGAGCTTTAGAGTATTTTCTGAAGTGGAAAGGAGATCAAAGGTCCTTAAAATAAAAAAATCCAGCGTATCATACTAAGGAATCTCTGTGGTCAAGCTTAAATTTCTATCCTAAGTTGTTTGTTATGAGTCTGAATCTGTCCAGAAGTCCTGGGAAATGTTTAGTTTTCTTTGGGTTCCATCAGAGGGTTGTTTTGCTAATAGAACTTTGCTTTCTAATAATATTTGAACTTGAAACACTGAGCACACAAATGATGAAACATCGAGGTTTCCTCCGTGTCATGAACCCAGGACCGGAAGCTCCGCCGTCTTTCCCACTCAGCCCAGATGTCACCTTAACTCAGGCTTGTCACCACTCTTTTCTTTTACCTCCTAACAGAGCGACTATCTTAGAGTCAGGCAGATCTAGACTCCATTCTTAGCTTTTCCTCTTAGAACTTGTAAGTATGGGCGTCTGTTTTCTCTTTTCAAAAATGAAAAAATTGAATAATATAGGGATTGTGCATATTAAATATAAAAGCATATGACAAGTGCTTTACAGAATACCTATGACAAATCAAAAACTCTAGGGATGGAGATAAAAGGATTATTGAGCCTTTACAGATGCTAGCCAGACAAGTACTGAGTCTTAGGACAGGAAGTTTCTGCTTCACCAGCAGCAAGGCCAGTTCACAGAAACAGGGCACATTTATGAGGGCTCTCAAGGCAAGTTCTTTAAATTCGCATTGGCTACAGACAAGGAAGGTGGCTGATGCAAAGTGGAGAAAGTCCAGGGACAGGTGGTTGGTCCACAGAGAAGGCTCCTGGATGGTGGCCACACACGGGTCACTCACAGGGAGGATGCCATAGTCCTGGGGACCTTCTAGATGCTTGTTGAAATGACTTCATCCAGGAACATGCACTTTCTGATTAGCTCTATTGACTGTGGCTATTAACCGATGATCTTCCCTTGTCACTCTCGCTTACTCTCTGGTCCTTATATCACTTAATTTAGACATTTCAGAATTATTGTCTTGTCACCTCATTCATGTAAGGGCTTGTAGTACTGGATTTCAGCTCCTGGCAAATTCACTCTGGATTTGGCATGACCGAAAAATGACAAGAGAGCTTTCAGGAAAGGGTTCTTGCCATGGCAGGTGGAACACTTACATCCACTGCATCTGCATGCAGCAAGTGTGCAATCCACAATGAGCCTAGAGCGCTGGGCAGAGGTCTTAGCAACACAGACAATAATGGCTCATTGTCAACACATGGTGTCTTGCCAATGGGTTTCAGCCCCGGGCAAGTTCACTGTGGATGCAGTGAGACTGAGGAATGACAATGAAATGTTCTTGGGGTAGAAGGATTTATTACCCGGCTTGTTCTCCCAGCAATAGCTCGAGCACTAGAATTATGTCTGCATCCAGCAGTCTGCAGGTCTGTAATCCTCCTTCGTCTCTGCCTCCACCCAGAGCACTGGGCAGAGCTCTTTATATAGCGACTCAGTCAATATTGCCTAGGGTGTGGAAGCAGTAGCCTAGCAGCAGGCCAGTTACATCATCAAGTAGTTTAGGTTCAGGTGAGGATCCTGGCCATAGGAACCTTCACTTTATCCACACTCCACCCCTCCAGGATTCTTGCCTCATAGTCTACATGCTCTCAATCTTCCACAATGGTCCCTGTGTGAGAAACCTGGAGCATTGTAACCAGATTCCACAACAGCAACAGAAGATAACAACAACACAGAGATAATAACAAATATTAAGATACAGCAAAATTTTAATACAAGTAACAAAAATGATAATAATCTTCAAACCTGAGGAGGTTATTCCAGCTATATTCAAAACCAGTTCTACTCAGATGAGTTCATGACTCACACTTAGTAGGGGTACAGATAGGGAGCTCCATGCACCCCAGCAAGAAGTAGTTTGTTTGGCTAGGGAGTGTGCCCAATCCACAAAGACTTTAAGGGTGATAAGACACATGTTTTAATGACACCAACATAGGCACATCTTGTCCATCAGATAGGATGCATGAAAGAGAGTGGTCCTGTGATAAGGACTGTGGCAGAAAGTGGGTCCCTTCCAGGTCTGGTGTACCATACCTTTACCCCTCTCCCTGTGTGGGTTACTGAGGGGTCTATATATAGTGCTACTGGAGGTGCATGCATTGGCCATAATGATAAAACCAAACTCCCTGGTAAGATGCTCCTACCTTCTGGCCGTTCAGGATATACTACTGTGATCTTTGGGGGCCACTCTGCCATTAGTCCAGGCATACACAGGAGGCCAGCTTCCAGGCCTTGTCCCCAAGGTACCAGGAGGGCCAGCCATTGTTGGTCCATGTGTTGAAAGGTCCAAGTACACATCCACTCAGTGGACTCTCTGGGGTTTAGTGCAGGTGGTGCTGGCAGCAAGATAGTCTGGTGGCCGAACCTCGGCTTCAACGATTCTTCCATGGTTTGTACTTGCAGTTATATAGGGGAGGCAGCCATATGTTTTCACATGTCTACGAAGCTCAGGGCTCTCTTTCTGGGCTTCTTATTCAAATGCCATAGCACGGTCCATAGGCGTACTGACCATCCCTGCGGACTATTGGTGTCTGACTTCAGTCCAAATTTTAACAAACCATTGTACCTATCATCCCTGCTGTGATAGAACTATATGGCACATGAAACTTCCATTTGATTCCCAACTGTTGCACCCATCCTTGCAGTGCCTGTCCAGCAAAGTGGGCACCCTGATCACTCTCAATTACCTGCAGTCAGCCATAGGCTGCAAAGAGACACTCCAGGCCTCTTTTGGTCGTCTTTTGTCTGTACAACATGTAGGAAAAGCAACCAAAAGTCCAGTAGCTGTGTCCACACAATTCATGGCATATTGGCACCCTTCTGACACAGGCAGAGGCCCAATATAGCCTATCTGCCACCTGAGGAGGGGTATCAGCCCCTTAGCTATTGTCCCATGTTGCTGTGGAACTCGGTTAAGTCCCTTTTGGAGCACACAACACACTCCTGCTGGGCTCTACTAACTTCTTCGAAGGTCAAAGGCAAGCCCCACCGACAGGCTACAGCCCACATTGTCTTTTGCCCCGCATGCAGCAAATGCTGATGTAAACACTGGGCTACATCAGAGGCAGGCTTCCCTTCTAACCAACGTACCTGGGCCAATTCATCTGCTTCATCATTTCCTGGGGATGCCTCGCAGCTGGCGTTGTCATGCCACCTCTTCCTGTGCTTCCCTCAGGACTTTGTCCTTTTCCTCCATGGCCTTTGCCTCCAGAGCACCTGGCAGCACTGCTGTCTCATTCTGTGAGGAATCTTTTAACTCCTTTACTGGACCTCGCAGCTCACGTTCTTGCACTGCCTCCTCTTGTGGTTCTTGCAGGGGACCGTCCTTTTCCTTCATGACTTTACTTCTTCCACAGAACCTCATAGTGATGCCATTTCAGCTAACAACAAATTTTATTACCTCCTCAATGACACCTCACAGCCCGTGTTCTTTTGCTACCTTTTCTCGTATTAATGCCATTTCATTCTAAAATGAATTCACAGCAGTTCGCAGCTCGTGTTCTCATGCTGCCATTTCTTGTGTCTCTTTCAGCAGCATGTTCTTCTCATCTGTAGATTTTTTAAATATTGTGAGAAGCAGCCAAACCACAGTCCCCATTGCCTCACAGGCACTCTGTTTCTCAAAGGACGTGCTTACTATACCAAGGGCCACCTCTACTGCCTCAGGTGTCACTTCCACCTGCCTCCAGTTCTGGGGTGGGCCCAGCCCTCTAGGAGGCAAGCCACCTTAGACCACATACGCATTGGGGGATGTGGATAAAGTGAAGGTTCCTATGGCCAGGATTCTGAGCTGGCCCTGGTCAGCTAGCTCACTACCCACGTGTGGGCAGTGCACTGCTATTGACTCTATATAAAGAGCATGGAGGCATGGTTGCAAGGCTGCAGTAGAACAGAGATGAGACTGGAGTGGTGTCAGACCTGAGCACAGAGACTAAGATGGCTGCTGGGGCAGAGAGGCCCAGAGGCAGAGACCAGCTTGCTGCATGTAGATTTGCTCTGAGTGGACAGGATTCTAGTGATTCACCTGCTACCATGGGAATAAAGTTGGGAATAAACCCTTTCATCCCACAAATGTTTTATTGTCATTCCTCAGTCTCGCTGAATCCAGAGTGAACTTGCATGGGGCTGAGACCCATTGGCAAGACAGGGGACAACTGACTGTCTCCCTATTCATAGGAGCTGCCAGTTGAAGCACCCCTTCCATAAGAGCAGCCTGTTCTTTTCCTTGGTCAACGGTGAATCCTGCAGAAGTTGCCAGTTGTCTTGCCAATGGGTTTCAGCCCTGGGCAAGTTCACTATGGATTCAGTGAGACCAAGTGTCTTGCCAATGGGTTTCAGCCCCAGGCAAGTTCGCTATAGATTCAATGTGACCAAAGAAATTGACAGCAAAATGTTCTTTGGGGTGAAAGGGTTTATTACCCGGCTTGTTCTCCCAGTGGTAGGTCGAGCACTAGCATCTCTGCCTCTGCCCAGAGCACTGGGCTGAGCTCTCTATATAGTGCAATAATAGCTCATGGCCTAAGGGTGTGGAAGCGGTAGCCTAGCAACAGGCCAGTTACATCATCAGGTGGTTTAAGTTCAGTGAGGATCCTGGCCATAGGAACCCCAACTTCCCCACACCAAGGGATGACAACAGAACATTCTTGGGGTAAAAGGGTTGATTACCCGGCTTGTTCTCCCAGCGATAAGTTGAGTACTAGAATTACATCCAACAGTCTCTAGGTCTGTCATCCTCCTTCGTCTCTGCCTCTGCACAGAGCAGTAGGCAGAGCTCTTTATATAGTGACTCAGTCAATAATAGCTTATTGCCTAGGGTGTGGAAGCAGTATAGCAGCAGGCCAGTTACAATATCACGTAGTTTAGGGTCAGGTGAGGATCCTGGCCATAGGAACCTTCACTTTATTCCCACGTGGGTAAGCATGCACCTGCACAGGAGGCCAAGTATCACCCAAGTCTGCACATGCTCAATAGACAAGCATGAGCTCATGATGCGCACACACTGTGAGGAGTCATGAGGCAGCACAGTGTGTGCCACGTGGGCAAGCAGGTCAGTGTCAGGTGAGTATCCGGTCATGGGGACTTCCATTTTCTCTGCAGGGCTCTGCAAATGTTACAGCTTTGTCTTCTACCATACCACACCTGCCATTTTAAAAACTATGTAATGAGAACATGTAATCTTAGTCCTTTAAAAAATGGTTTCTTAAATAATAAGAATCTGGGTCCTTTAAGCTGAGCTGTAGCTCTCACTCACTGAGGAACAACCATCTGTGAAAGAGTTAACATCAGCTGAGTTTAGGCACCATTCTTTCATTTAAAAAGGTAGTTTGGCAAGAGCTGGAGTACAAGAGGGCCAGAGGAATCACTTAAGCCAGGATAAATTAATTGCTACTTGTGAGCAATGAATTGTTATGGGAGTAGCTTTGTGGTGTTAATGAGACCATTAACACTTCGGTTAAAAATAGCAGCTAAGTTCAAGTTGAAACAGATGGAGTTGAAAGGAATGAAAATGACCTGGGGCAGTTACAGGTGCACATACAGTGATCACATATATTTTAGGAAACTAAACTACTAAATTAGTAAGGATGAAAACAAGATTTTTGAAAATAAATGTCCTTAAACTTCATATTGCATAGGTGAGAGTATAACATACAGATATTATTAAAGAATTTATTTGATTAAAACCCATGAGTGGGTGAAGAGCTTATTCCTACATCTGTACAGTACTTCTTCACTCTAGAAGTAAGTCAAACTCTCTTATCGGTATTTCCCCTGTTCTGTATTTCTTGTCATGGCCTTGGAATTGCTGGTGAAATCTCCATGTCTGTCCATCATTGCAATGGATGCAGAGTCATAAAACAAAACCATGATTTGCACCTTTCTCTTGAGTCAAAAACAAACTCTGACTCTTTAACTTTGAATCAACCTTCATTTCCCTCTATTTCTTGGCTCTCAACTCCATAGAATTTTTTACCCATTCTCCAAGCAGTGACCCTGTATGTCTTGGCACCTCGTTCATCTGTCCATCTCAAACACGTCCAGAAGCAGCAGGAATCACCTTGAGTATCAGTATTCCTTTTTATCACGGTAGGTAATTGAGAAGTGACCTCCAGAAGTCCTTTTTAAATGAATTATAATTCACATACTATATCCTATTAGTTCTGGTGAATATCACAGTGACTTGATATTTTCATACATTACAAAATGATCCCTGTATTAAGTCTAGTTACTATCTGTCAACATACAATGGTATTACAATTTTATTGACTTAATTACATTTACTAGTCTTAAAATTAGTACAAAGATGTGTCTTTTTTTTTTTACAGGGCCATCTGATCTCAGTAATGCCTCACCAGGGCTTTCCAGTGACTTCTGGTGGGGAAGTTAGGTTTCCCATGGCCAGGATCCTCACTGAACTTAAACCACCTGATGATGTAACTGGCCTGTTGCTAGGCTACTGCTTCCACACCTTTAGGCAATAAGCTATTACTGCACTATATAGAGAGCTTGGCCCAGTGCTCTGGGTGGAGGCAGAGACGCTAGTGCTCAACCTACCACCAGGAGAACAACCCGGGTAATAAACCCTTTCACCCCAAAGAACGTTTTGCTGTCAATTTCTTTGGTCACCCTGAATCCATAGCGAACTTGCCTGGGGCTGAAACCTGTTGGCAAGACAATTGGTGAAAGTCGGCAGGGTTCATTGTTGACCAAGGAAAAAGACAGGCTGCCCTTATGGGAGGGGTGCTTCAGCGGGCCCCTGTGAATGGGGAGACAGTGGATCGTCCCCTAATTGGTATGTGGTCTGAGGTGACTTGCCTCCTAAAGGACTGGGCCCCGCCCCAGGACTGGAGGCAAGTGGTGGTGATACCAGAAGCAGTTATAGATAAAATCAGGTCTTTCCTACTCCTAAAACTGCAGCATTTCTACAGGAGTTTTTAGGTCTTCTGGGCCACTGGAAAGTGTTTATCCCACACTTGGCACGAATTCTGAAGCCCTTATGCCCGTTGGTACGAAAGGGCGTCAGATGGGACTGGGATGAGACATGTGCATCTGCCTTTAATACAGCAAAACAGGCAGTCAGGGCCATGCAGGCCTTGAGTGTGATAGACCCATCAAGGCCCTGTGAGCTGGATGTTCATGTGACTGAAGACCGTTATGGCTGGGGTCTCTGGCAGCGGCTTGAACGAACTCACCAACCTATTGGATTCTGGTCACAACTCTGGAAAGGGGCAGAGGTACGATATAATTTGATAGAAAAACAACTGGCTGCCATGTATCATGCCTTGCTGGCTACAGAATCCATCAATGGAATGGCCCCGGTAAGGGTAATAACCACCTATCCTATCTTGGGGTGGGTACGAGACTGGACCCAAAATCCAAGGAGTGGTGTGGCACAAACGCCCACACTGGGCTAGTGGGGTGCTTACCTACAGCAGCATAGTGCTCTCTCCAGTAGCCTCTAGAGTGACGAACTCCAGTGCTTACTGGGGCCGGTGACATACACTAGTGAAAAGCAGGAAGAACTTGCTTTTGAACCATTAGTAGCATAGAGTCCCTATCGGGAGGGAAGAGCACCCATACCCAAAGATGCATGGTACACAGTTGGCTCCAGCCATGGGCATCCCCAAAATGGAGGGACATAGCTTTCCATCCTAAGACTGAGACAATGTGGTGAGGGGAAGAGCAGCCAATGGGCAGAGTTGTGGGCCATGTGGCTTGTGATCAGCCAGGAGCCCTCCCCTGTAATTGTCTGCACTGACAGCTGGGCTGTCTATCAGGGCTTGACCCTGTGACTACCAGCCTGGTACCATGCCACCTCGCTGGTTGGTCACTGACCGCTTTGGGGGCAAGAACTTTGGCAAGACTTATGGGCCTGTTGTCAGACTAAAATAATTACAGTATACCATGTGACAGGTCATTTGCCACTGGCATCCCGAGGAAATGATGAAGCAGATAAATTGGCCCAGGTACATTGGTTAGAAGAAAAGCCTGCCTCTGATGTAGCCCAATGGTTACATCAGCGATCATTGCATGTGGGGAAAAAGACAAGGTGGGCTGTAGCCCATTGGTGGGGCTTGCCTTTGACCTTCGAAGAAGTTAGTAGAGCCCGAAGGGAGTGCATTGTATGCTCTAAAAGGGACTTACACCAAGTTCCACAGCAACATGAGACAATAGCTAAGGGGCTGATACCCCTCCTCAGGTGGCAGATAGGCTATATTGGGTACCAATATGCCAGGAACTGTGTGGACACAGCTAGTGGACTTCTGGTTGCTTTTCCTACCCATTGTGCAGACCAGCAAATGATGAAAGGAGGCCTGGAACGTCTCTTTGCTGCCTATGGCTGACCACAGGTAATTGACAGTGATCAGGGCACCCACTTTACTGGACATACACTGCAAGAATGGGTGTGACAGCTGGGAATCAAGTGGAAGTTTCATGTGCCATACAATACTACAGCAGCAGGCATGATAGAGAGCCACAATGGCTTGTTAAAATCCGGACTAAAGTCAGATACCAATAGTCTGAGGGGATGGTCAGTCTGCTTATGGACCATGATATGACGTTTGAATGAGAGACCCCAAAAGGGAGCCCTGAACCCTGTAGACATGTTACCACATATTGCTGCCTCCCCTATACAACTTCAAGTACAAACCAAGGAAGAATCACTGAAGACAAGGTTTGGCCACCAGATTGCGATCTTGCAGCCAGCACCAACTGCACTGAACCTCGGAGACTCCATTGAGTGGACGTGGCCTTGGACCAACGATGGCTGGCTCTCCTGGCACCTTGGGGACAAGGCCTGGAAGCTGGCCTCCTGTGTATTCCTGAGCAGAGTGGCCCCCAATGGTCACAGTAGTATATCCTGAATGACCAGAAGGTAGGAGCCTCTTACCGGGGAGTTTGGTTTTATTATTATGGCCAGTGCATGCACCTCCAGTAGCACTATATATAGACCCTTCAGTAACCCCCACAGGGAAAGGAGTAAAAGTATGGTATACTAGACCTGGAAGGGACCCCCTTCCTGCTACAGTCCTACACAGCACCACTCTCTTGCATGCATCCTACCTGATGGACAAGATTTGCATGTTGGATCATCTCCATAGATGCTGAAAAAGCATTTGACAAAATTCATCATCCATTCATGATAAAAACTCTCAACAAAATGGGTATAGAGGGCAAGTACCTCAACATAATAAAGGCTATATATGACAAACCCACAGCCAACATTATACTTAACAGCAAGAAGCTGAAAACTTTTCCTTACTTCTATTCAACACAGTATTGGAGGTCCTAGCCATGGCAGACGACAACACAAAGAAATAAAAGGCATCCAGATTGGCAAGGAGGAAGTTAAACTGTCCCTGTTTGCAGATGACTTGATATTGTACATAAAAAACCCTAAAGAATCTACTCCAAAACTACTAGATCTAACATCTGAATTCAGCAAAGTTGTGCAATACAAAATTAATGTGCAGAAATCTATGGCATTCCTATACACTAACAATGACCTAGCAGAGAGAGAAATCAGGAAAACAATTCCATTCAAAGTTGCATCAAAAAGAATAAAATACCTAGGAGTAAACCTAACCAAGGAAGTGAAAGACCTATACTCTGAAAACTACAAGTCACTCATGAGAGAAATTAGATACCAATAAATGGAAAAACATCCCATGCTCATGGATAGGAAGAATTAATATTGTCAAAATGGTCATCCTGCCTAAAGCAATCTACAGATTAAAGGCAATTCCTATCAAAATACCAACAGCATTTTTCAATGAACTAGAGAAAATCATTCTAAAATTCATATGGAACCACAAAAGACCCCGAATAGTCAAAGCAATCCTGAGAAGGAAGAATAAAGCTGGGGGATTATGCTCCCCAACTTCAAGCTTTACGACAAAGCCACAGTACTCAAGACAATTTGGCACTGGCACAAGAACAGACCCATAGACCAATGGAACAGACTAGAGAGCCATGATATAAACCAAACCATATATGGTCAATTAATATATGATAAAGGAGTCATGACATACAATGGGGAAATGACAGCCTCTTCAACAGCTGGTGTTGGCAAAACTGGACAGCTACATGAAAGAGAATGAAACTGGATTATTGTTTAACCCCATACACAAAAGTAAACTCGAAATGGATCAAGGACCTGGATGTAAGTCATGAAACCATAAAACTCTTAGAAGACAACATAGACAGAAATCTCCTGAATATAAGCATGAACGACTTCTTCCTGAACGCATCTCCTTGAGCAAGAGAAACAAAAGCAAAAATGAACTCATGGGACTACATCAAACTAAAAAGTTTCTGTACAGCAAAGGACACCATCAACAGAACAAAAAGGCATCCTGCAGTATGGGAGAATATATTTGTAAATGACATATCCAACAAGGGGTTAACATCCAAAATATATGAAGAACTTACATGCCTCTACACCCAAAAAGCAAATAACCCTATTAAAAAATGGGCAGAGGATGTGAAGAGACAGTTCTCCAAAGAAGAAATTCAGATGGTCAACAGACACATGAAAAGGTGCTCCACATCACTAATCATCAGGGAAATGCAAATTAAAACCACAATGAGATATAACTTCACACCAGTAAGGATAGCCACCATCCAAAAGACTAAGAAAAACAAATGCTGGTGAGCATGCGGAGAAAGGGGAATCCTCCTATACTGCTGGTGGGAATGTAAGCTAGTTCAACCATTGTGGAAAGCAATATGGAGATTCCTCAAAAAACTAAAAGTAGAAATACCATTTGCCCCAGTAATCCCACTCCTTGGAATTTACCCAAAGAATACAACTTCTCAGATTCAAAAAGACATATGTAACCCTATGTTTATCGCAGCACTTTTTACAATAGCCAAGATACAGAAGCAACCTAAGTGTCCATCAGTAGATGAATGGATAAAGAAGAGGTGGTACATATACACAATGGAATACTATTCAGCCATAAGAAGGAAACAAATCCTGCCATTTGCAACAGCATGGATGGAGGTGGAGGATATTATGCTCAGTGAAATAAGCCAGGCGGAGAAAGACAGGTGCCAAATGATTTCCCTCATTTGTGGAGTATAACAACAAAGTAAAACTGAGGGAACAAAATAGTAACAGACTCAGAGACTCTAAGAAGGAACTAGTGGTTACCAAAGGGGAGGGGTGTGGGAGGGCGGGTGGGGAGGGTGGGAGAAGGGGATTGTGCGGTATTATGTTTAGTACACATGGTGTGGGGAATCACAGGGAAAACAGTGTAGCACAGAGAAGGCAAACAGTGAATCTGAGTCATCTTACTATACTAATGGACAGTGACTGAATTGGGGTATGACTGGGGACTTGATAATATGGGTAAATGTAGTAACCACATTGTTTTTTCATGTGAAACCTTCATAAGAGTGTATATCAATAATACTTTAATTAAAAAAAGATTTGCATGTTGGTGTCATTAAAACAGTGTCTTATTGCCCCTAAGGTCTTTGTGGATTGGGAACTTCCTCTGGCTTGAGTATTATAATTTTTGTTATCTGTATCAAAATCTTGTTGTATCTTAATTTTTGTTATTATCTCTAGGTTGTTCTTATACTCTGTTGCTGTTGTGGAATCTGGTTACAGTGCTCCAGCTTTCTCACACAGGGACCATTGCGGAAGATTGAAAGCGTGTAGATTGTACGGCGAGATTCTTGGAGGGGTGGAGTGTGGGGAAGTTGGGGTCCTATGGTCAGGATCCTCACTGAACTTAAACCACCTGATGATGTAACTGGCCTGTTGCTAGGCTACTGCTTCCACACCTTTTAGGCAATAAGCTATTATTGCACTATATAGAGAGCTCGGCCCAGTGCTCTGGGCTGAGGCATAGATGCTAGTGCTCTACCTACCGCCGGGAGAATAAGCCGGGTAATAAACCTTTCATCCCAAAGAACGTTCTGCTGTCAACTTCTTTGGTCACACTGAATCCATAGTGAACTTGCCTGGGGCTGAAACCCATTGGCAAGACATCATAAACACTTGTTCATTTAAAAAAATGAATTAAAATGATGATTAAAATATAAAATAACTCATTTTTCTCTTAAACAGGAAAGGCTTAAAATCTGAGGACAGAAATACCTTAAGTACTAACTCTATGGCATATTTTTCATGTGGTTTTATAGATATCTTTGAGTTTCTGGTAACCTTCAAATAAACAATCAGAACCTCTTAAAGGTTCTAAAGAGCTGATTTAAGGATAAAAGGTTCGAATATGGTTTGTCTGCTGGAGAATGTGGCACTTAGATGAATTCATCTGGTGTGGAGTTTAAATTTCCAGCCTAACTCTAATTAATGAAGAATTCCAACTTCAGAAAGCAAGGAAAATTTGACTAGGTTGGTTTGACCAAGGTTTTTCTGACCAAGATTTTTTTAAACCCAGTTATTCCTAATTTATTCCAGAGTCTTTCTTCCTGAAAAGGGCTTATATTCATTTGGCTGTGAAAAATAATCAATGAGGCTAACTATAAGTAAGATAGCTTATTTACTGTTTAGATGTTGTAGAAGTATCTTGGAAACATCTATGAAACATGAACAGTGACAACAAACAGTTCAGAATTTAACATCCTGAGGAACTCAATAATGGTGTCAGGGGACAGCTGGTGTGGGTGTTTGACACTACTGGATAAAAAAAAAGGCATTGAGAAGCTATGGAACAGACTAATGAAGTACCCCCTTCTTCCATCAAAATGCCTGCCTTGCAAGGCTATTACTTTATAAAAGTCATTCATCCTTTCAAGATTAATCTATGGATGTTTAATTTCTCAAAAGAGCTGGCTCAGTGGCAGAGAAGAACTTATCAAGAGGGTCAGATAATTACACAATGATCTTAGAACAATGTGTAAAAAGCATCCTGATGATTACAATGATGTCTTTGTTTTATGCCAGAGCATCTTAATTTTATTTGGCCTTCTTGTTGCTGGCATTGGCATACACAAACAGCTGTTTTACATCAATGTTCATCTGGTACATTCCACATAGTCCATCAGTTGTGAAGTGCAATCAGTCAATTCCCCAATTTTTCAACAACCACATGGCCAGATAAGATATGCTTTCTTAAGACAAAATTGTTTCGATTTTGTATCCAGCAATATTTTACACTAGACATGTACTTTCCTCCTCCCCACTAATATATTTTTTCCCTTAGCCTTTAGCACCCATGACTAATAATACTCTGTGCCTAATTTCAGTCCATGCACTGTCCTCATCTCAACTTTATTAGTTCATCAAATTCTGTTTCTCTGAGTGACCATCACAGATGGCATCTTTTATAATTAGCACATTGGTCATACAGATTTAATATTGTTTACTGGATGGCAGGATAGAATTTTTGTCCAGTTGCCAAAGCCCATTCCCTTCTCTTCCAACTACTTTGGGACCCTCACTAATCAAAATGTTATGTTTCTAATACTGAACAACATGAAAAACATTTTCTGTCATGTATATATGTGAGTAGATAGCCTAAGGTGAAAAGTTGACTATATAAATCCATGATATCAATATTCTAATAATGCATTTTGCATCTCATCAATATGTAACACACATTTCATAATGCAGAAAGGAAAACATAGTGAGAAATTCTTACACATTTTCTAAAAAATACTAGTGCAGTTAATGTACGGTTTAAGTAACGAATGACCTAGTGAATACTTAACAAATACCTTTTAAGTTACAATTGAGTAAAATTCACTTTAGTATCAACTAAACTCAATAAAAAAACTAATAACTGTCTCACCTGAGGGGGACTGCCGCTGAGCAAGTTCACTCTGGATTCCCTGAGACCAAACAAGAACAACGGAACGTTGTGGGTGAAAGGATTTATTCTCCCAGTGGCAGGTTGAATGTTGGAATCATGTCTGCCACTGGGGCATTCATACTCCATCTCCATCTCTGACTCCAGACAGACCACTGGGTGGAGCTCTTTATACAGTAACACAATCATGGCTCATTGCCAACAAGTGCGTAAGCATTAGCCAAGGCAGTAGGCCAATTATATCATCAAGTAGATTAGGATCAGGTGAGGATCCTGGCCATAGGAATTTCCATTATCCCTAAATTCCATCCTCCAGGATTCTCCCCTTACAATCTATGCACCCTCAATCCTCCACAATGGTCCCCATGAGACAAAGCTGGAGCATTGTAACCAGATTCCACAACAGCAACAGAGGCTACAAGCTACAGATAATAAAAAAAGTTATGATACAGGTAACAACAAACATTACAATAATCCTCAAGCCTGAGGGGATTGATTGCCACCAAGTCACCAGTCCCATTTCACGATTCACTTTCCACAGCCCATTGCAGAACTGATAGGGAGCTCCATGCACCCCAGCGAGTAGCAGTTGTTGCTAGGGTGTGTGTCCAATCCATGAAGATGTTTAGAGGAGATTAATCTTAAGGATGTAAGACATATGTTTTAATGACACCACCTGTGGACAAAGTGAAGGTTCCTGTGGCCAGGATTCCCACCTGGCCCTGGTTGGTTAGCTCACTAAACATGTGTGGGCAAAACATCATTATTGACTCTATATAAACAGCTTTTCCCAGTGTTCCGGGCGACAAGGTGGCATGGCTGCAAGGCTGCAGGAGAGCAGAGACAAGGACAGAGACTGAGATGGTGTGGGGGTAGAGAGGCCCAGAGACCAGCTTGCTGCATGCAAACTCACTCTGAGTGGATGGGATTCTACTGTTTGACCTGCCACTGTGGGAATAAAGTTGGGTGTAATATAGCCATTTCCACTGTAATTTCTTTGGTCTCATCGAATCCATAGTGAACTTGTCTGGGTCTGAAACTCACTGGCAAGACACCAACGTAGGCAAGTCTTGTCCATTAGGTCGGATGCATGCAAGACAGTGGTTCTGTGATAGGACCATGGCAGGAAGGGGGTCCCATCTGGGTCTGGTGTACCATACCTTTACCCCTCTCTCTGTGGGGGTTAACAAGGGTCCATGTATAGTGCTACTGGAGGTGCATACACTGGCCATAAAGATAAAACAAAACTTCTTGGTAAGATGCTTTTACCTTCCAGCCATGTAGGGTACACTATTGTGATCTTTGGGGGCTGCTCTGCCATTACTCCAGGAAAACAGAGGAGGCCAGGCTCCAGGCCTTGTCCCCAAGGTGCCAGGAGGGCCAGACATAGCTGGTCCATGTGTCAAAGTGTCCAAGGCCACATCCATTGAATGGAATCTCTGGGATTTATTGCAGTTGGTGCTTGTAGCAAGATATTCTGATGGCCAAACCCCTGCTTCAACGATTTTTCCTTAGCTTGTACTTGCTATTGTATAAAGGAGGCAGCAATGTGTGTTAACATGTCTACAGGGCTCAATCCCCTTTCTGGGGCTTCTTATTCAAATGCCATCTGCTGTCCATAAGTGGACTGACCATCCCCACAGACTAATGGTGTCCGACTTCAGGCCAGATTTAAAAAACCAATGTACCTCCCTATCATGCCTGCCACAGTAGGATTATATGATACATGAATTTTCCACTTTATATCTAATTTTCACACCCATTCTTGTAGTGCATGCCCAGTCAAGTGGGTGCCTTGATCACTCTCAGTTACCTGCAGTCAGCCAGACGCTGCAAAGAGACGTTCCAGG
Source organism: Smutsia gigantea (assembly GCA_032199065.1). Taxonomy (NCBI): domain Eukaryota; kingdom Metazoa; phylum Chordata; class Mammalia; order Pholidota; family Manidae; genus Smutsia; species Smutsia gigantea. Next base: position 121,201 of record JAVSCE010021259.1, on the reverse strand, counting down.
CCTCTTTAGGTTGTTCACTGGTCTTTTCAATGTGCAGGAAAAGCAACCAGAAGTCCAGTAGCTGTGTCCACACAAGTCATGACATATCAGTATCCTTCTGACATGGACAAAGACCCAGTACAGTCTACTGTCACCTGACAAGGGGTACACGCCCCTTAACTGTCACCCAACATTGCTGCAGGACTTGGTGTGAGTCCCCTTAGACTTACAGTGCTCTCCTGCTGGCTCTGCTGACTTCTTCAAAGGTCAGAGGCAGGCTCCACCAACAGGATGCAGCCCACATTGTCTTTTGCCCCGTGAGCAACTAACGCTGATGTAAACATTGGGCCACATCAGAGGCAGGCTTTCCTTCTAGCCAGCGCACCTGGGCCAATTCACCTGCTTCTTCATTTCCTGGGGATGCCAGTGGCAAATGGCTTGTCACACGATATACTGTAACTGTTTTAGTCTGACCACAGGCCCATAAGTCTTGCCACAATTCTTACCCCCAAAGGGGTCGGTGACCAACTAACCAGTTGGCATGGTACCATGTTGGTAGCCACAGTCAAGCCTCAATAGATGGCCTAGCTGTCAATGTATGTCAATGTAGACAACTAGTGAAGAGGGCTCCTGGGTGATCATGAATCATACTGCCCTCAACTCTGACCACTGACTGCTCTTCCCCCACCATCTTCCACCCATATCGTCTCAGTCTTAGGATAGAAAGTTATAGCCCTACATTTCGGGGGCTGCCCATGGCTGTAGTCATCTATATACCATGCATCTTTATATATAGGGGTTCTTCCCTCCTGATAAGGGCTCTCTGCTACTAATGGCTCTAAAGCAGGTTCTTCCTGCCTTTCACTGGTATATATCAATGGCTACAGTAGGCATTGGAGTTGTTCACTCAAGGGCTAGTAGAGAGGGCGCTAAGCTGCTGTAGGTATATGCCCCACTTGGCCAGTGTAGGTGTCTTTGCCATGCCACTCCATGGCTTTTGGGTCCAATCTTGTACACCCAGCAATGGGATAGGTGGTTATTACCTTTATCAGGGCCGTTCCGGTGATGGGCTACATAGCCAGTAAGGCATGGTACACAGCAGCCAATTGTTTCTCTACTAAGGTGTATCATACCTCTGTTCCTTTCCACAATAGGTTGGCAAATTCGTTCAAGCCACTGACACAGGCCCCAGCCATAACCATTTTTGGTCATGTGAACATCCAACTCACAGGGCTTTGATGGATCTGTCACATTCAAGGCCTGCATGGCCCTGACTGCCTGCTTTGCAGTGGCAAAGTCAGATGCACATGTCTCATCTCAGTTCACCTTATGCCCTTTTGTACCAAATGGTGGAAGGACTTCAGAATGTGTGCCAAGTGAAGGAAAAACACTCTCCAGTATCTTGAAAGACCCAAAAACTCCTATAATAATTCCACAGTTGTAAGTGTAGGGAAGGCCTGGATTTTATCTATCACTGCTTCTGGTATAGCTTTAGTCCTACCCGACCAGAAAACCCCTAAGAATTTGACGATAAACCAGGTCCCTAAACTTTGGTGCTGTTCACAGCCCATCCTTTCTCCTGTAGATGTTGCAGCCGTCTAGGTGCTGCACCTTCTAGGTCTACAAGAGAATCAGAAGCATGATATCATCAATATAATGGTACAGCCACACCATTGGCGGTTTCTCCCATGTAGCCAAGTCCTGGTCTACAAGTCCACGACAGATGGTGGGCTGTGGAGGTATCCCTTTGACAGGACAGTGAAAGCCCATTGCTGTCATTCCCACATGAAAGCAAACTCTTCCTGACTTTCCTGTGCTATGTCAATGGAAAAGAAGGCATTAGCAAGATGCACAACATAATGATATGTCTCTGGTTCATGACTAAGGGTATCCATAAGGCCTGTACAGCAGCATGCAGAGGAGATATGACTTTATTCAGTTCTCTGTAATCCACAGTCATATTTCAGGTGCCATCTGGCTTTTTTACTGGATACACTGGGGGATTAAAAGGGCTATGGGTGGGCTTTATTATACCCACCTTCTCCAGTTTCTGTAGGCTTTTATGCCCTCCAGGCAATTTGCATTGTTTGGCATTAGTCACCCACTGAGGCACAGGCAAAGCTATGGGTGGGTGCTCAGCATGTCCCCTCAACTGCCTTCACCACAAGTACTCTTAGTCTGAACTCACCTGCAGTGGTCTGCAACCACAGACCCTGCAGGATATCTGTTCCCAAAATATATTCAGGGATAGGAGAGATATACACAGTATACACATTTGGGGGTAGATGCCCTATTCCCAATTGGATGCAGGCTTCTTTCACTCCAATAGCCTTACCCCATTTCCATCTGTAATGGCAGAGGTCCCAGGAAACTGCTCAGGGTTGCCATAAATCAGTGAGCATTCAGTTCCTGTATCCACCAGAGCCAGGACACATTGTACATTCCCCGGAGAGTAAAGAATTGATATTTCTACATGTGGCCTCTGGTCCCCACCCAGTCCCCCCAGTGGGTGCCACAACGCTCCCTTCAGTCAGTCCATACTGTCCCGTCATTTTCCTGTGAAGATTCAGGGGAGGTCTGCTCCCTCTCCAGCAGGAAGTCTTGGAGGTGCGCACGGCAGGGCTTACGGCTCTGTCTCCGGCCTCTGCTCCTTAGTCCTTAGCAGCCCAGACGGCTGCTCTGGCTTCAGCTGTTCGGCTTCCATCCGATTCCTCTCTGTCTGCTCCTGCCCCTATTAAATGAACAAACAAATGCGTCCTCATGACCTTCACAGAGCCCTTTAAGCCCTTCTTCTCAGTAGCAGACCAAACTCCCTTCTGTCCCTGTATCACTTGTGCCTCACCTAAATCTGCCATAGTACACATAACTGCATTTATGGGCTACCCTAAGTGAGGGGCAAAAATGGCCATTAAGGGCACAAAGCAGTACAAGGGAGCCTTTTGCAGCACCATATCCCTCACCCCTGCCTTAAACAGGTCCTTGTCCAGGTCATAATTTACTGGGTTATGAATGGCATTTTCCAGGCCCAACTTCCATAATACCTGTTGGAGCTTGGCATATGTCTGCCATCTAGGAGGAGAAGATGGTAAGTCACTCTGATTGGACCATATAGTGTGAAGTGCAGCCATTATCCACTTGAGAAATGAATGATTCCTTGGGGTCTGGTGTGCATTTTGCAGTTGCTGCTGCAAGGTAGGGTGAGTTATCAGGGAAGCCAGCTTTCCCATCTCTGATCCAGACAGGATGACTCCATCCACCTGGGTATAAGTGGGGAGCATGGAGTACTCCATGGCCTGGGGAGGGGCTGGCCTCTTCTGGAGAAACCTGCAGTCGCCACACATCTTTATTTTCTTGACTACAACAAGTCAGAATTTCAATAGAGGAGGGGCTGGTGCGTCTGGCACCACCTCTACCTCATTCTCCTCCAGCTCCTCTACCATTTCTGGGGCTGATGGCAGCTTTCTCGTTCTGCAGAGCACCTCCTCTGCTACATCCTTTATGTTCTCTACAGTGTCTCACAGTGACACTATCTCTAACAAATCTCTTACTTTCTCCTCAGTACCTTACAGCTGGAATTCTTGTACTGCCTCTTCTCTTGCTTCCTGCAGGAATTCATCCTTCTCTTTCATGTCCTTTGCCTCTTCCACAGGGCCTTGCAGTGGCACTGCCTCCATATCCATAGGGGAAGCATGTGGAAATACTCCGCCCATGTGGGATACTTATTCCATTTTTCAGTCTGCAGCAAATCCTGCCAACTACAGCAAATGTCTCACCTGAGGGGGACTGCCCCTGGGCAAGTTCACTCCAGATTTGGTGAGACCATATAAGAATGGAACATTGTGGGTAAAAGGGTTTATACCAAGCTTTATTCTCACAGTGGAAGGTCAAGTGCTGGAATCATGTCTGCCTCTGGGAAGTCCACAATCCATCTCTGACTCTGCCTCTGGGCAGAGCAATAGGTGGATCTCTTTATAAAGTAACACTAACAATAATGCCTCATTGCCAGAGGGTGTGTAAGCATTAGCCTAGGCAGTAGGCCAATTACATCATCAAGTAGAGTGGGGTAAGGTGAGGATCCCGACTATTGTAACTTCCATTTTCCCTACATTAACACATTATAGGCAATAATTTTTCCAAACACTGGTTAATTTGGCATGATGTGGATAGTTTAATCCTGCAACAGAAATTAATGGAATTCCAAATGAACATATGATCTATAACCTTGGCAATGGGGATGAAATAAAGGTGACACTGACATCAATTAATTAAGGCACATGGGTGTGGGTAAAGTGAAGATTCCTATGGCCAGGATTCTCACCTGGCCCTGGCCAGCTAGCTCACTACACATGTGTGGGCAATACATTGTTATTGACTCTACATAAAGAGCTCCACCAAGGGCTCCACCCAGTGCTCTGGGCGACACAGTGGCACAACTGCTGCATGGCTGCAAGGCTACAGGAGAGCAGAGGCTGGACTGGTGGCAGCGCCAAGGACTGAGACTAAGACGGCTGTGGGGACAGAGAGGCCCAGAGGCCGGGACAGGCTTGCTGCATGCAGACTCACTCTCAGTGGACAGGATTCTAGTGGTTGACCTGCCACTGTGGAAATAAAGTTGGGTATAAACGCTTTCACCCTGTGGGGAAGTTGGGGTTCCTATGGCCAGGATCCTCACGGAACTTAAACCACCTGATGATGTAACTGGCCCACTGCTAGGCTGCCGCTTCCACACCTTTAGGCAATAAGCTATTACTGTGCTGTATAGAGAGCTCGGCCGGTGCTCTGGGTGGAGGTAGAGATGCTAGTGCTCGACCTACCGCCAGAAGAACAAGCCCAGTAATAAACCCTTTTACCCCAAAGAATGTTTTGCTGTCAATTTCTTTGGTCACATTGAATCCATAGCGAACTTGCCCAGGGCTGAAACCCATTGGCAAGACACACCCCAAGAACATTCCGCTGTCATTTCTTTGGTTTCATTTAATGCATAGTGAACTTGTCTGGGCTGAAACCCATTGGCAAGACAATTGGGAAGAAAACTTAGCTGAAGGAATCTTCCAAACTGAAGAAATCTCATGCAAACTATATGCCAAATAAACTTAAGGGTGTCTCCCTGTGTCATATTTGTAAGGTGTAGAATTCTGATATAATTCTCTAGTAACTAGAGAACTTAGAATGGCTAAATTATGCCTAAACACCCCTGTTTCGTGGGAGAATAATATTCACTCACTATTATTAGTAGTACATATAGACATGACATCTTTCTTCCACTAATAAGTTACTAGAAAAAATGAAACTATTCTAAACCAATTCCTCTGAAGTACTGTAGTTCATGGTGTGTCCCCAAGTCCACACCACTTGAAGATTCACTTGCACCTTGTGTTCTTGGAATAAATCTTCTGATCAAGGTGATCTGAGAAGCTTCCCCTGAATTAAAAAGTCCAGTTGTCACTAATTGGGCTCTGATTCTGGCCCTTAATTGGCTCCGTCTCCTAATCCAGTCCATGTGAACTGTCTCCATCAGCACCTGTTCCCCGGAGACCAGATTTCTATCTAGATGTCATTCCTCATCTAGTCATGATGCCGATTTCTATTCCTTCAACTCCACACCTGTATTTAAATGAAAGGGACTTATTGTTTTTAATTGCTCAATCCAAACATCATTTAATTGTTTCTCTGATTGCTAGCATGCAAAGAAAGGCTAGTGAACTTGTGGTCTGAATTTCCAGCAGCCAGCCAATTCTGAGACAGGTTTCTGCAACCAAAATTAATTGCAACATTGATTGGAATGAAGAAAAAGCTTGAAAGTAGAGTTTAACATATAAAAAAAAGAAGAATCTAGGGGGAAAAGTACACTCCCCCTGACTTTTTTTCTTAAGTGTCTTCCAAGGATGTCTTTGGACAAGAAATCAACCATTTCCCCAGTTACCAAGACTCTATATCATTAAAGACAAAGGGCATAGGTGACTTTCCATTAGACAAGGTTATACTGGCAAATGCCAAGCTTTGATATTGTGTATGTACTGTGTGTGCTAGGCAATTTGAAATAGGCCCTGGAGTCTCCAGTGCTATTAATGATTAGACTTCTTTTCTGTGAACTTAAGCATCAACATCTGAAAAGTGACTTTTTCCTGTTATCTACTGTCCTAACACCTGGACTTTGTCAGATGGTAGTCCAACCTGTTTGAATGAAAACCCTGATTTTGGTCTGGTTTTGGACCTTATCTTTTCTGACCTCAATCCATCAGATACAACCCTGACCCATCAAACCACAAAAACCACTGTTTTTGCCTGAATGACTAATGACTCTCTTCTGTCCCCATCGGCCTACCTGGGCTCCCAGTTCAGGACTTCACTGTGGACGTTGAGTTTCCTGTTGCTGCCTTGCCCATCACTGTGAGTTATGAAGCTTTGCAATACCCTGGGCTTCGACTGGATCCTGCTTCAGCCTGAGTGGGCCATGCAGATTGTCCTACAAGAGACAGATGCTGCTGTGGCCTTTGTCTCTAAGGAAAAAACTGTTAGTGAAATAAAAATGTTGGGCCAGATAATTTATAAAATCACCTTCAGGGCTACATTCTATATTCACATTTTATAGATGAAAAAACTGAGGCTCAGAGAGGTTCTTTCTCTTCAACTAAAAGAGAAAATGTGAAGTTGCCTATCGATAAAGGTGGAGGTGTCCTCAGAGATGTGCTGGCAAATGTTTAACAGCTGGATCTCTGGGTCAGGGTGGGAATAGTCCTCATTTGAAGCATTTCTCTGGTGTAATTCTGTGATGCCGGTTTCTGTGATTCTGATTTCTTCCATGATTGCTGATTTCAAACTACCAACATGAGTCAACCAGCGACAAAATTCCTTAAAATTTAATAATCAGCTCTTGGGACCTGGTACCAGGCAGCTCCAGCACACCCCCAACAAAATCTTGTTTTTTTTAGTGAAAATGGAAGGACCACTGACTTATTTGTACTGCATTTCTCTATCCTTTATAGGTAAAATCTCAACCACAATCTGAGGGCCTAGTACAGTCTCCAGGTCTGAGATGAGTCCTGTGCCTAGACTCAGGGACTGTAAGGCCCCTAAGCCAGTGATCCACTGACGGAGCACTGATGTTTTCAGGCTTCCTCATGCCCTTGCTCCCTTCCTTGCCCTTCAGTTCTTTATTTCCACTGTGAGAATAAGCAGGCTCCTCAAGGGCTGGCCTGCTGCCAAGGAACCTACCCACCTTAAAACTTGGTTTTCTATAGATGGTTAACTATGATCCATCCCAAGACACACTTGAGTGCATTTTACTCTCCTTTAATACTCTGTCCCGTTGTGCAGGTGAGGGCTGAAGCACTGAGAGGCAGCTGCAGTTGAATTGGGAAAAGTAGGCGTGGGGCAGTTGTGTGAGAAATGCTCATGCTGAATAAGCTTCCAGATCTATAGCCACTAGGGAAACATGTTATTTCTAATGACATTGAGCTCCTTTACCTTCTTTCACTTCTGACTTATGACACTAAAAATGCATAAAAGCCTTTGATGCTGAGTCAAAGAAACATCAGGTAGAGTTATGTACTCCCTTCTTGAACAAGAGACAGTCCACTATGATGTCATCAAAGATATATTAAATTCAAAATGTAGTCTAGGAAACTCATCATGAATAGCTGTAATTTTTGAAACCAGAATTTAAAAAATACTGAGTCTGGCACAAAAATGAATGAATAGTCATATACAGTCATGACCCCAAATCATATTTCACTGAGCAACTTGTTAACAATTCTGAGAAAAGCAGTCCAAAAGAGAAATAAATGAGAATGCAACCAACAAATGAGTTGGTAAGCAAACCTTTAAAACCGTAGTTATAAAGATCATGTAGCCACATGAAGAATGTTTATGATTTGTTAGGTAAAAAAGATGTGAAATTGCATATCACTAAAAGTAGAACAATATTTTTAAGTGTACACAGGAAAAACGCCCCTGGAGAAACTCCTAAATTATTACATTAGGGTAGGAATGATATTTTTTCCTTGTCCCTCACTTACAAAGTTTCTACAGTATAGTTACATTAGTCTTACACTGGAAGAATTTCTAAGTTAAAAGCAAATAACTAAGTAAAAAACTCATAAGAATCCTGGATCCCTGACCCAGACCCTGACGGCTCTCCTGAACACTGAGAGAGCCCATGCCCTGAATGGGACCCTCGCCGTGCTCTTGCCAGCCTTGTGGCCATTCTCATCACATCTCTGAGACCATAAATATTCCTTCACATACCAAAAAGATTTCTGGCAAAGTGAGGTCATTTTTGTCAACATGATTTTTTTTCTCAATTATCCCAGTGAAAAGCCATGCACCCTTCCCAGTCATGCTATAACTGCTATGGAAACTCACTTAAAGTACAATCTACTTCTGACCGTCCCCTTCCCTTTTACTGTAGTCCTTGGACCCTTATTCCATTGTTAATTCACTTCCTTACATCTTCAACCTCTTCAAACCCTTGGGCCAAGAAAATGACTTGGCCTCCTGGCTTCCCTTGGTTTCACCCAAACTGCTGGTTCCCCTCCCCAACTCTAGTAAAAGGTTTTCCTTCTCTAGCCTCATGTCATTCCACTCTCCCACTTCCATCTCTTATATCTCTCACTCACATCTCCCGCATCTATCCCACTTTTAATAAAACCCTTCATGATGTCATTTACTGTCTCCTGGTAACTTTTTCTTTCACTCAAGACTCTTACACATGGCTCACCATCTCCCTTTTTATTGCCACCAGCAAAATTCAAATATGGATCAATGCTGTATCTGCATTTTCTATTTCTATACCAAGCTGCTATGAACTGCTAAAGAAGCAAACAGCTCTGCAAATGTATGATGTCTTAGTGCTTCCTCAATTCTATTTCATTCATCTTTACCTGAGATGGAAAGAAAGGCCTTTGGTAAGCCAAGCAGCAAATTGCGTAGTCTGTGCCACTATTGATCATCTTTCAGCAACAAACTTACCCTTCAAATATATGCTCTGTGACAATGGATGGAATTGCTTTTAGAACTTCTCTGTTAAAGTGAACATGATAGTAAACCTCAGTAGAGAAGGCTAGAGGGCCATCGCAGGAGGAAGGGGCTCTCCTGAGGTTTCTGGCTGCAGCATGGTGGGTCAGCAGTGTGGGTGTGAGGACATCTGGGGGTACTTAACACATTTATATTATAGAGACAGCCTCTTTCCTTGAACTTTATGAACCAACTTCTGTTAGCTTCAAGCTTTCCTTCTGCGACTTTGTCACCTCTCTCAGCCTTCCTAGAATTGAAGAGAGTTAGGGGCCTTGTTCTGGATGTGGCTTTGCTTAAGGGAATGTTGTGGCTGGTTTGATCTTCTATCAAGACCACTAAAACTTTCTCCATATCAGCAATAACGCCATTTTGCTTTCTTATCATTCATGTGTTCACTGGAGTATCACTTTTAACTTCCTTCAAGAACTTTTCCTTTGTATTCAAACTTGAGTAACTAACTGTTTGGTGCAAGACGTCAAGCATTTGGCCTATCTCGGCTTTTAACACGTCTTCCTCACCAAGCTGAATCATTTCTAGGTTTTGATTGAAGATGACAGACATTCAACTCTTCCTTTCACTTGAACACTTACAGGCCATTGCAGGTTACCAGTTGGCCTAATTTCAATATTGTGTCTCAGAGAACAGGGAGGCCAGAAGAGGACAAGACGGATGGGGAAGGGCCAGTCAGCAGGGCAGTCAGCACACACACATTTGCCAATTACATTTGCTGTCTCATACAGGCGTGGTTCACGGTATCCCCAAACAACTACAATAGTAACATGAAAGATCTCTGATGACAGACAGATCACCGTAACAAACATAGGAATAATGAAAAAGTTTGAAATACTGAGAGAATTACCAAAATGTGACACAGAGACAGGAAGTGAGTGCATGCTTTTGGAAAAATAGCGCTGATAGACTTTTTCGGGCAGGATTACCAAAAACTTTCAATCTGTGAAAATGCACTATCAGGAAGAAGTACAATAAAGTGAAGTACAATAAAACGAGGTCTGCCCAGATTAAACTTCCCATGTTTAAATCACTGTGTGACTTCAATCTCCTGATTGGATCCTGACTGCTGAAATCTAAGAACCAGTCTCTTAATTTACACAGAGAGGGCGAAATTGGTCAAGGGAAAATTTGTCTATATTCGCTGCTTCCACTTCTTGATGTTCTATGCAGTCTTCATCCTACTACACTCTAGCTTCCACCCCCACCACTTCACTGAAAATATTTTCTCCAAGATCATCAATAACATTGTTGCTAATTCCAATAGACAGCATTTTGGACCTCGTCTTATTTGACTTATCTCTTGCATCTGACACTGGTTGTCTGTATTGAGTAACATACTTTCCTGGTTCTCCTTGTTTGACGACTTGTTCCCAGTCTCCTTTAGAGGCAGTTCTCTCTGTTTCTTCCAAGTTGATGTTTCGCCAGGATTCTGCCCTCGGTCTTCTCACTCCACACAATTGCTGTGTGACTTCTTCCATTCCCATGGTTTGAACTCTCACTTACATGAGACACATCCTGGATCTGTATGCTTACTTCAGATCTCTGTCCTGAGCACTATTTTTCCTCTACACATTTTTGTCATGTTTCACAGGCAACTCAAACTCAGTTTGTCCAAACTTAAACGGTCATCTTCTCTGCCAGATGTATTTGTCTCCTCCATTTTCGGCATCAGTAAATAACACCACCAGTCACCTTGCCCGAGGCAGTCACCTGAATATTATCCCACATTTTCTTTCTTTCTCTCACTTTCAAAATCCATCAGCCACAAAATCCTATTGATTCTTCTTTCTGAATAGTTCCTGAATCTGCCAACTTCTTTCCATCCCCATGGTCAATACTTTAGTAAGGGGGTGAAATCTGAATGAGTAAGTAGGAAATTTATTCAAGAAGTAAGTGGACAACATGAAGGGGAGCATTCCAGATGGCGATCACAGCTTGCATGAGAGCATAGATGCATGAAACAGTATGATCTGAGTCCATGTTGTTCTTTACCATACCTGCCATATGGTTGGTTTTAAATATCAATGGCTAGGCTACAGAACCCAGTTTTATAATCAAACACTAATCTAGGTATTGCTGTGAAGGTATTTTGTAGATATGGTTAACATCTATAATTAGTTGCCTTTACATAAAGGAGATTACCTTTGACAACCTAGGTGGGCCTAACCCAATTAGATGAGGGGCTTAAGAGCAAAATTGAAGTTTCCTGAAGAAAAAGAAATTCTGCCTTAAGAATACAACATTAAGTTCTGCCTGAGTTTCCAGCCTGCTGGCCTGCCCTACAAATTTCAGGCATTCCAATTGCATGAGCCAGTTCTTTAAAAAAATGATAGATGATAGATAGATAGATAGATAGATAGATAGATAGATAGATAGATAGATAGATAGATCTCCTATTGGTTTGTTTCTCTGGAGAATCCTGACTGATCCATCTGCAAAATTCCTCCACTTGGCCTACTTGAATTCTTGATTGCCAAGCCCACACATGAGTCTGTCTCATTATTTCAGACTGCCATTTAAATCCCCCTGCATTCAGCTAAATCACAAGATATGAAAACCAAAGATCATGTTTTTCATATTCCATGTATGAAGTCATGTGGTATTTGTGATAAGAGCTGTACATTTTAGCAGTTGAAAATATACTTTGTTGAAATATTTGGTTATGAGAAAAAGAAAAACAGAATATCAGGAGAAAACTCTTTTGGTTACCAATCAACTGACCTGAGCACTGAACAAAAATCGGTAATTTTTCCTTTGGCTCATAGAAAAAGAAAAAATTAACTAGTTTAGCACATCGGTCTAAACTAAACTCCATATTTAGCTACTGTCTTAATACACTTCTTTTTTAAACCGGGGGAAGCTGTGGGAGCAAGGAGGCAATGAGGAGTATCCTCTGGCTGGCACATTTCATTTCATTTCTGATGTTGAGAACTAGAAGAAAGAAAATCTCTTGCCCAGTTAGCATCTGTAGCAGGCAGAAGAACCCACTTTTACTGTCCAAATATCTAGGGATGTGAAGCGGACATTCTTGAATCAAGTTTCCCTCCAGAAATGATCTGGGTTAGTTCAGTAATCATTAACATTATCTGCAAATGCAAAGAAGTCTCCCTTATAACAACTCCCCATCCTGAGAGGTTCCATCACAACCATAAAAAGGGAGCATCTCCAAGCATATACTCTTCACTGCAGAAAAATTTAGCAGAACAAATGACCCCCAAAGGGCTTCTGTGACTCATGCTAACCCCACAGCACCTGACAGAGTCAAAGGATTCATTCCTTTGTTCATTAGCACAGCAAATATTTTGAGATTTGTTTTTTGTTTTTGTTGTTTGTTGTTCCACTTTCAGGGTAGAGGTAAGGAAGAAAAGCATAGGAATTCTCTGAAAAGATTTATAGTTTTGTGTAGCGACATGTCAGTTTTGAATTAAGTAAGTGGACTAAAAAACTTCAGGTTGAGTCTAATATTGTATAATTTTGAGTTTTTAGCTTAACAGTTCCTTGCACTTAGAATTTGCATTAAAGTAATTATGGAATGCATTACCTGAAATGTGGAACAATTAGCAACTGAACTGCATGTGGATACCACAAAGTAAACTCAAGAAAACTATAATAATCATACTGTTAGAATGAAGAACTGAAAATTTGGGATGGGATTTAAACACATTAATAACTTGGTCTTAAAAAGGACCTTCCAAATTCAGTTTACTTGTGTGAAGTTTTCAAGTAAAATTTTCTTCAACTTTTTTCTTAAAGATCAAAATTCACCACGCAACCAAGTTTGTAGGTCCCCTGCTACTCTATTTATGACATATTTTAGTGGTATATGATTAAAAGAGTCAGAATATACGCAAAAGCCAGGAATTTTTCTGGTTTCTACTGTGGAAAGTTATTTCTGAATCTCATCTTAACATTACCACCACTACCCCATCATTTTTTGTTATAAACATTCTGGAAAGGCCTAAGGAGTTGGCAGAATAGGGTGTCAAGCACTTTCTTAGCATTCAAAGAGTTTGTTACGAAGAATAGTTAATGAAATTTGGATGGTGGGATTCTAAAATGTTTTTTAAAGGGGCACTAGATTGTTATCCAAACCTGAAATTCAGTTACCATGGAAGCTATGGTGCTACATACAAATATTAGGTTTATCTCAAGACTCCATTCATTGGATCTGATTTTACTACAGACGAAGGCATGAATGATGTTGCCTCAGTTTTGACATTCGTGGAAAGTAAGCAATATTGGAAGAGACTTTTAAAAATGACACAGACTTAGTTATAGTGTAAAAGTCACATATATTCTCATTTAATGGGGTAACATATATTAAATCCCTAAGAAGAGCATCTTGATATTGACAATATATTGACGAAGATGCTGTTGACACACAATGGGCACTTGAATGTTCGCTAAAAAATACTAACTAAACAAGCATGCGATTGTTCTTGAGAACATTTTCTCAGATTCTTTTGTTATCCAGCAGTTGTTGGTCACAGTCAGCCCCCAACTGGCATTTCCATTTAGTTCCAGCCGAGTGAACCGGCCGGTATTAGAGCTGCAGCCTCGCACAGGTTCTGCATCAGGTACACATTGATGAGGGACTGTTTGGCAGCAGTGTCAATTCTGGCCTCTCAACTAACTCACACAGAGTAATTCTATCCATTGCTGAATTATAAGTGCTACAGATGGAGAGATCCTCCCTCTCTTTTTAGACCAGAAATGAAGGAAATGCAGAGGCATTTGGGAGCAGCTGAAGCCTTGGCAAGAGCCGTCTCAGGAGTGGCTGCTCGGAGCAGTCATCCCCCTCCCTTGGGAAGCAGTGGGGGTGCGGGTAAAGTGGGGTTCCTATGGCCGGGACCCTCACTGAACTTAAACCACCTGATGATGTAACTGGCCTGTTGCTATGCTACCGCTTCCACACCTTTAGGCAATAAGCCGTTATTGTGTTAATATAAAGAGCTCTGCCCAGGGCTCTGGGTGGGACACAGTGGCAGGTCTGCAAGGCTGTAAGAGAGCAGAGCAGAGGCTGGAGTGATGGCAGCGCCGAGGACAGAGGCCCAGAGGATGGCTGTGCGGGACGGCCGTGCAGAGGGGCCCAGAGGACGGCTGTGTGGGACGGCCGTGCAGAGGGGCCCAGAGGACGGCTGTGTGGGGGACGGCCGTGCAGAGGGGCCCAGAGGACGGCTGTGTGCGGGACGGCCGTGCAGAGAGGCCCAGAGGACGGCTGTGTGTGCGGGACGGCCGTGCAGAGGGGCCCAGAGGACGGCTGTGTGCGGGACGGCCGTGCAGAGGGGCCCAGAGGACGGCTGTGTGCGGGACGGCCGTGCAGAGGGGCCCAGAGGACGGCTGTGTGCGGGACGGCCGTGCAGAGGGGCCCAGGACGGCTGTGCAGACAGGGGGGTCCAGAGGTACAAACCAGCTTCCTGCATCCGAAGCAGCAATGATAACAGACTCGCTCTGAGTGAACGGGATTTTAGTGACTGACCTGCCACCTGGAAATAAAGTTGGGTATAACCTTTTCACCCCAAGAACCCTTTGCTGTAAATTTCTTTGGTCACAGTGAATCTACAGTGAACTTGCCTGGGGCTGAAACTCATTTGCAAGACAGGGGGTGCTGCCTAAGAGCCTCTCAGGTTGGCCCACGCTCCAAGATGAGGGAGGATACTGGAGGTAGAAGGAGCATGACGGGTGAGAAAGAGACAAACAGGCATGCAGCTGTGCCTGCCAGCATCCAAAATGCTGGACTCCTCTCAGGTGTCACCAAGGGAAACCCAAGTTAAGGCCTGTTAACCACAGAAATACTAAGAGGCCGGGAAACCAGGGCCAGTGAAAGCTTAAGGAACTGGAGTGTTTTATTTCAAAGAAGGGAAGCTGAGCAAGATGTATTGGGGGCTACTTATGACTCAAAAGGAAGAAATAATTCCACCGCTGGAGCACCGATGCAACGAGCCAGGCATTTTCACATGCTTGACCACCATTTTATCTTAATAGCAACCCTATGAAGGACCAATTTATGCATGAGAAAACTGAGACACTCAAAACTTCAGCAACTTAAACAACATAGCTGGGATTGGATGGATGAAGCTGGGATTCTCTTCCTCGTCATCCTGACTAGCACAGTCTTCCCTACATAGCAGTCACTGCTCTAGAAAGTATCCTACTCACAGGCAGATCTGCTTATAATCCCAGAGACAAGGCTCTAGTAGAGTAGGAAGGTAGCCTGTAGAAGCACCTCATGCCTTATTAGCCTGTGTCTGCTCACAGCAACACAAATTGCACTTCTCTCACCCCTCTCTACCCAGCACAGATGCCACACTTGTCCCAGGCTATAGAAGGACTTCCAGTTCAAATCCCTGAGTGACTCAGAGACATACTGGTGATTTCTATACACACACACACTCCTCCCTCAAAGCTTTTGCATTGAAGTCATAAACTTCAATAAAAAAGTGAGTGCTCTCCAGTAAAGAAGCATAGGTCTCTGACTTGGCCAATATTGCCTGAAGAGTTAACCAGTCATTCCTGTAAAGTTACATTAGGCAGAGACCAATAATGGTAACTCAATAACAGTCCCCTTCACCACATCCTGGGGTCCTGGGGTCACCAATGCAGAATGGTATTAGCTAATGTCTGACATTCCTAAAGCCAGAGAAGGGCAGAGGGGGACTTGAAAGAAATTGGGATTTGGAGCTCCAAGAGGGGTCACATGGAATTTAGAGGATGGAAGCACAAGGTTCATCTTTTAGGATTTGCTCTGGGTTTAAGATAGAAGTAATGAGGACCTTGGATTTCTCTTTAGATTATACTCCCCAAGTTAACAGACTTGGGAAAGAGGTGCAACTTTGCAGAAATGAATTCTACATTTGTTTGAACTGCCCTAAGAGTTAAATAGAGCTTACATGAAAGTGAAAAAACTTCAACTTCATACACAGTCATATTTAATTAATATTTGCTACATTGGCCTGAACTGAAGAAAACTCTGACAGTATGTAAGATTAAGTATGACAGATAAAGTTCGCCATCCAGATGTGTTTTTTTAGCTAAAAGTTGATTTTTTTTAATTAAAGTATCATTGATATACAATCTTATGATAGTTTCACATACCCAACACAATGATTCAACATTCACCCAAATTATCAAGTCCTTACTCCCTCCAATGTGGTCACATGTCTATCAATGGAATAAGATGTTATAGAGTCATTAATTGTATTCTCCGTGCTATACTACCATCACTGTGACCTATTATGATTGTGAATTATTCTGGCCCTTAATATCCTTCTCCCTCCCCAGGCCCTCCCCTTTGGTAACCACTAGTCTCTTCTCAGTGTCTATGAGTCTACTGCTTTTTTTGTTCCTTCTGTTTTGCTTTTTTATATTCTACAAATGAGTGAAATCATTTGGTACTTGACTTTCGCTACCTGACTTATTTCACTGAGCATAATACACTTTAGATCCACCCATGTGGTTGCAAATGGTAGGATTTCTTTTCTTTTCATGGCTAAATAATATTCCATTGTGTACCACATCTTCTTTAACCATTCATCTATTGATGGACATTTAGGTTGCTTCCATATCTTGGCTATTGTAAATAGTACCACAATAAACGTAGTGGTGCATATATTTTTGAATAAGGGATCCTATTTTTTTTAAGTAAATTCCTAGGAGTGGAATTACTGGGTCAAACGGTATTTCTATTTTTACTTTTTTGAGGAACCTCCATATTGCTTTCCATAGCAGTGGAACCAATTTGCAGTCCCACCAAGAGTGCAGGAGGGTTCCCTTTTCTCTACAGTCTCACCAGCATTTGTTGTTTCTTATCTTTTTGGATAATGGCCATCCTAAATGGTGTGAGGTGATATCTCATTGTGGTTTTAACTTCCATTTCCCTGATGATTAGTGATGTAGAGCATCTTTTCATGTGCCTGTTGGCCATTCAAATTTCTTCTTTGGAGAAGTGTCTGTTCAGATCCTCTGCCCATTTTTTTTCTTTGTACATTTTGGATGTTAACCCCTTATTGGATATGTCATTTACAAATATATTCTCCCATACTGTAGAATGCCTTTTTGTTCTGCTGTTGGTGTCCTTTGCTGTACAGAAGCTTTTTAGTTTGATGTAGTCCCATGTGTTCATTTTTTATTTTGTTTCCCTTGCCAGATATGTTTTCAGGGAAAAGTTGCTCATGTTTATATTCAAGAGATTTTTGGCTAAGCTTTCTTCTATGAGTTTTATGGTTTCATGACTTATATTCAGGTCTCTGATTCATTTCAGGTTTACTTTTGTGTATGGAGTTAGACAGTAATCCAGTTTCATTCTATTACATGCAGCTGTCCAGTTTTGCCAACACCAGTTGTTGAAGAGGCTGTCATTTCCCCGTTGTGTATTGATGGCTCCTTTATGGTATATTAATTGGCCATATATATATATGTGTGTGTGGGTTTGTATCTTGGCTCTCTTTTCTGTTCCATTGATCTATAGGTCTGTTCTTGTGCCAGTGCCAAACTGTTTTGATTACTATTGCTTTGTAGTAAGCTTGAAGTTAGGGAGCATAATCCCTTCAGTTTTGTTCTTCCTTCTCAGGATAGCTTTGGCTATTCAGGGTCTTTTGTGGTTCCATATGAATTTTAGGACTATTTGTTCTAGTTTATTGAAGAATGCTGTTGGTATTTTGGTACTTTGGATTGCATTGAATCTGTAGATTGCTTTAGGCAGGATGGCCATTTTGACAATATTAATTCTTCCAATCCATGAGCATGGGATAGACTTCCATTTATTGGTATCTTCTTTAATTTCTCTCATGAGTGTCTTTTAGTTTTCAGAGTAAAAGTCTTTCACTTCCTTGATTAGGTTTATACCTAGGTATTTTATTCTTTTTGATGCAATTGTAAATGGAATTGTTTTCTTGATTTATCTTTCTGCTAATTCACCATTAGTATATAGGAATGCAACAGATTTCTGTGTATTAATTTTGTGTCCTGCCACCTTGTTGAATTCAGTTATGAGTTCTAATAGTTTTTTGGTGGAGTCTTTAGGGTTTTCTATGTATAATATCATGTCATCTGCAAACAGTGACAGTTTAACTTCTTCCTTACCAATCTGGGTGTCTTTTATTTCTTTGTTTTGTCTGATTGCTGTGGCTAGGACCTCCAGTACTATGTTGAATAGAAGTGGGGAGAGTGGGCATCTTTGTCTTGTTCTCGATCTTAGAGGAAAAGCTTTCAGCTTCTCACTCTTAAGTATAATGTTGGTTATGGGTTTGTCATATATGGCTTTTATTATGTTGAGGTATGTAGCCTCTATACCTATTTTGTTAAGAGTTTTTATCATGAATGGATGTTGAATATTATCAAATGCTTTTTCAGCATCTATTGAGATGATCATGTGTCTTTTTTGTCCTTTTCATTGGTGTGATATATGATGATGATTGATTTACGAATATTATATCATCCTTGCATTCTCAGAATAAATCCCACTTGGTCATGATGGATGATCTTTTTGATGTATTTTTGAATTCAGTTTGCTGCTACTATTTTGTTGAGTATTTTTACATCTATGTTCAACAGGAATATTGGTCTGTTTTTCTTTTTTTGTGGTATCTTTGTCTGGTTTTGGCATTAGAGTGATGGTGGCCTCATGGAATGAGTTTGGAAGTATTCCCTACTCTCCTACTTTTTAAGAATATTTTAAGGATAGGTATTAGCTCTTCTTTAAATGTTTGATAAAATTCAGCGGTGAAGCCATTTAGCTGGGAGTTTTGTTGTTGGGTAGCTTTTTGATTAGTGGTTTGACTTCATTGCTAGTAATTGGTCTGTTCATATTTTCTTTTTCTTCCTGGGTCAGTCTTTGAAGGTTGTATTTTTCTAGAAAGTTATCTGTTTCTTCTAGGTTATCCAATTTGTTAGCATGTAATATTTCATAGTATTCTCCGATAAGTCTGTATTTATGTGGTCTTTAATGATTTTTCCTTTCTCATTTCTGATTCTGTGTGTGTAGACTCTCTTTTTTTCTTGATAAGTCTGGCTAGGGTTTATCTATTTTGTTTATTTTCTCAAAGAACCAGCCCCTGGTTTCACTGATTCTTTCTACTGTTTTATTCTTCTCCATTTTATTTATTTCTGCTGTGATCTTTGTATCTTTCCTTCTACCAACTTTGGACCTCATTTGTTCTTTTTTTCCAGTTTGTTTAATTGTGAGTTTAGACTATTTATTTGGGATTGTTCTTGTTTCTTAAGGTATCCCTGTATTGCTATGTATTTTCCTCTTAGAAATGCCTTCACTGCATCCCATAGGTTTTGGGCTGTTAAGTTGTTGTTTTCATTTGTCTCCATATATTGCTTGATCTCTGTTCTAATTTTGTCATTGATCCATTGATTACTTAGGAGCATGTTGTTAAGCCTCCATGTGTTTGTAGGGTTTTTTTGTTTTCTTTGTGTAATTTATTTCTAGATTCATACCATTGTTGTCTGAAAAGCTGGTTGATATAATTTCAATCTTCTTGAATTTATTGAGGCTCTTTTTCTGGCCTAGTATGTCATCTCCTCTGGAAAATGTTCCATGTACACTCGAGAAGAATGTGTATCCTGCTGCTTTTGGGTGGAGTGTTCTATAAATGTCTGTTAGGTCCATCTATTCTAATGTATTGTTCAGTACTTTTGTTTTCTTACTTATTTTCTGTCTGGTTGACCTATCGGTGCGAATGGCATGTTAAAGTCTCCTAAAATGAATGCATTGAAGTCTATTTCCTCCTTTAATTCTGTTAACATTTGTTTCACATATTTAGGTGCTCACATATTGGGTGCATAGATATATATAATCTTTATAGCCTCTTGTTGGACTGACCCTTTATCATTATGTAATGTCCTTCTTTATCTCTTGCTACTTTCTTTGTTTTGAAATTTATTTTGTCTGATACAAGTACTGGTACTCCTGCTTTTTTCTCCCTATTATTTGCATAGGATATCTTTTTCTATCCCTTCACTTTTAGTCTGTGCATGTCTTTGGGTCTGAAATGAGTCTCACAGGCAGCATATAGATGGGTCTTGTTCTTTTATCAATTCTGCCACTCTGTATCTTTTGATTCGTGCATTCAGTCTGCTTGCATTTAAAGTGATTACTGATAGATATGTGCTTATTGCCATTGTAGGCTTTAGATTTGTGGTTACCAAAGGTTCAAGGATAGCTTCCTTACTATGTAACAGTCTTTCCTAAACCACTGATTATTTCAAATACAATCTAAAGGCACTTTCTTTCCCTCTTCTTCCTCTTTCTCCTCCACACTTTACATATTAGGTGCCATATTCTGCACTCTTTGTCTATCCCTTAACTGATTTTGTGAGTGGTTGATTTAATTTTGTATTTGCTTGGTAATTAATTAGTCTACCTTTACTGTGGGTATATTTTCTTCGGTGACAGCTATTTAGCCTTAGAAACATTTCCATCTAGAGCAATCTCTTTAACATATCCTGTCGAGCTGGCTTAGTGGTGGTGAATTCTTTCAACTTTTGTTAATCTGAAAATTGTTTAATCCCTGTTTCAAATTTAAATGATAATCTTTCCAGGTAGAGTATTCTTGTTTGGAGGCCTTTCTGTTTCATTACATTAAATGTATCGTGCCACTGCCTTATGGCCTGTAAAGTTTCTGCTGATCAGTCTTCTGATAGCCTAATGTGGTTTCCTTTATAAGTAATATTTTTTCTCTCTCTGGCTGCTTTTAATACTCTCTACTTGTCCTTGATATTTGCCATTGTAATTATTATGTCTTGGTGTTGTCTTTCTAGGGTTCTTTTTGTTAGGAGATCTCTGTGCTTCTTTGACCTCAAAGAGACCTTCTATCCCTTTTTCTCTCTCCTTCTTCTGCTACCCCTATAATGCAAATATTGTTGTTTGGATTGTTCACACAGATCTTACTATTCTTTCATTTCTAGAGATCCTTTTTATCTCTTTTTTTTAGTTTCTTCATTTTCTTGCTCCCTAATTTCCAAATCATCTACAACTTCTTCAACCTGTGTAAGCCTGCTCTTAATTCCCTCCATTGTATTTTTCATTTCAGATACTGTATTCTTCAGTTCTGAGTGATTTTCTTCAGGGTCATCTATCTTTATGTTGAGGTCCTCCCTGAGATCTTGAATATTTTTCTGTAGATCTGTGAGCATGTTTATGACTTTTACTTTGAAATCTTTATCAAGATGATTGGTGATCTCAATTTCACTCAGTCCTCTTTCTGGTGTTTTGTCTTGTAGTTTTGTTTGGACCAAATTCCTCTTCCTCTTCATTTTTTTCATTGTTTCCTATGGTGTAATAGCTTTATGAAGGAGGTACCCTCTAGTGCCTGGAAGCTCAATTTCCTGTGTGGGAGCCCCAGCTGTTGGCATGCAGTGCATGGGGCACCTTTCTGTCTGGCTTGTAGTGACCCGACTTCAGATGGACTGTGTGGGCCTTGAGCTAATTGGGTGAGCAGGGAGAATACTCAAGGCTGTGCTGCTGGAGTTGCTATA
Source organism: Smutsia gigantea (assembly GCA_032199065.1). NCBI lineage: Eukaryota > Metazoa > Chordata > Mammalia > Pholidota > Manidae > Smutsia > Smutsia gigantea. The sequence continues at coordinate 99,712 of JAVSCE010021259.1, read as the reverse complement.
GCAGCGCCACACCCATCCAGTCTGCAGCAATGGCAGGGACTGCAGGTGATCAGGACAGGCTCATGCTGGGAGGAAGGAGATCCTGGGACTGGCTCCTGCAGTACTTCTGTGGGTGGGCCAAATTAGAGCCAAGAAAACTGGGAGGGTCTCCCTCTACCTTCCTGGCTGCAATGCCTTCCTCCACTGCTGGGGCAGGTGGGCCTTGTATGCAGGGAGGAGATTTAGTGCTGTGCTGCTGGAGCTGCTGTGGGCAGAGCCACCCTCCAGGTGGCCTGATGCAGTAACAGGGGCTGCTGGCAAGCAGGACTGGCTCCTGCTGGAAGGAAAGGGCTCCCCAGGCTGGTTCCTGCATGCAGCTCCCAAGCTGGCCCAAAATAAGGCTGAGAAAGCTGGGAGGGTCTCCCTCTGCCTACCCAGGAGCAAAGTCTGATTTCACTGCTGGCTGGCCATGGCCACAGGTAGGAGCCTCAGGGCTGCACTGTCAGTGAGGGGACTGGAGCATCTAAAGCTCCTGAGAGTTCCTAACCTGCTGGGCTGAGGGTGGGCTGGGGACGTATTGCCCACTTGACCTTTCTCCTAAGCAGAAAGCACTGTGTAATCCTTGTCCCTCTGGTAACCCTCTCACTGCTGGTAAATCTTTCAAATTACCTGCTTTGCTTTTTCTCAGGCGGACTAGTAGAGCATGCCTATTCTCCACAAAAGGCTGGGATCTCAGGCTTCCTGAGTATTGTGCCTGTCTCTGTTGTCCAGCCCCACTAATCACTAGATCACCATGTAATGTGGGTTTTTGTTCCTGGAACAGATCTCCAGGGCCAGGTGTTCAGCGGTCCTGGGTTTCTACTCCATCCCCACTCCATTCCTCTTCCTCCCATCTGTGGCCTGGGATGGGGGGGAGGGTTTAGGTCCCTCCATATCATGGCTTTGCCACTTTATCCTCTTCTGTAGGGTCTTCTCTTCTTCCCCAGATGTAGGTAGCCAGTTGTGCAGTCTCCAGGTCATTTTCAGGTTTAGTTGTATTTGCTGTATTTTTGTATTCTGTGATTTTGGGAGGTCTTTTGCCATGCCTTCTTACTCCACTATCTTTTTCCCAGAATCAAAACAACAAAAAAAAATCCAGATCTGGTTTTAAATATAACTTGTTTATGCAAATCCGCAAAGCTCCTTTACCCCTGGTCCATTAGATTTTTCAGGTGAAGTCTGAAGACTCTTATCATATGAGAAGGGATTAGGCTATTACCAACCATTAATCCTATGGCCCTAACTAGTTAGTTACCCAGCAGCTGGGAAATCATGAAAGTGAAATTAAGATACTTGGGAATCGATTAGAAAATTCCTAAAAGCTGACGCATCATCATCTGAGGAAAGAAAACATCATGGGAAAATGATCCAAGAAATTCTAATAAGAAAATTACACAGTGTACACAATTGGGAGGAAGGTATGAGGAGTCTGGAGGTGACTAGAAGGAGGTGAGTCAAGAAAAGATAAAAACTAAAAATTGAGAAAGCACCTAGATCAGCTTGCTTGACTTCTCAAGTTTTCTCTAAGTGCAGACTTGCTCACCACAAGTCTTTGCCCCTAAACTGTTGGTCACCAGTCAACAAAGTGGGCACATGACTTGAAAAAACCAGAGGAAGCCCATTTTCATCTGGTGTCCATTACGTTTTCCTTCCTGAAGCCAGTTAGGGATCACAGCATCCTGGTGAGTTAGAATTGCCTGCCACCTGAACTGACGGCTGGTCCAGTCCTTCTGGGGGAAAGACAAGAAAACCAAATCTCAAAGAACTTAAAGAATTTACTCAAGTTCACCATGAAGCCCAAGCCTCATTCTAGGCTTGCTATATACCAGGGTGTCTCAATATCTTTACCAAAAACAGAAACAAAAAACCACTAATGGGTTAATATGAAAAGTATTTTTCTACAAAGCAGTGTATTTTCAAAGGTAATATTCTTCCTCTCAACTCCTAAATGTATCTTTATAGGTCATAACCACCCTTTTACCCTGGAAAAAAACACCTCATCCTTAAATGCCCTAAGGAAAGTGTTTTGCATCTTCTGGTTTCACAATGAACTTGACAATATCGTTTAGTGCATTTATATGCAGCATAATTTGGTGACCTGAGATCAAACCCTAACTAAGCCATTTAGTAGCTAAAGCCTCTCTGAGTCCCAATTTCCTATTCTGCAAAATAAGGGTAATAATATTTACCTCATGGAGTTTTTATGGGGATTAAATCTAAAATGCATAAAACTTTTAGTACAGCACCAGGCATTAATTCTATAAATTAGTACTAAATTATTTACATGCCCTTTCTTTTGCTTACATTACTTAGTTTCCACACTTTATTTCTTTTATATTAAGTAGTTTCCACCAATTCTTGGCATAGCTTGCCTGTATTTTGCTTGGGACCTGTCATTCATTTACTCAACAATAAGCTCTGAGGGCCTAATGTGTGCCTGGCACTGTTTCTGGTAACAGGGGTGCAATAGCAAGGCAGACATATTTCCTTGCTCTAGAATCTTCTTCCAGGAGACTGTGCTTACTGATGGTGGCTCTCTCATTGCTCTGACAATATTCTGTTTTCAACATGACAGGTGTGCTGTCTACTTCATGTTCACATATCACTACAAAAACGTATTTTGGACACTGTTATTTGGGATATTGATTATGGGTGTTTTGAAAAATTGAAATGACAATAGCCTAAGCAAAACAGAAGTTTATTTCTCCTTCATATGTAAATCTAAGCTGTTAGGTGGTTTGAAGAAGTCATGACTCTGTTACTTTGGTTGTCTAGGCATCAAGGTTTCCTTCATTTTATTGATTCCACATCCCCTAGAGTGTGGCCTTCATTTACTGGTCAAAGCTGCCTCTTATAACCACTCGCAGAGGAAGAGGAGGGCAAGAAGTGTCTTTTTATGGGATGAATTGGGAAGTGCACACATGTCTTCCAGTCCCATCCCATGGACCAGAAAGAACTCAGTCATGCGGCCATACTGCAAGGGAAGCTGGGAAATGCAGTCTCCAGCTGGGTAACCACACGCATGCCCAGCTAAAACTCAAAGGGAAGGTGGATATTAGAGGCCAACTTTTGGTGTCTGCTGCAAACAGAGAGGAGGCTCTCCCAAGAAGGAAACTAGACAACCAGCTACAACCTCACAAATATTGGAGCCCCGCTAGACCATGGATGAGAAAGACTCTATCTACTGTTATATAGGAACATATCCTTACACTAGCCATACACATGTTCTTTGCATAAACCATGTAGGTAGGGTATTTTCAGCTTTTTTTTTTAAAGAAGAGTTATTCATGTTTTGAGAATGTCTCATCAGCAAAACACACTGAACTGGCCATTGCCAGATACTTATTTAGAACAACAAACAAAAGGGATATTACAGCCACATAAAATCTAAAATGTACATTACTTCCTTACAGAGAGAATTACCACAACCTGTATTTTTGTCATGGAGCATGACTGATTAATTCCTAGACCCATTAGACCAAAGGTAATTTCCACCAATCAGCTTTCAGTCATGAACGAGTTGTTAGTCTACTTTACCTCTCAAAACAAAACCATAGTAATAGATGTTGTAGCATTTTATATGAGCAACATATATACTCAGTGATACAATGAACTAGCCAATTATCAGTTAATGAGAAAAGGATGACATTTGCAAAATTATCTCCCAGTGGAGAGACAAGACCAGAATATTTGACACTTTAAATAAAAACACAAACCTAGGGGACTTTGCACAAACACGATGTGGCTGCATATATAACCTCCTAAGGCTTTGCTACTCTCAGAGTTGCTTCTGTTTAGACATTACCATTTAGCTATCAACTTGAATAAGAAACTACGTAGATGCCACAGGAACACAAAGTTTCCTATCATGGCATACTAAGGCCCCATGTCATAATCAGTAGTTAAATTTTATTGAACTCTTCCTATTCTAAACACTGAGCATAGATCACATCATTGGATCTTTAGAATAGCCCCCATGAGTTAAGTACCAACTGATTTCATAGGTGAGAAAATTGACCCATAGAGCAGTTGGGTGACTTTCCCTGAGTTGTGCAACTGAAAGGGGGTAGAGTCTGGCTTCCCAGGGCATACCCTTCACCATTGCACCACTCCACCTCTTAAATAACAAAAGGCCTCTGCTTACGCTTTTCACTTCACTTCTTGCCTCTTCTAGCTTAAAATATAAGCCTAAAATATACTGAGCCATTTGCATTCCCTGACACATGCCCTGCATCCCCTTGCTCACTTTCCCAAAGTGTCCTTCTTCTAGGCTCTTCACCTAGTTAATTCCCACTTGCATTTTAGATCTCTGCTTAGATAGTGTCACCATCTAGCAACGTCTTCTTTGCTATCACCTACGCCCATCACAAAGCCCAAGACAGGTCTGTTTTTATGCCCCTGTGCTCCCCCCTAGCTAAACCCCTATCCTGCTGTATGAATTTGCCCTTTTATTTATTTGTGTATTTCCTGGGACAGAAAGATGCTTGAATGCCAAGAATTCTGTCATGATGGCTTTATGCTCCACATGCCTAGCATCATGGCTTACAGGGAATGTATACTGCTACCAATATCATTTAGTTGGAAAATGTTACATTGAAAAGCATTTTTACATACTGTTTCTCTAGTTTCCCAAAACCCATTCTCTTCATTGGATAGAAATTTGAATGTTAATTATTAATTTTATTTTTTTACTGTGGCTTAAAAGATACAGGTATGCAGACAGATTTTTCAAAACACATATCATTTCACATTTTGAGAACTTCTCACAATATATTCTAGATTATTCAAAATTTTTTATTCAAAGTAATACATGCAGATAGGAAAACATAGGTCAATAAAAACCATCCTCAATCATCCCACTAGAGGGATAACCACTTTCAACATCTTGGCAGTCTTCAGGTCCTCACATTATTTTCATTTTCTCTCTCAGTCTGGACACATGCATGATGTATGTGTGAGTCATATGTAGCAAATATGTATGCACAGATTGAGAGAGAAAATGTATGTTTACATACATTTAGTTATACATATATTTGAGTACACACATATATATGATTTTATTAATATATTATACATACTGTTTTGTAAAATCCCTTAGTCACTTACAATTTACTAGGAACATAATGTTGCACCAGTATAAACATTTTTTCACATGCCACTGAATCTACTTTGTGGATTTATCCTCTGCCAGATAGTAAGTGACTTGATATATCTGGTTCAATGGCTTCTTCCAAGCGAAGATAAACTTAGTGCCCTCAGTATTTTCATTGGATACATGTCACTTCTTTTCACTGGGTATATTTCCCGGCCTCACGTCTCAGTGAGGATCATCTCCCTCTGAGGGGTAGGCGGTCACCTGAGCCGCCTTGGCCGCACGGAGAGAAAACTGACAGAGAGACAGGAGTCGGGAACCTGAGCTGCACCTGCTGAAGGATGGAGATCAGACGCCCCTCCTCGGGAGCTCCACCGGTGTCCTGGCCTGCTCCTCTATATGCCCTGTTTTATTCTGACCTCTTACTGCAAGTCAATTTTTTCCATTCTGTAGATGAGCAGAGCTATGACAGCATCAGATGCTCGCCTCACGTCTTTTTGTTTAAGCAACGAACAGAGTACAACTAGTATCTCTGAGTCCCACAGATGAGAGAATTTGGGTCAGGGGTCCAACTAGGTCGTGTGCTCTTAGCAGGAAGAGGAAGCAGGCAGTGGCCGCTCTGCCAACGGAAAGGGAAATACCAGAGAAGCAGGATCATGAGCCGGTGATGTCAGACGTGACTCCATGGAATGAACCCCAGGTGCCTGTCCTGCAGAGCCGGAGAGACAAAGAGGAGTGGATGCTGCTAGAATTGAGGCATACAAGAATTTTCCACAAGAACTGCCAGCAATAACTTATCTGATCACTCTGCGACTTTAAGGGCCCACCCTCTGCAGAACCATGAAGCAGGGCAAGTTTGTCATCTGTCTGTGCCAGCTTCAGTTCCAGAGTCCTCCCTCTTCTGCTTGGGCAGTCCCCTTTCTCCTCACGGAGCAGAAGCCCAAACTGTTGCCCCCTTCCCCTGAAAGCCTCCTTCCAAATTCTCATGAAACAATGTTCCACTCCCTTAGAACTCTGCTCTCTCTCTGCAAATCTAACGGACAAGGTCTTTACCAAGTTAGCAACTGTGATGTCTTATTTACAAACACCTCTTCTCATTCCAGAAAGGATTAAGGGCAGCTTATGAGGATACCTAAAATAAGCCCAATAGCTTAACTAAAAGTAGGAAAGAAAAACAATGGTAGGAATATAAAATGAGGCTGGGAATAAGGTTATTTTAAAAAATGTTTCTTCCTACCCTAAAGGCCTATGAGTTTTCTCTGAATAGGTTATTAATTTGGCTCAATGTTTAAGTAACAGCACTAAAGGAGAAATTTAATCAGCTGCCAATTCATAGTGCTCGAAAGGTAAAAATAAATCAATTGCTCAGAAGTAATTCTTAGAACTAAGACTAAAATGAAATTGTTCTTATGTTCCTACAAAGATGGCACAGTTTAACATCATTTAAAAAATGTCCTCACAAAGATAAGTTTATTCAGGCCTCACAATAGCTGATAATAACAGACCCAGAGCTGAAATAAGGGGCCAGCCTGCTAGGCATTTTCCAGGGTTAATAGTTTACAAGAATTGTAAACCAACATCTTTGATAAATTGGAACAGCAGTGTCAGTTGACACAGATTGTTATAAATGATTTCATATGTATCTGGTAAAATAAAAATTAAATTTACCAAATAGGAATCTGCTGAAGAAAACTGTCCTTGAGTCAAAATGGGGAGAGAAAACATAACTTACCTCTAACTCAATTTGGTCTTTGTGGTACATATGAGTAAATTTTTTAGTACAATTATAGCTGAAATAAGCCATTTCTCAGGCACGTGAAGCTGAAATTCTGAATCTGTGTCATTTATGGGCTTGAAGCATTTGTTTGGAAGTGACTTATTCACATTTTAAATACTTTACTCATGCCTCCCGAGAAGTTGTCCAATTCCAAAAATTGCATGTAGTAAGTGCATGTTATAAATGCCTTATTTTAAACACAAAGTCATCTGTATACTACTTTTATTATTAGAAACCATATTTTCATCATCTCAACCAAGTAACTATTGAAAAAATACTTTGAAAATATCGGTTTGATGGGTATGCCTTTACTGTCTAAGGCCCCTGCCTGTTTCAGTCTAGACCCGCGTATACCGAAGCTCAGCCTCATAAAAGCAGCTCCGTACGAGTACTGATGACTTAATGTGCTGCTGGTTCCAGCAGAGAGAAAAGAGATTCCTGTTGTGTGGTTATACCTCTGTATCTACCAGCGCTGAAGTCTAGATAGAATAACTTGATCATGATCAAATATTACCAACCAAATGGGAATCCACTTTGGAAAATTACCAACAGCTGCTTGGAGCCAAAAAAGAGATCAAACAGATAAAGAGCAATGCAAAGACAGCCTGGAATACCAAGAGACGGTTTTTATTGCTCCACATATGCTGTGTGACTGGGGCCAGGATTTAGTGCCTCAGTCTACAGGGAAGAATCAAACAACACTCATCAGCCCTTGATCGTTTACAAATTTCACAAACATCTGTAAGGAAGGATGGTCATTATCTTGGGAAGAGTTCTGACTTCTTTGAAGAAAATTCAAAGAATATATTTGAAAATTCAAGGTGGTACAATGAAAGTAATGGTCCACAGAGAAACTGGGAACCCAGAAGACTAGCTTCATGGCCTCGCTAATAAATTCTGCCAATAGGAAAACTGACTATCTCTGGAAGAGGAACAACTTCCCAAAGTTTTCAAGAAAATTTATCCATCTTGTTCTAGTTTGTACATAAAGGAATACAAATACATATATTTTAGAAAAGTATCTAGGGTGAAAATACCAAATCCTCACCCCGAGTATTTTAGGCCCCTCAAATCTTTTAAAACATGTACCACTCTCCTGCGAGGTGCTACCTGCAATAACACGCCCTGTGCTTTCATACACCAATGCTGGGAAGAAAAATAAAAACATATGTGGCTGGATTTATTTTTCTAAAAAAAGAAAGCCATATTTAAGGTTTCCTGTCCAGATGCATCAGTGAGACACATCTTCCTTGTCTGCCTTTATAATAACCAGTCACGGTACACAATTTTATGTGAACTGACAGGAATACCACAGGAAGAGGGAACTCAAAACTCCTGAACTGGGAGCTAATTTATGCCATAAAGTACAGAAAGGTAGTTTAAGATGGCATTTGTTCCCCCATTTAAGTCTTTTAATTTACCTTTAAATCCATCACGGTTCTCATTTGGCTAACAGGAAGAGGTGAAGGCTGCACTTTGGGCCCAAACTGGAGTGCTATTTTGGCCCTGTCTCAGTTATTTAAGAAAAAAATGTCTGTTCTCTTCTTTCCTTCCAAATTTTCTTAATAGACTAATAACTAAGATTCTCCCTACTGGGTGCTTTGTTTCTAGACTGTGAAGACTAATGGTGGAGAACAGCACAGGTCAGTGTTTAAAATCCTAGTCTTTGGACTAAGACAGACCTGAGCTGTGCTCTGCTTACTGCTGTGTGACCTGGGAGAGCTACCAAATCTCACAGAACTTTAGATCCTCGACTGTAAAATGGGACAATAACATCACCTTTCTCATAAGGTAGAATCAATTTCATGAACTTGTAAGTTTTGTGAAGATGTAAAATTAAATGAGATAAAGCATACGGAGAGCTTAAGTGGTACAAAGAACACAGTAAGTATTAACTATGCATTAGTTTAACGATAAGAGGCTACTGACAGGGCACTCTTCTTCCAGTAACGGCAGACTAGATCATCTGGGTCAGCTCTTCTAGAGATAATAACGAGGAGACTGGACAAAATGTGTTTTTAAAGAAATGTTTGAATACATCAGATTGCAAGCAAAGTAATACAAAATTATGAGATAACATCTGGAAGAAGCAAATTCAGAGAACCTAGTTTTGGGGCCCTTTTTCTCCTAGGAAATTTTCCCAATTCTGCAAGAGGTAGCCAAGACCCTAGGAAGCAGAGCAGAGCTTTTGTCAGCCTCATGCAGTTAGGGAGACAAAAATTGGGAGTCCAAGAACCCCCAAAGTGAGAGGGTGTAGGTTAGAAACTAGATGTAAGGGTCAACGTGAAACAGGTGCTTGAAATGATGGAAGTCCAGTTTTTTCCAACTGAGCTGCATCCAATAAAACGCACCGACCTTAGTGTGCAGCTTGATGGATTCTGCTGTGGGGACACACTCGTGTAGCTGTCACCCAGATCAAGACATCCAATATTCTCATCACTAATTTTGTTTCCCCTTCACCTCTTTCACCCAGCCTCCATGGCAACCACCCATCTGTTCTCTGTCTGTGAATCTATTTCGGTTTTGCTTGTTTCTTTTTCAAATCATCTCAATTACAAGTTTTTACTGATGTAAACTGGCACTGATAGGGTCCCTAGCTGCCTGCAACTAGGTACTCCCTGTGGGAATAATCATTCTAGACTTCACACTATTTCTATAATTTTGCATATACAATGTTTGGTGTTCAGTCAAGAATAACTAGACCTCCCTTCCTGGAAAATTCACCTCATAATTATCAAAATAGGTGGTAGAGCCTAACAAAATCTGTGGTTTTGAGGGTGATGGGGCCTTTGGTTCAGCTAATTGGGTGACAGAGACTTGAACAAGGTAATTAAGGTTATCTGTGGAGGAGAGGACGAAGATGGCGGCAGATTGGTTACGTAATGAAGGAATTTATCCAATAAGTAAACATATTGAATATCACAGGAACCAGGTTTCCCCTCTCAGAAAAAGGAGGTATAAATATGGAAAGAAAACTAGAATAAATCCTCTGGTGCAAGATTAGAAGTGGTTTCAGTGTTAACTCATGCTTTTCAATATGCATAGCTTGATAGAGAAATAAATATAGATACGTGAATGTACACACATGCACACACACACACATCCCCTAGTTCTGCCCAGTGAGAGGGTGTAAGAATAAGATACCCCAATAGTACTGAGTATACCTAGAACCTAGGTCTTGTTTTCTAAATTACATTTCTGAATTCCACTCTCCACTAAAAGGAACTAGAGCTCTGTGGAAAAATGGTTAATTCCAGGTTTATTCAGAGAAAGTACAAGCTGAGCCTAGAATATCTTGTTGGGCCATAAAGTAAAAAAGTGTTCAAATAATAAAAGGACATGTCAAAAGACACAGAAAGTTTTAGTTTTCTATTGCTACATAAGAAAATACCACGCACTTAGAAGCATAAAACAGTACATTTTTATATCTGATAGGTTTTGTAGGATAGGTGTCTAGGGGCCATTTATCTGAGCTCTCTGCTCAGGGTTTTACGAGACTGCAGTGAAGGTGTCATCTGCCTTGTGTTCTCATCTGGAGGTTTGACTAGGGAAAAATCCACTCCCAACCTCCCACAATTTTTTGTAAGAAATAATGTCTTTGTATGGCTAGACTGAAATTTCAGTTTCTGCTTGTGACCAACCTTAGTTCCTAGAGGCTTCTTGTCATGCCTCAGTATATGGCTCGCTGACTTCATGGCAGCTTACTTCTTTCAGCCTTTTAAGAAGGAGCATGTGAACAGTCTCCTAGGAGGACTACACAAACTTGCCACCCAAATCTGACAGTGATGTTATAAGAAAGAAAAATTAACCACAGGCCAGCTCACTCCTGACTCAGAGCTAAGAATCCTAAAGTTAATACAAATAAACAGAATCCAGCAGTCTACGAAAAGGATAATACATTATAACCAAATTAGATTTAGAGAATTGCAAGATTGATTTAATAATCAAAATCTATTGATGTAATTTAAAACAACAGAATAAAAGGCAAAAAAAGAAAATCCTCATATGGTTATCTCTATAATGTATAGAAATTCTTTTGATAATATTTAATATCTATTCATGATAAATATTCTTAGCAAGCTAGGAATAGAAAGAAATAGTCTTATTTTGATAAAAGGCTATCTAAAAAAAACCTATTGCAAATATCATACTTAATGGTGAATGTTGAAATTGTTTTCTCTGAGATTGAGAGGGAGACAAATATACTCTCCACTACTATTAACATTATATGGCATTCCTAACCAGATTAGCAAAGCAGAAAAAACAAGTAAGAGTATACAATTGAAAAGAAACAAACAAAACTCAATACACATAGACACTATGATTGTTTATATAGAAAATTATAGAAATCTAAAGGCCACTGGATACAAAGTAAAATTTTTAAAATTGATTTTTATGTTCCAGCAACAAATAGAAAATGGTAGTTTCTATGCACAAGAGCAAACACAAAAATCAAATATCTAGGAATAAATTCTTGCAAAACTTGTGCATGACCTCTCTTTACACACACACACACACACACACACACACACACACACACATTCACATTACTAGAAAAAAGTTTAAAAGGGGAGGAATTTACCATGCTCATGACCTAGAAGACTACTTTAAAGATAGTACATTTTCCCCAAATGGAATTAAAGAATCAATGCAATTGCTTATAAAATCTCTGGGCTTTTTTGTGCATGTGTGTGTGTGGTAGAAATAAGGAAGCTGATTCTACGATGAGTATGGAAATGTAAATGACTAAGAATGGTTAAGATAATCTGGAAACAAAACAAAATGTGAAGATGACTTACTCTTCCAGTTATCAGTAGTTATTATAAAGCTGCAATTGAGACAATATAGTAACAGAAATAGCTCAAAGATAGACAAATTGACCAAACCAACGAGATAAAGAATGGGAAACATGCCCACACTTATATGGGCACTTGATCGTGATGAAGCAGTACTATGCAGCAGTGGTGAAAGGGACTTTTCAGTAAAGGATGCTGGGGCCATTGATATTAATACGGAAAAATATTGAAACTTAAAGCCTCACACCATATACACAAAAATAATTTCCAAGTGGATTGCTAATCTAGTGCAAAGGGCAAAACAATAAAATTTCTAGAAGATAATTTCCTAATCAGGATACAAAAAGAAAAGATCGATATACTGACTACTTTGAAAATAAGAACTTTTGTTCACCAAAGTTACCATTAAGAAACTGAAAGGCAAACCATATAGGGAAGAAGACATGTATATCATATATAATTGACAAGGGGTTCACATTCAGAATATATAAAGATTTCTTGTAAATCAATAAGAAAAAGTTAAAATATCCAATAGAAAACTTGGCAAGAGACTTGAATAGGCACTTCACAAAAGAGGACATCCAAATAGTCAATAAAAAAATGAAAGAAATAATTCATCAGGAAAATGCAAAATAAAGCCATAATGAAATATCTCTAAATACCCAGAAGAATAAGTAAAATACACAAGATTGATAATGTAAAGTCATGGCAAGGGTGTGGAACAATGGGAATGCTCACCACTACTAGTGGAAATATATATTGGCACATCCATCCACTTTAGAAAACTTTTGAAATTACCAACAAAAGTTGAATGTAAGCATACCCTTTGGCCTTGCAATTCCACCCCTAGGTATATATCAAACAGAAATGCCTCCACATGTGTATCATGAAACATGTATGGATGCTCATTAACAACATGGTTCATAATAGCCAAAAGGAAACAATCCAAATATCCATTATTAGAAACAATAAATACATTAGCAAGATTCACACACCACAATACAACAGTCATGAAAATGAACAAAATGCAGCTACATAAAAAACAGCATGGGTGAATCTTATACCCATAATATTGGGCAAAAAGCTCTGTTACAAAATAGTATAGACTCTGTGTTTCCACTTACAAAAAGTTTAATGCCAGGAAAAATATACTATAGTTAGTTTTTGGGATTGTGTTTGCCTTAGAGGAGGAAAAAGGAGGTAGTGTTTGAGAGAGTGCAAGACAGATTTCTGAGAGGCTGGAGATATTCTGTTGCTTGAACAAAATGCTAATTACATGATTTTTTGTTCTGTGATCATTCTTTGATCTCTACATTTCTATTTTGCTCACTTTACAATGTGTAAATTATACTTCAAACTAAAAACAAAAACACTAGCAATAGAGGTCGATTCTCCCAAAGTTTAATTCTTAGCAACTGGTAAAATTGTGCCATAAGGACCTAGAACATACTGTATACACTTCTAGACATTTTCTTCATTCGTGTCAAGGGAGGGACCAAGTGAGACTTAGGAGGAATCTGGCTGACTGTATTATAATATACTATAATGTAATGATAATACTGCTTCGACCACCACTATTTTATCTTTTATATTTTTGAGTGTGATGACATAATTAGCACTGACTAATTTTTCATAAGCAAAATGTAATAGGTAGAGACCAAAAGAAAGTAGAAAATTGACCCATTGGAGGAAGGCAAGGGAAACATAGCAGTAAAGCTTGAGTTTTTACTATCATATTGATCGTTCCAGTTTGACTTTGGGGAATAGCACATCTTACTGGACTAAGAATAATATTTGTCTTCTTGAGAGTGGAGTGGTAAGTGCTAACTCCTGGAAGAGTGAACTATTCAAAGGAAAGATAATAAAGACACTTAGAACCCAAATCTCTGCATATGTTTTGTTCACATTGACTACCAAATGAAAAACTTTGAAATTCTTTATATTCCAATGATCATCTTTCCTCTCTTCAAAGTGAATGAATCCATGCTATAATGTCCCAGAGTTCTTTTCTGGGCATTTCATTTTTCCCAAACCTGCTTTCTGTGTTGTAACCACAGTTGTTCAGTTCAACAAGTTTCAGTTATGTAAGATGAAGAAGTTCTAAAGATGTGCTGTCCAACATTGTTGTATACAATATTATACTATGTACTTAAAAATTTAAGAGGGTAGACTTCATGTTAAGTGTTCTTACCACACACACAAAAAAAGTTAATATAAAAAATATATATTAGCCACTTTCTGTATTCTAGTAATCCTGCTTCAACCTTTCTGGAAAAGCCTATGTCCCATTTATAGGCTTAGATATTAGACTTTCTTCCATAGGAATTTCCTGATGACTACTTTGCCAAAGCTTATTTTGGGATTTTGCTTCAGTTTATGGTGAATTCTTGAGTGAATGTTTTCACTTAAGAATTCAAACAAATTGGAAAAATGTATTCTGCATGTATGCGCTTTGACTTTAATCTCACACAAAGGGGGTTGAAGGAGCGCGATCAACAGGAAATATGAGAAACGGAAGCGGAAAGAGCATGGCTTTTATATAGTTAGTCAGAAAAGTGTAATTGAGACCAAAATAATGAACACATAAAGTTATACAAATGAGAGATTTGTCAGTACATGGCAGATTATGGCACAAAAGAAAAAGCTGCCTAAATTAACGGGATTAGAGCTAACTGGACTGAATGTTTCTTCATGTAAATAATCTCCTTGTAAGGCATGAAAATAGTTCTGGAGGTTTCTAGATTCTTGTAAGTAATGGATGTGAAAAGGAAACAGGAAAACAGATATATTTGATTCCTCAGGAAATATTTAAGCATAACTGAAAGCATAGAGCTTTGCAAACAGTGAATAATATATGCAGACCATTTTTATAATTTGATAAAGGCTATGAATATCTACAAATGATTATAAGACAACTTTGCAAATATCCAGATACAACAGAGCAAGTACAAGTGGTCAGATTAAAGTTTTTGAATATAAAGCCACACGAGGCTAAAAGATCCCCAACAACAGAGCAGAGTTAAATCCCACCACAGACTGCTGCAAGTCTCACGGCAGAAACGGCTTTTCCATTTCATTTCCTAGTCTCACAATCCTGAGTTATACAACATGTTTAAAATGAATGAATGTGTGTCTTGATGAGTTTCCCAGTCTTCATTTTTAAGGAGGAAATGGAAAAGACTGTGGTTCCCACGTAAGAAAAAGGTTGTATGTGTCAGCCGCTCACATGCCTCATTTTTATTCAATCCAAAATAAACTCTGACCCTCTGATACTGTAGGTTCCTTGGGGAAGGACTGATAGATCAAAACCAGAACGTAATTGTGGCATGTGAATGAATGCTCTTGGTCAGGCGCTTTCAAAACCCCGGGATCCCTACCCTTTCTGCACAGTACAGGTTGAAAATACCTATCAGAAGAATCAAAACCCTTCTACTTTGTTTAGATCCCTTAATTAGGAAAATTATACAAAATAACTTACCCAGACTCTATTCATAAACAATTAGTAACTGCTTTTTAAAAGGCCTGCAACATTTTGATATCTAAAATAATTTCAGAAGACAATTAATTTGGACCTTTTCCCATTTAGTTCTGTTTTACTTTATCTTCCTTTAGGGCATATGCGTGTGGCTTATTCATAGGCCCCAGGGAAGCCTCTGAGCTGTGTTCAGTGTTAATCACTGGTTCTGTTGTCTAACGTCTGTACTTAAGGCAGTGGTGACCCACAGCGCATGTCCTGAGAGACCCTGAACCAGACTGAGGCTGAACACTTGGCCCAGCCCCTGAGGCTCTCATCAGATCACAGCTCCCAGCTCAGCCAGTTCACAGCCTCTACCTCAGCATCCACATCTGTAGACTGGTTCCCATTTTCTTTTGCAAAGAGAACATCCAAACATGTCACTGTGCTCGCACATCATTAGAGACGATAGTGTCTTTAAAAAGAAATTAGCCTGAACAAGCAAAGTCGTTGCTAATTTTTCTCCTTCCTCACCTCCGCCCTCTTTTCCTCTCCTAAACTCCTCACTAGCTTCCCTGCCTGGACAAATGGCTTTTCAAAGCAGAAAAGACCAGTGACAAGCCTGGGTGGAGAGACTCCTGGCCTGGCTTGTAGTGTTCTCTAGAAGGTTCCAGGGACCTACCAAAGTAGCCAGAGTGGCTCAAGATTTCAGTTTGTTTAGTATAGTTACAATTATAATGCTGACAGTAATAATTATAGCTGCTATTTGCTGAATAGTTACTGTGTACAAAGTAAGTACTGACATCATTCCTATCTGACAAGATGAACTGGAAGTTTGATCAGGTCATCAACTGGCTCAGAGTGGATTTTTAACCACCAAGTTATATCATCTCACATATACTTTTTTCTTCTTTCCTTTTATTTCTTGCTTGGTTCTAAAAAAGAGGTTTTGATGTAGAGATGCTATTTATTTTCAGTGTACCAGTAGCAAGTTATTGGTTAAAATAGTATTTTCCCCTGTCTATCCATCATAAACACATGATATATTAATAGTTTTAGATTATCATTATAAGATTATTGGGTTGGAATAGATTGTAACAAAAAAAAGTGTGTGGGGGGGAGAAATTGTCAGAACATTAGCTCTAATCTTAGCTCTGTCATTTTTACCTTGTTGCCTGACCTTGAAAGACTCGTGTGGCCTATTTGAGCCTCAATTCTATTATCAGTAAAATTAATAGTAGTATCTCTTCTGACCACATTACAGGGGTTAGTAATTAGAATATTTTACAAATTTTGAAGTGCCACATAGGTGTCAGGTGGAATTATCACTTCCTAGATGCTGGGAAATCCCAGGGGTTCTTGCTCCTACCTTGGAAAGGCTTAAAAAAGTTCCCTGGGCAGCACTGAACATGGGGCGAATGCTCAGGACGCAGCCTATCACACAGGGTGAGCATGGCACGGGAACTGTGACTCCCCCTGGGTGAACTGACATACTCTCAACTTAGTGAGCCCTGGGGACAAGGGGGATGCCTTGTTTTACTTATATTCCCAGCACCTGCTATGGTGACTGGCACATAGGTGCTGAGTAGCCATTTATTAAATTAAACACACCAGACAAATGAAATTTAATCATGTATCCAGAGGTGAAAATTAACTTTCTTTCCAAACTCATGAGTGGGAAGCCTAGTCATTCACTCCCATTGAAATATTAAACTTGGCAGATTAACAGAGTTTTGAGGATTTGGGATTTTATTCCTGACCACTCTGTTGCCTTTCTCTCTCATTTGGGCTAGCTCCATGCCAGAACTAGTCTGATATGTTAGCCTAAGCAAATATCAAAAATAGAGCAACTGTGACAACAGGGAACCTAATGAATGCAACAGCGAGGCAAAGAGAGCAGAGGAGCTTTGAGCTGGGGAAGAAAAAGAAAAAGTAATTGTCAGAAATGCTGGGCAACTGTCAAACTCACAGCTTCCATGACAGCCAAATTCTCCTTGCAAAAATAAAGACAAGTGACATCCGAGCTGCCTTTTTACAGCTTTCTATACAAAAGGCATTTGTGCTTCTGAGCACAAGGGCTGGAAACACAGGCCAGGCCGTGCAAGAGGACAGAGGCTGAGAAGTCATGGAAGGCCAACAGGGAGGCGGAGTCCAGAGGCAAGACGGCTCTATGGTGCAGTTCATTACAACAGTTCAGGCTGGCATTGTCTCAGTCCGCAGTTTCCTGCGAGGGTTCCTCTCTACCCCACAAAGGCACTATGGGCTTTGAAACATCCCCCAACGCCTAAGTACCCTCTGAATGGTCCAGGAAGTGTATCAGATGAGGTGGTCCTGGAACAGTCCTCTGAACCCCCAAACCAGAACATTCTTTCTCCAGATCATGTTCCCCTTCCAAACTAAGCTCGGATTAGTCACGGAGTGGGGTGAAGAGGGCGTGGAGGGAGGAGCGGTGGAAGAACTGCTCATGTCTGATAAAGCATTTCTCTCGTTTGACATTTGGTTAGACTCCAGAAAATCCTACCGAGGGTAGAGGGTTTAACAGACTCCAATTGTCATTACGTTCTCTCTGCCAAGGACATGCCCTGTATTCAACATCTCTGAGACACGGTGTCCCAACCTGCGGGACAGCAACGTGGACCGGGAGAGGGGGAGTGGGAATTTGGGAGGAAACAAGACACGCAACGAACGGAGACAAGACACATTCCTGATCAAGTCTCGTTTATTTGCGGAAGCAGCAGAGTATATATAACATTCATGGGCCAATCAGCATAAAGGTCAAGCAGTCACAAGCTCTCCAAGGCAGGGAGGCACACAATGCAAGTAAACGGTGGCCACGAGCTGATCACGTTCACGGAAGACTTACCGCGCCAATAGGGAGATACCCGGAACACAAGTAGCAACCTTGTTTCATTTTGAAAGCACGCTTAGGCGCCGCCCACGCTTACCCGGTGAGTGCCAGTTTGTATTGGGAAACAGGAACACGGAAAAAACCCCTAACCGCAAAGATCAAACTGCTGATATCTGGGCGCATAATCCTAAATTGGCCAACGGCTCCCCCCAACACGGGACAATTGAAAGAAAAAGCAGAGAAGCAGGGAGAAAATAAACACCTATTCTTTCCCTGGAATTAAGTGATTCTCCAAGAGTTTTAGCTAAGAGACTAGCTCCTTATTTAGTACACCATAAATGCATGCTACATGTATGAATGTAATCCATATTCATTTTTAAAACCATAGCTATCACTCAGCTTAAATAAAGCATTTTAGTAAATTCATTTAGTTAATGCACAAATTTCAGCAAGAGGATGATTTTCACTTCCTTACTCATAGAGGGCCTAAAACACCCTCTATTCCAACCTCCTCCACCGTATGAGAGACCCTATTATTCTCCCTCATTTTAAAGAAAAAGAACTGAGGCTTAACGATTTGACTAGGGGATTTGAACTAGGAGCCATAGGCTTCAGGAGCGGACTCTCCTGACAACCTTTGCAGCACGGCCGCTGAAGCCTATGGGACCTGACATACACATGGTACGAATACGGAAACTGAGACTCGGGAATTGCTCGAGTTGACAACCAGAGTTTGAGTTTGAGGGACCTGAATTCAAACACGCGTCTTTCTGACCCCTGAAACTATACTCTTTCCACTGCACCATGCTGACTGCCACGTTTCAGGATAGAAATAAGGACAGTTTCAACTTACAGGGCTGCCTTAGAACAGCCAACAAAACTTGAGTGGACACCTGCAAATTCAGCACTACTGCTATGTAAATATCCTCTCTGCTCTTCCTGACAATCCCATCCACGGCGGGCTGTTGCCCTTGAGAAAACGCTCCTTAACAGCACGGCTGTGAATTGGATGTTTGTTCGTTTCTCATCGCCTCAGTTCACTGCGGACAAGCGTGTGTGAGGGAGTTCTGGGGATAAACGCTCTTCCCTAAGAAAGATCTTAATGGTCTGCTCTTCCAGTAGGTCAGAAGGAAAAAAAAACATACCCTGCAGTTTCTCTTCCATCTCTCTTTCTAATGACCTCAGAGCCATAGTCACCTGGCTGGTGTGTGGAGTGTAAATGGCTTCTGTCACAGGGAGACATGACTTTGGCAAACAAGTTGGAAAGGCAGAAAAAAAAGATTACTTTCACATTTCCACTGTGCGGCTCACCCTGAATAGATTTTCATCCTGATACCTGAGTCCTTGAGAGATAGAAACATTAAGCCTGGGTCAATTATGCCCTATATATATATCAACAGAGGCTTCCTTTCTGTCAAGAAAAGCTTTGCACCTTCACCACTGGGTGCGATGTCTCTGTTGTGTATCATTTAAAAGAGAGGGGTCAATTGCCGGGGAAAGAGTAGGGAGCCCCAGGGAGAAAATGAAATATGTTTCATGCAGCCACATGTCTCCATCCCGGCAGAATGTTGTTAACAGAGGACTAAGTTCCATCACTGAAGAGATAGTTTCTTTCTTCTCATCTCTGGTGTGATTACTGGGGCTGCCACACAAGGTTTATTATGAGTTGGATTCTGTCACTCCAAAAGATACACGTAACCTTTGAAGTGCCTCCGAATGTGACCTTCTCTGGAAGTAGGGTAACTGCAGATGTAATTAGTTAAGATGAGGTCATACTTGAGTAGAGTGGGCCCCTACTCCCATACGACTGGTGTCCTTCTAAGAAGATGGTCACGTGAAAGCAGAGGCACAGGGAGAGTGGCATGTGGCCATAAAGGCAGACACCGACATGAGGAGCTTCCAGCCAGAAACTGCACGAGGTGCCAGCAAACTACCAGAAACTAGGAAGAGGCAAGAGAGCATTCCCTGACGAGCCTCAGAGGGACCCTGGACTTCCTGCAACTAGACTTCAGAATCCCAGCTTGCAGAACAGGACACGATACACTTCTGTTTTTTTAAGCTACCCAGTTGATAGTGCTTTGTTACAGAAGCCCTAGGAAACTCTGTATAAATAATACAAAGGTCTTTGGGTTCAGTCAGAGGCAATGGATTCAGCCTAAAGGTACTGGGGTTTCTCCAAGTTATAGCTCGCATTTTAACAACATACACCCAACACAGATTATCGCCATGATGGAGGCCCTGAAGTGTCAGCACCGTAAAAACAGGAGGGCTTTACAGAGCTGGGTCATCCCTGGGCTTCACTCAGAAGTCACCTCCCTTCCTTCCTCAAGCCTCCAAGGACTGCAGGAAAACAGTTTCACATGAGTTACTCCCACTATTCATTTTACTAAACCCCTACATATCACAATTGAAATTCTAAAACTACCTGCCAGACTTTATTCCTCTTCATAATGCTTTAATCCTTTAGCTGTTGGTAAAAAACTCTACAAAACGCTAAGCAGCCCCACCGTGGCCAAAGCTGTTTTGCATGGGTATGTTAGTGGTTATGCCAGACTTTACTAACAATTTCACCAGGGAAGGGGAAGGAGGGTTTATATTGTAGAAATGAAAACAATCACAACTGGAATAGTAAGTGTTCCCAAGGCATTTCACTGGCCTCACCTGTTACTAGTAATCCTGAGGGTGTAAAGCAACCTGGAAAACCCTCCACGTGACAAGTAGCAAGAACTCAAAAAAGTATGTGGGGCTAACACAGGCCTCAGACATCTGGAGGAAAATACGCTGTCCCAATTTTTCTTAGGTCAATGTCAATTCAAGTTGCAGGACCTACATTAACAATGCAGAATGCAGCCCTGATCTTTTCTTCATCTCTTCATACTCTGAGATCCTGCCAGTAAGTTTTCTGTTTTATGGTGTTTTGTTTTATTTTTACCATTTCACCTGGCTTTGAGTTCACACTTCAGCAAATACAAATGCTGGGCCAGCTGGTTCTCTAATCTGCAATTTTTTAACTCTGAGTTGCCAAACACGTGCTTTGGAGTTTCCTAGTTCTTTTTAGCTATCAAGGAAAACCTCAGTCCAGGCTACCACCTCTGTCTTTCTCTTTTTTTATATATATATTTTTTATTTTAATTTTTTTATATAATTTACTTTGGTATCATTAATCTACAATTACATGTGCAATATTATGGTTATTAAACTATCCCTTCATCAGGTCCCCCCCACCAACCCCATTACAGTCACTGTCCATCAGCGTAGTGAGATGCTATAGAATCACTACTTGTCTTCTCTGAGTTGTACAGCCCTTCCCGTGCCCCCCCAACATTACATCTGCTAATCGTAATGTCCTTCTTCCCTTTTACCCCTCCCTTCCCATGCATCCTCCCCAGTCCCTTTCCCTTTGGTAACTATTTGTCCGTTCTCGGGTTCTGTGAGTCTCCTGCTGTTTTGTTCCTTCAGTTTTTTTTTTTTCCTTAGTTCTTATACTCCACATATGAGTGAAATCATTTGGTATTTGTCTTTTTCAGCTTGACTTATTTCACTGAGCATAATACCCTCTAGCTCCATCCATGTTGTTGCAAATGGTAGGATTTGTTTTCTTCTTATGGCTGAATAATATTCCATTGTGTATATGTACCACATCTTCTTTATCCATTCATCTACTGATGGACACTTAGGTTGCTTCCATTTCTTGGCTATTGTAAATAGTGCTGCGATAAACATAGGGGTGCATATGTCTTTTTCAAACTGGGCTGCTGCATCCTTAGGGTAAATTCCTAGGAGTGGGATTCCTGAGTCAAATGGTATTTCTATTTTGAGTTTTTTGAGGAACCTCCATACTGCTTTCCACAATGGTTGAACTAATTTGCAGTCCCACCAGCAGTGTAGGAGGGTTCCCTTTTCTCCACATCCTCGCCAACATTTGTTGTTGTTTGTGTTTTGGATGTTGGCCATCCTCACTGGTGTGACGTGGTAACTCATTGTGGTTTTACTTTGCATTTCTCTGATGATTAGTGATGTGGAGCATCTTTTCATGTGCCTGTTGGCCATCAGACTTTCTTCTTTAGAGAAGTGTCTATTCATGTCCTCTGCCCATTTCTTAATTGGATTATTTGCTTTTTGTTTGTTAAGGTGCATGAGTTCTTTATATATTTTGGATGTCAACCCTTATCGGATACGTCATTTATGAATATATTCTCCCATACTGTAGGATGTCTTTTTGTTCTACTGATGGTGTCCTTTGCTGTACAGAAGCTTTTCAACTTGATATAGTCCCACTTGTTCATTTTTGCTTTTGTTTCCCTTGCCCGGGGAGATATGTTCATGAAGAAGTCTCATGTTTATGTCCAAGAGATTTTTGCCTATGTTTTTTTCTAAGAGTTTTATGGTTTCATGACTTACATTCAGGTCTTTGATTCACCTTGAGTTTACCTTTGTGTATGGGGCTAGACAGTAGTCCAGTTTCATTCTCTTACATGTAGCTGTCCAGTTTTTCCAACGCCAGCTGCTGAAGAGGCTGTCATCTCCCCATTGTATATCCAAGGCTCCTTTATCATATATTAATTGACTGTATATGTTTGGGTTAATGTTTGGATTTTCTATTCTGTTCCACTGGTCTGTGGGTCTGTTTTTGTGCCAATACCAAATTGTCTTGATTACTGTGGCTTTGTAGTAGATCCTGAAGTCAGGGAGCGTAATTCCCCCTGTTTTATTCCTCCTTGTCAGGATTGCTTTGGCTATTCGGGGTCTTTTGTGGTTCCATATGAATTTTTGAATTATTTGTTCTAGTTCATTGAAGAAAGCTGTTGGTAGGTTGATAGGGATTGCGTTGAATCTGTAGATTGCTTTAGGTCGTATAGCCATTTTGACAATATTTATTCTTCCTAGCCAAGATCATGGGATGCATTTCCATTTGTTAGTGTCCTCTTTAATTTCTCTTAGGAGTGTCTTGTAGTTTTCAGATACAGGTCTTTCACTTCCTTTGTTAGGTTTATTCCTAGGTATTTTATTCTTTTTGATGCAATTGTGAATCGAATTGTTTTTCTAATTTCTTTTTCTGTTGTCTTTCTCTTTTACTTTAACATGGAACACTTTACTTCTGATACTTCTGGTCACCAAATACATGGAGGTTTTCACAAACCAGACAATTTTCCATGATACCAGCTGGGTGTCCTGTGACTTAATTCAAACACTAGCTACCTGGAGACAGTGTCAGATACAGAAGGGTAAGGTCTCAGTCCCACAAGACTGCTCCCACCTCACTTCAGATGCCAATGGGAAGTAGCAGGTCCCCATGTTACCCTTCTGCTTACTTGGTTACAAACAGGGGGTTCCCATTACCCTCTCCTCAGTGTAATTAATCTGCTAGAGTGGCTCACAGAACTCAGGGAGTCACTTACTTACATTAGCCAGTTTATTAAAGGATATGATAAAGGATAGAAATGAACAGCCAGCTGAACAGATACACAAGTCAGAGGGGGTCCAGAGGTCATGGGCCTCTGTTTCCATGCAGTCAGGATGTGACACCCTCTTCGTGTGGACTATACACCAACCTGGAAGTTCTCTGAACCCCATATTTTTGGGATTTTATGGAGGGTTCATCATATAGGCATGATTGATAACAAACTCCATTTTCAGGCTTCTCCCTTCTCTAAAGAAAGGGGGGGTGGGGCTGAAAATTCCAAACCTTTATTCATGACTTGGTCTTTTCAGTGACTAGCTCTTGTCTAGGAGCCATCCAAGAGCCCACCCAGAGTCACTTCATTAGAACAAGATACTCCTACCACCCAGGAAATTACAAAGGTTTCAAGAGCCCTGTGTCAGGAATGGGATCAAAGACCAAATATTAGAACAAAAGATGCTCTGAGGACTCATATGACTTGGGAAATTACAAGGATTTCAGGAGCTCTGTGCCAGGAACCTGTGTTAGAAATCAATATGTATTTTCTATTAGCTCACATTACCTAAAGCCATTTTTTTGTAAGGTCTCTCTGAAATTACTGATCCCAGAAGTGAAGCGTTTAAAAACAGCATACACATCTTACAGCATTATCAAAGCCATCCTTTATGCCCCACTGACTTCAATTTCCATTTAAAGCCAATTCAGTTAGATAAATATCCCAAAGCTTAGATTCATATTCAGAGATGAGACATTAAGTTATTTCTTATTTGGAAAACTTTTTATTTCTTCAAACTGTTACTGTTTGCTTTGTGTTTGTTTGTTTGTTTTTGTTTTTTTTCAGCTGTGCTCTTTTATTTGTTCACCACTGGCTTGGGCTTTTTTTTTTTTTGCTATTATTAATGTACAGTTACATGAGCAATATTATGGTTACTAGACTTCCCCTATTATCAAGTCCCCACCACATACCCCATTACAGTCACTGTCCATCAGCGTAGTGAGATGCTATAGAATCACTACTCGTCTTCTCTGTGCTATACTGCCTTCCGGTATACCCCTCCCCGCTAGATTATGTGTGCTAGTCGTAATACCCATTTTTCACCCTTATCCCTCCCTTCCCACCCATCTTCCCCAGTCCCTTTCCCTTTGGTAACTGTTACTCCATTCTTGGGTTCTGTGAGTCTGCTGCTGTTTTGTTCCTTCAGTTTTTTCTTTGTTCTTATACTCCGCAGATGAGTGAAATCATTTGATATTTGTCTTTCTCCGCCTGGCTTATTTCATTGGGCATAATACCCTCTAGCTCCATCCATGTTGCTGAAAATGGTAGGATTTGTTTTCTTCTTATGGCTGAATAATATTCCATTGTGTATATGTACCACATCTTCTTTATCCATTCATCTACTGATGAACACTTACGTTGCTTCCATTTCTTGGCTCTTGTAAATAGCGCTGCGATAAACATAGGGGTGCATCTGTCTTTTTCAAACTGGGCTGCTGCATTCTTAGGGTAAATTCCTAGGAGTGCAATTCCTGGGTCAAATAGTATTTCCATTTTGAGTTTTGGGGGAACCTGCATACTGTTTTCCGCAATGGTTAAACTAATTTACATTCCCACCAGCAGTGTAGGAGGGTTCCCCTTTCTCCACACCTTCGCTAACATTTTCTGTTTCTCTTTTGGATGGCAGCCATTCTTACTGGTGTGAGGTGATATCTCATTGTGGTTTTAACTTGCATTTCTCTGATGATTAGTGATGTGGAGCATCTTTTCATGTGCCTGTTAGCCATCTGAATTTCTTCTTTGGAGAAGTGTCTGTTCAGCTCCTCTTCCCATTTTTTAATTGGCTTATTTGCTTTTTGTTTGTTGAGGTGTGTGAGCTCTTTATATAATTTGGATGTCAACCCTTTATAGGATATGTCATTTATGAACATATTCTCCCATACTGTAGGATGTCTTTTTGTTCTATTGATGTTGTCCTTTGCTGTACAGAAGCTTTGTAGTTTGATATAGTCCCACTTGTTCATTTTTGCTTTTATTTTCCTTGCCTGGGGAGATATGTTCATGAAGAAGTTGGTCATATTTATGCCCAAGAGATTTTTGCCTATGTTCTCTTCTAAGAGTTTTATGGTTTAATGACTTACATTCAGGTCTTTGATCCATTTTGAGTTTACTTTTGTGTATGGGGTTAGACAATAATCCAGTTTCATTCTCTTACATATAGCTGTCCAGTTTTGCCAACACCAGCTATTGAAGAGGCTGTCACTTCCCCATTGTATGTCCATGGCTCCTTTATCATATATTAATTGTCCATATATGCTTGGGTTTATACCTGCCTCTCTAGTCTGTTCCATTGGTCTATAGGTCTGCTCTTGTGAGAGTACCAAATTTTTGATTACTGTGGCGTTGTAGTAGAGCTTGAATTAGGGAGCATAATTCTCCCCACTTTATTCATCCTTCTCAGGATTCCTTTGGCTATTCAGGGTTTTTGTGGTTCCATATGAATTTTAGAACTATTTGCTCTAGTTCATTGAAGAATGCTGTTGGTATTTTGATAGGGATTGCATTGAATCTGTCGATTGCTTTAGGCAGGATGGACATTTTGACAATATTAATTCTTCCTATCCATGAGCATGGGATGTATTTCCATTTACTGGTATCTCCTTTAATTTCTCTCATGGGTGTCTTTTAGTTTTCAGAGTATAGGTCTTTTACTTCCTTGGTTAGGTTTATTCTTAGGTATTTTATTCTTTTGGATGCAATTGTGAATAGAACTATTTTTCTGATTTTTTTCTTCTACTTCACCGTTAGTGTATAAAAATGCAACAGATTTCTGTGTATTAATTTTGTATCCCAAAACTTTACTGAATTCAGATATTAGATCTAGTAGTTTCGGAGTGGATTCTTTAGGGTTTTTTATGTACAGTATCATGTCATCTGCAAACAGGAACAGTCCGACTTCTTCCTTGCCAATTTGGATGCCATTTTTCCTTTATGTTGTCTGATTGCCATGGCTAGGACCTCTTGAACTAAGTTGAATAAAAGTGGGGAGTGTGGGCATCCTGTCTTATTCCCGATCTTAAAGGAAAAGCTTTCAGCTTCTCACTGTTAAGTATAGTGTTGGCTTTGGGTTTGTCATATATGGCCTTTATTATGTTGAGGTACTTGCCCTCTATACCCATTTTGTTGAGAGTTTTTATCATGAATGGATGTTGAATTTTGTTTAATGCTTTTTCAGCATCTATGGAGATGATCATGTGCTTTTTGTCCTTCTTTTTGTTGATGTAGTACATGATGTCGATGGATTTTTGAATATTCTACAATCCTTGCATCCCTGCGATCAATCCCACTTGATCATGATGAATGATCTTTTTGATGTATTTTTTAATGTGGCTTGCTAATATTTTGTTGAGTATTTTTGCATGTATGTTCATCAGGGATATTGGTCTGTAATTTTCTTTTTTGGGGTGTCTTTGCCTGGTTTTGGTATTAGAGTGATGTTGGCCTCATAGAATGAGTTTGGGAGTATTCCCTCCTCTTCTACTTTTTGGAAAACTTTAAGGAGAATGGGTATTAGGTGTTTACTAAATGTTTGATAAAATTCATCAGTGAAACCATCTGGTCCAGGCATTTTGATCTTAGGTAGTTTTTTGATTACCAATTCAATTTCATTGCTGGTAATTGGTCTATTCAGATTTTCTGTTTCTTCCTGTGTCAGCCTTGGTAGGTTGTATTTTTCTAGAAATCCATACATCTAGGTTATCCAGTTTGTTAGCAAATAATTTTTCATAGTATTCTCTCATAATTCTTTGTATTTCTGTGGTGTCCATAGTGATTATTCCTTTCTCATTTCTGATTCTGTTTATGTGTGCAGACTCTCTTTTTTTCTTGGTAAGTCTGGCTAAGGGTTTATCTATATTGTTTATTTTCTCAAAGAACCAGCTCCTGCTTTCATTGATTTTTCATTGATTGTTTTATTCTTCTCAATTTTATTTATTTCTGCTTTAATATTTATTATGTCACTCCTTCTGCTGACTTTGGGCCTCATTTGTTCTTCCTTTTCGAGATTCATTAATTGTGAGTTTAGACTATTTATTTTGGATTGTTCTTACTTCTTCAGGTAGGCCTGTATTAGAATATATTTCCCTCTTAGCATGGCCTTCACAATGTCCCACATATTTTGTGGTGTTGAATTATTGTTGTCTTTTGTCTCCATATATTGCTTGATCTCTGTTTATCTTTAGTCATTGATCCATTGATTATTAAGCAGCATGTTATATAGCCTCCATGTGTTTGTGGGCTTTTTCATTTTCTTTGAGTAATTTATTACTAGTTTCATACCTTTGTGATCTGAGAAGCTGGTTGGTACAATTTCAATCTTTTTGAATTTACTGAGGCTCTTTTTGTGGCCTAGAATATGATCCATTCTTGAAAAAGTTCCATGTGCACTTGAGAAGAATATGCATCCTGTTGTTCTTGGGTGAAGTGTTCTGTACGTGTCTGTTAGGTCTATCTGTTCTAATACGCTGTTCAGTGTCTCTGTCTATTTATTTTCTGTGTGGTTGATCTGTCCTTTGCAGTGAGTGGTGTGTTGAAGTCTCCCAAAATGAATGCATTGCATTCTATTTTCCCCTTTAATTCTCTTAGTATTTGTTTCACATATGTAGGTGATCCTGTGTTGGGTGCTTAAATATTTATAATAGTTATATCCTCTTGTTGGACTGACCCCTTTATCATTACATAATGTCCTTCTTTGTCTCTTGTGACTTTCTTTGTTTCGAAATCTATTTTGTCTGATACAAGTACTGCAACTCCTGCTTTTTTCTCACTATTAGTTGCATGAAATATTTTTTTCCATCCCTTTACTTTCACTCTGTGTATGTTTGGGGTTTGAAGTGAGTCTCTTGTAGGCAGCATATAGATGGGTCTTGTTTTTTAATCCATTCAGAGACTCTACGTCTTTTGATTGTTGCATTCAGACCATTTACATTTAGGGTGATTATCGATAGGTATGTACTTATTGCCATTGCAGGCTTTAGGTTTATGGCTACCAATGGTTCAAGGGCAATTCCCTTACTATCTAACAGTCTAATTTAACTCACTTCATATGCTATAACAAACACAACCTAGAACTTCTTTTTTTTCCTCCTTTTTCTTCCTCCTCCATTCTTTGTATGTTATGAATCATATTCTGTACTCTTTGTCTATCCTTTGGGTGACATCTATTTAGCCTTAAGAATACTTCCATCTATAGAAGTCCCTCCAAAATGCACTGTAGAGGTGGTTTGTGGGAGGTAAATTCTCTCAGCTTTGGCTTATCTGAAAATTGTTTAATCCCTCCTTCAAATTTAAATGATAACCTTACCAGGTAGAGTATTCTTGGTTTGAGGCCTTTCTGCTTCATTTCATTAAACATGTCATGCCACTCCCTTCTGGCATGTAAGGTTTCTGTTGAGAAATCTGATGATAGCCTGATGGATTTTCCTTTGTATGTGATCTTTTTTCTCTCTCTAGCTGCTTTTAGAAGTCTGTCTTTATCCTTGATCTTTGCCATTTTAATTATTATATGTCTTGATGTTGTCTTCCTTGGGTTCCTTGTGTTGGGAGATCTGTGCACCTGCATGGCTTGAGAGACTATCTCCTTCCCCAGATTGGGGAAGTTTTCAGCAATTACCTCCTCAATTTCTATCCCCTTTTCTCTCTCTTCTTCTTCTGGTACCCCTGTTATGTGAATATTGTTGCGTTTGGATTGGTCACACAGTTCTCTCAATATTCTTTCCTTCTTAGAGATTCTTTTTCTCTCTGTACCTCAGCTTATTTGTATTCCTCTTCTGTAATTTCTATTCCATTTACCATCTCTTCCACTACACCTAATCTGCTTTTAAATCACTCCATTGTATGTTTCATTTCAGATATGGAATTCCTTAATGATTGAATCTCCTACTTAAATTCGTTCCTGAGTTCCTGAATATTTTTCTGTACCTCCATAAGCATGTTTATGATTTTTATTTTGAACTCTCTTTCAATAAGATTAGTGAGTTCAGTTTCATTTGGCCCTTTTTCTGGGGTTTGTGAGATTTTGGTCTGAACCATGTTCTTTTGACATTTCATATTTCTGTGTGGTGCCCTCTGTTGCCCAGAGGTCCAGTCTCTGGAGCTGCTCAGCCCCTAGAGTGAGGTTGGGGGTCATAGTGGAGCAGAGCTGGTGCCGGGGGGGATGAAAGATCTGTTTTCTGATTCCCAGCTGCAGTGCCTGTCTCCAGTATCAGAGCCAGTGGGCCAAGTACACAGGTGTAAGCCTCTGCTTGGCATCTCTAGCTGTTGTAGGGGGGGCCTCCCTCTGGCTGGCCTGACGCCAGAGCAGTGACTGCCAATTTGCGAGCCAGTGCCAGCAGGCCAGAAGGAAGCCTCAGCAGGCTGCATGTCACAGTGGGAGGCCTCAGAACTGAGTAGCCAGCCAGCAGGGTGGAGTGCCTGAAGCTCCCCAAAGTTGCCAGTCTGCTGGGCAGAGCACGCTGAGACAACCTTGTCCCCCTATCTCTTCTCCTGCACAGCAAGCTCCATGTAAACCCCGGCCCTTTAGCAGCCCTCTCGCTGCTAGGAAGCCTGTCAGACTGCCTGCCTTTCCCTTGTCCCAGAGTGGCCGGGTGTGGATCCCATCCTCCACAAACAGCCAGAATCTGTCTCTCAAGCACCTCACCTGTCCCAGCTCCCATCCTTCAGAGCACCACACACTATAGGTTTCTGCTCGCAAAGCAGATCTCCAGGGCTAGGTGTTCAGCAGTCCCAGGCTTCCACCCCACCCCCACTCCATTTCTCTTCCTCCCCCTGGTGAGCTGGTGTGGGGGAAGGGGTTGGGTCCCGCCAGATCAAGGCTCTCATATGTTACCCTGTTTTGAGAGGTCTGCTCTGTTCATGAGGTCTGTATGCAGTCTGGTGCAGCCATCTTTCATTGTTGCTATTTTAGGGTTAGTTGTATTAACTATATTTTCATACTATCTGTGGTTTTGGGAGGAGTTCTCTGTCTCACCTCTCATGCCCCCATCTTGAATCTCAAGCTACTGTTTGCATTTTTTAGGTCCCTTATTTGTGGGGCATTTCTTTGTGATAGCTTTTATATTAATGTTTAAACTGTTTATCAGCCAATTCAACTGATTATTTTACAGGTACTGTTCTAAATGATATGGATATAGCAATGAATAAGGCAGTAAAATCCCTGGGGTTTGTTGAATTTATAGGCCAAACCAAATTGTTGCAAATTGTTAAATCTAAACGCAGTGTGAAAACCACCAGCAGTGGTTTTCAATCTTGGCTATACTTTAGAATCCTCTGGAAAGCTTTAAAAGA
Organism: Smutsia gigantea; assembly: GCA_032199065.1. Classification (NCBI taxonomy): domain Eukaryota; kingdom Metazoa; phylum Chordata; class Mammalia; order Pholidota; family Manidae; genus Smutsia; species Smutsia gigantea. Next base: position 68,987 of record JAVSCE010021259.1, on the reverse strand, counting down.
ATCTCAATGCCAGGGCTTCTGATACCAGACATGATAGAGAAGCGTGAATTGGAGCAATCCTTCAAAACAAATGTGGAAAGTCACTGAAGAGCAACCAACTCTGGTAGGACTCGTGGGACTATGGTTCCTGAAAGAAAGGAAGTACAGCTTCATATTCACATTGGCTTTTTCCTCAAAAGAGAAATCCCAGAAAGGTGAGAACTTCAGAAAGCAAACCTAAAAGTCTTGTATAATTCCCCTCAGAGTACTGGTAACTGCTTAATTGTGCATATATAGGGCAAGAGTCCAGGAAACTCAGTAAAAAGTAACATATGATGGCTAAACTACTGAGCAGAGATAAGCGGTGCTAAGGTGATGGAGATTAGAGTTCCCCAACAAGGTGCTGAGTTCTAGGTAAATACTTTGCAGTTTCATAAACCACAGAAAGGCTACCCTCTAGGAGTAATGGATATATACCCAAGAAAGGGAGCAAAACTGAAAAAGACTGCCCCTAACAAAGTCTGAAACCAGCCCTGTTGTGATCTTCTGGCTCTGTATATGTTGGCCACAAGATACGTTAACAGTCTTTGGAAGAAGATAGTAACACCATCCGGAGACTATCATTTTTAGTAAAGAATGTCTGGCACTTAGTTAAAAAAAAGCAACCAACTTATTAAAAATCAAAAGAACATAAAAACAGACCTACAGGTAATTCAGTTATTTTAAAGTATCTAATATTTCTAATATCTGATTAATATTCAAGAAACATTATTAAAATGTTCAAGAAATAAAAGAAAGAGAAGAATCAAATAGAAATTCTAGAACCAAAAGATACTATAATTGAAATAAAAAATTTGATACATGGATTTAATAGCAGATTAGACACAAAAAGATAGACTTAAACTGAAAAGTCAGTATATAATATCAAGATTAAAAATCAGAAAATCACTCTAGTACCCAAGTACATCAGAATTTTTGGGAATGGGACACAGGCATCAGTATTTGTTTATAGCTTCCATTATGAATATATATCATGGTAGAAAATAAGATCCAAATAAGGAAGAGTCAGATAATATAGGACTTGCTAATGGGTCAGTGAGAGGTAGAGATGCAAGAAGAGGATTTCTCACACAGCTGATTGAGTCTCACTCAGGAGTAATTCTGTCTCCCAAGGGACATGTGACAAAATACGGGGACATGTTGCTAAACCTCCTGTACTACCGCACTGGACAGCCCTGACCACAAAGAATTATCTGGTCCAAAATGTCTATAGGGCTGCTGCTGAGAAACCCTGGTTTAACTTCTTAAAAAGGCATGCTTTGCCCCCCTACACTGGCTCTTCCCTTTGTCACATCTCTGTTTTCAACTAAACTGTAAAATTCTAGAGAGTAGAGACCATATCCTTCACTTTTTTATTTTTACCTGTACTGCCTCATACATTTTGAAAAATGTAATAGGCTTTATTTTTTTATAGTAGTCTTAGGTTTACAGAAAAATTCAGTGGAAAGTAGAGTTCCCATATACCTCTCTCCTCCCAAAATACAATTCCTCCTATTACTAACATCTTGCATTACTGGTACATTTTTTTAAATGAACTAATATTAATACATTAATATTAACTGATATTTTTTTAATGAACTAATATTAACTGAAGTCCAAAGTCTGTATTACAACACAAATACAATACAAAGGTATTTTTATACAAATAATACCTCTTGACAAGTAATCAGTTACTAATCTAATCATTTGTCAAGGAACGACAATAAAAAGAGCGGAAGAAGGTAACTATCAATTATTGAGCACCTATTATATACCAAGAACCATGGAAGTCAATTTTTATATATATAATTCATATATTTTGTTCATGTGTATTTTATATAATATTATTATTATATGTAATCATGTCAGTAACTGTGAGTTGGCTGTTGTAATCTCAATTCTTAAAAATGAGGAAATTCAGGCTCAGCAAGTTTACATTACTTGCACAAAGTCACACAGCTAGTAAGTGAAGATGAAGCTGGAACACAGTTTCAGGGCCCATTTTCATACAGTTATACCAAGCACTCCTTTTTTCCCGTTTTTTTTTTTCTCACATTCCCTATTTTAAAACGTCTTCACCTGCTTCTGGTGTGCACTCCCAAGGAGTGAGTGGTCCCATGAGTCCTTTTCCAGCCCTGTCTCTCAGCTCCACCACTGAGGTCCATGTGGTTCCAGTCTGTGCCAAGTGGCTGCCCCACCCGTGATACTTTTAAGCCAGGCTAACACGCCCACAGAAAACCATAAAATCAAGCTGCAAATGCTAGCAGATGTTCAACAGTCTCTCAGCTCCCACCCTAACCTCCCCTTTGATCCTGGCCTAATTGCACTCACTCTCATCAATCTAGTTATGAACTCTTGGTTCTTTCTGTATTTACACTGCACCAGATTACGACTCTTACTGATGTTTCCATGGACGCTTCCTCCACTGGGCTCCCTAGCATGTTTTCCGGCTTAGTTTGAATCTTTCACCTTGGTATTTCTCCTTGTCTCAGATGTGTCAGGAAAATACATTTTTTATTTCCTCTCAAACTTAGGTCTGATCTTGAATTTCAGCTCAGGGCAAAGCTCTGACTCTTAGATGTTAAAATTGAGTGAGATTGATTTTTCAGATGAAATGTGGGAGGGGACTGGACGACCTGCTCTAGACCAGAATAGTTGTAAACATTTTCTCTGCCCTTAGACTCAGGAGCCTCTGGAATTTAGAAACAGCCCACACCAGAGCCCTGAAGCTCCAGTCTGAACAGATTGCCTGGGGTGTTCCATATTCCCACCAACCTCCTTCACTTCTTTGCTTTTGTATGTATTTGTCTTTTCCCCTTAAATTGTAAATTCCTATGGGGACAAGAACCATTTTCATTCCTAACCATGGCTACCTTTCCTTAAGATTCCAAGATCTGCACAAATCTTTTGAACCTCTATAAAGCACTTTATATTTGCTTCTCTTGAATGATATTGAAAACCGCAGTTCCTTGCCTGGAGATTACTGTCAGATCCTCTGACATTGCTTCACTGCACACGTATTCACCACCACTGTCAAAGTGTTACTGATCACACAGGAAGATTCAGCCCCAGGGATGGATCTTGTTTTACTCCTTTTTTCTCTCTTGTCCTTTTAGTAACATCAGGAGAAATGAAATTCATCTGACAAAATTTCTCTTCATCAATTACAGATTCTGCTTTTGTGTCATCTCAACAGAGCCAGCAGACATTTAGGTTCTCCTTCTCTCCTTCCCTTTTTTTCATTCCATCCCTTTCAACTCTCCTTCCCTTCCTGCCTTTCCTGTGCTGTTGATGTTCCTTTGCAGGGGACTAATTTCAGGAGAATGGTGGGTAAAAAATCATAATGCTCATGAGGGACATCTCTTCTTGAATCTTATTTCCATTTATTCTAGACACTTTGCATCTTCTTCTCCCAAGTCAGTCTAGCCATTTTGTGCCATTTCTGACAGTTCATATGATGGGGGTAAAAATGCAATCGGAAGGAGGAAAAAAAGAATTTTCTGTTTTATGAAATAGGATAAGAAAGTAAAATTTGGTTAGGCTGCTGAATAAAACACCAGACCTTGGATGGAGCATGTTTTCTTTAAAAACATATATATTCTTAAATATGCAAGACATGAAATGTGTATAAAACATAACATGCAATTTTTTCAATCATGTACAATCACAAGGAGTACAAGAAATGATGCTCAGACTGAAAAACTCATGATGCTTAAGAGGGAAACAGCCTTAAAGCCTAACATGATCAGCGATGTGAGATGGTGATCGGGACTCACCAGGGAGATTCATGCACTACTTGATGACTAAGTAAATGAAATACTAAATAAATATTAGGGAAAATCTGTTAAAGTGTGGTCCTGGGTTAAATTAACCAAATAAATATATTTGAGGAAGAGTTTAATTAGAAATAGGTAAAATGAAAATGAGATTATGCATAAATTTCTCAATTGAATTGATAATTTCTAAAGATGTCCAAAAAATGAGCTTGAATTTCCATAGAACAAGTGACTTCATAAACATAATTAGTGAGACTATATCTTAGATTAACTAATCTTTACCTCATCTTTTCATTATGATAGAAAGACCTCTTTCTTTTTACAGTTCCAGACAGCAATGGTGATGAAAAGTGGCACTAACAAATGATTTGTAAGACACATGTCAAGATTTTTTCCAAGGGACATGTTAATGCACAGCCCAGCCAAATTTACATTTATCACAAGTTCAAATGAAAATCTAATTATCCGCCTGTCTTAGGGTGAATGATGTCTATTCATTGCTAGAATGGCATATTGAACCAAGGACTGAAATAAATCCATGACGTTCAGTTACCTAGGCACACCACTCTCACTTAAACTACTCACACATGGCCTCCATTTTGTCCAGTTGAAAAGACATTTCCTGGTTACTTATCTAGGCTAGAAACAGGATAGATCTTACTCATTATACAACCCAAACCAGTGAATTTTAGTTTATCTCTCACAACTAGTAAGACCTTGTTTTAAAACAGGTTAAAGAAATTTGTTGCAGAAAATTCAATCTCAGTATTTATTGAGAAATGCCTTTCATATTCCCTAATTCCACCCTCTTCCTCCACTTAAAATAATGTCACCCAGTAATTCTAATAATAAAGAAAATATAGCTGGAAGTAACTTTTGAGCTTGTGACTCAGATCATATTAGAAAACTTAACTATTTAAGAAGAGAATAGTAAGATTCCAGTTGGAAAGGGTCCACCAACAAGCCAGCACAATAAATGAAAATAAGCCTATGTCAAAACATAGAACTGTCAGATTTCAAGACACTAGAGTTAAAGAGAAGATGTTTAAAGTTTACAGTGATTCAGACTGATTAGATTCAAGATGGCAGGATGAGAGGTGACACGGAGAACTCCTCCCAAAACAACAGATAGTACAAAAACATAGTTAATTAATACAACTAACCCTAAAGGAGCAAGTACAAAGAAGGCTGAACAGAACTGCATACAGACCCCATGAACAGCGCAGACCTCACGAAACAGGGTAACATACAAAAGCCTTAATGCGGTGGGACCCAGCACCTTCTTCCACCCCAGCTCACTGGTGGGGGGAAGAGAAACAGACCAGGGAGGGGATGGAAGCCTGGGACTGCTGAACACCTATCCTTGGAGATCTGCTTTGTGAGCAGAAGCCTGTATTGTGTGGTGCCCTGGACGTTGGAGCGCTCGGACAGGCAGAGTGCTTGAGAGACTCACATTCCAGCCGTTTGTGGAGGACAGGATCCACATCCAGCCGCTCTGTGTCAGAGGAAGGGCAGGAGGTCTGAGAAGCTTCCTAGCAGTGAGAGGGCTGCTGAAGGGGCAGGGTTTGCCCGGAGCTTGCTACACGGGATGGGGGAGAGCTGGACAAGGTTGTCTGGGTGCCCTCTGCCCACCTGATTGGAAACTTTGAGGAGCTTCAGGTGCTCCACCCCCTGGCTGCTGACTCAGCTCCAAGGCCCCCCAGTGTGACACACAGCTTGCTGAGCCTTCCTACTGGCACCTGCTCCCAAACAGGCAGTCACTGCACTTGTGTCAGGCCAGCCAGAGGGAGGCCACACCTACAATAGCTAGAGATGCAGAGCACAGAGGATTAACATGTGTGTGCTTGGCCCACTGGCTCTGACGCTAGAGACAGGCACTGCAGAGAGGAATTAGGAAACAGATCTTTCCTCCCCCCAGGCACCAGCTCCACTCCCCTATGACACCCACCTCAGTCTAGGGGCTGAGCAGCTCCAGAGACTGGAGTTTCTGTGCACTAGTGGGTACAACACAGAAATACGAAACGTCAAAAGAAAATGGTTCAGACCAAAATCTCACAAACCCCAGAAAAAGGGCCAAATGAAACAACTCACCAATCTTCCTGAAAGAAAGTTCAAAATAAAAATTATAAACATGCTTATGGAGGTACATAAAAATATTCAAGAACTCAGGAACAAATTTAATCAGGAATGGAGATTCAATCATTAAGTCTATATCTGAAATGAAACATACAATGGAGTGATTTAAAAGCAGATTAGATGTAGTAGAAGAGATGGTAAATGGAATAGAAATTAGGGAAGAGGAATACAAAGAAGGTGAGGCACAGAGAGAAAAAGAATCTCTAAGAAGGAAAGAATATTGAGAGAACTGTGTGACCAATCCAAACGGAACAATATTCACATTATAGGGGTACCAGAAGAAGAAGAGAGAGAAAAGGGATAGAAAGTGTCATTGAGAAGGTAATTGCTGAAAACGTCCCAATCTGGGGAAGGAGACGGTCTCTCAAGCCATGCAGGTGCACAGATCTCCCAACACAAGGAACCCAAGGAAGACAACATCAAGACATATAATAATTAAAATGGCAAAGATCAAGGATAAAGACAGACTTCTAAAAGCAGCTAGAGAGAGAAAAAGATCACATACAAAGGAAAACACATCCAGCTATCATCATATTTCCAATAGAAACATTACAGGCTGGAAGGGAGTGGCATGATATATTTTAATGAAATGAAGCAGAAAGGCCTCAAACCAAGAATACTCTACCTGGTAAGGTTATCATTTAAATTTGAAGGAGGGATTAAACAATTTTCAGATAAGCCAAAGCTGAGAGAATTTACCTCCTACAAACCACCTCTACAGTGCATTTTGGAGGGACTTCTATAGATGGAAGTATTCTTAAGGCTAAATAGATGTCACCCAAAGGATAGACAAAGAGTACAGAATATGATTCATAACATACAAAGAATGGAGGAGGAAGAAAAAGAAGGAAAAAAAGAAGCTTCAGGTTGTGTTTGTAATAGCATATGAAGTGAATGAAATTAGACTGTTAGTAAGGGAATTACCCTTGAACCTTTGGTAACCACAAATCTAAAAACTGCAATGGCAATAACTACATACCTGTCTATAATCACCTTAAATGTAAATGGTCTCAATGCACCAATCAAAAGACACAGAGTTACTGAATGGATAAAAAAACAGGCCCGTCTATATGCTGCCTAAAAGAGACTCACTTTAAACCCAAAGACATACAAAGACTGAAAGTAAAGGGATGGAAAAAGATATTTCATGCAACAAATAGTGAGAAAAAAGCAGGAGTTGCAGTACTTGTATCAGACAAAATAGACTTCAAAACAAAGAAAGTCACAAGAGACAAAGAAGGATATTACATAATGATAAAAGGGTCAGTCCAACAACAGGATATAACTATTATAAATATCTATGCACCCAACACCGATCACCTATATATGTGAAACAAACACCAACAGAATTAAAGGGGGAAATAGAATACAATGGATTCATTTTAGGAGACCTCAACACACCACTCAATCCAAAGGACAGATCAACCACACAGAAAATAAATAAAGAGACAGAAACACTGGACAATATATTAGAACAGATGGACCTAACAGACATCTACAGAACACTTCATCCAAAAACAACAGGATACACATTCTTCTCAAGTGCACATGAAACATTTTCAACAACAGATCATATACTAAGCCACAAAAAGAACCTTAGTAAATTCAGAAAGACTGAAATTACACCAACCAGCTTCTCAGACCACAAAGGTATGAAACTAGAAATAAATTACACAAAGAAAATGAAAAAGCCCACAAACATACGGAGGCTTAATAACATGCTCCTAAATAATCAATGGATCAATGACCAAATAAAAACAGAGATCAAGCAATATATGTAGACAAAAGACAACAATAATTCAACACCGCAAAATATGTGGGACGCAGCAAAGGCCATGTTAAGAAGGGAATATATTGTAATATAGGCCAACCTGAAGAAATAAGAACAATTCCAAAATGAATAAACTCACAATTAATGAATCTCGAAAAGGAAGAACAAATGAAGCACAAAGTCAGCAGAAGGAGTGACATAAAAATATTGAAGCAGAAATAAATAAAATTGAGAAGAATAAAACAATCAATGAAAAATCAATGAAAGCAGGAGCTGGTTCTATGAGAAAATAAACAAAATAGATAAACCCTTAGCCAGACTTATCAAGAAAAAAAGAGTCTACACACATAAACAGAATCAGAAATGAGAAAGGAAAAATCACTATGGACACCACAGAAATACAAAGAATTATGAGAGAATACTATGAAAAATTATAGGCTAACAAACTGGATAACCTAGAAGAAATGGACAACTTTCTAGAAAAACACAACCTTCCAAGGTTGACCCAGGAAGAAACAGAAAATCTGAATAGACCAGTTACCAGCAAAGAAATTCAACTGGTAATCAAAAACCTACATAAGAACAAAATGCCTGGAGCAGATGGTTTCACTGCTGAATTTTATCAAACATTTAGTAAACACCTAATACCCATTCTCCTTAAAGTTTTCCAAAAAGTAGAAGAGGAGGGAATACTCCCAAAATCATTCTATGAGGCCAAAATCACTCTAGTAACAAAACCAGGCAAAGACACCACAAAAAAAGAAAACTACAGACCAATATCCCTGATGAACATAGATGCAAAAATACTCAACAAAATATTAGTAAACCAAATTCAAAAATACATCAAAAAGATCATCCATCATGATCAAGTGGGATTCATCCCAGGGATGCAAGGATGGTACAACATTAGAAAATCCATCATCATCATCCACCACATCAACAAAAAGAAGAACAAAAAGCACATGATCATCTCCATAGATGCTGAAAAAGCATTCGACAAAATTCAACATCCATTCATGGTAAAAACTCTTAACAAAATGGGTATAGAGGGCAAGTACCTCAACACAATAAAGGCCATATATGACAAACCCACAGCCAACATTATACTTAACAGCGAGAAGCTGAAAGCTTTTCCTTTAAGATCGGGAACAAGACAAGGATGCCCACTCTCCCCACTTCTATTCAACATAGTTCTGGAGGTCCTACCCATGGCAATCAGACAAAACAAAGAAATAAATGCATCCAGATTGGTATGGAAGAAGTCAAACTGTCCCTGTTTGCAGATGACATTATAATGTAAATAAAAAACCTTTAAGAATCCAATCCAAAACTACTAGATCTAATATCTGAATTCAGCAAAGCTGTGGGATACAAAATTAGTACCCAGAAATCTGTTGCATTCCTATACACTAATGGTGAACTAGCAGAAAGTGAAATCAGGAAAATAATTCCATTCACAATTGCATCAAAAAGAATAAAATACCTAGGCATAAACCTAACCAAGGAAGTGAAAGAACTATACCCTGAAAACTACAAGACACTTTTAAGACAAATGAAAGAGGACACTAATAAATGGAAATTCATCCCATGCTCTTGGCTAGGAAGAATTAATATTGTCATAATGTCCATCCTGCCTAAAGCAATCTACACATTCAATGCAATCGCTATCAAAATACCAACAGCATTCTTCAATGAATAAGAACAAATAGTTCTAAAATTCATATGGAACAACAAAAGACCTGAAATAGCCAAAGCTACCCTGAGAAGGTCTAAAGCAGGGGGAATTATGCTCGCCAACTTCAACCTCTACTACAAAGCCACAGTAATCAAGACAGTTTGGTACTGGCACAAGAACAGAACCATAGGCCAGTGGAGCAGAATAGAGAGCCCAGATATAAACACAAGCATATATGGTCAATTATTATACTATAAAGGAGCCAAGGACATACAATAGGGAAATGACCGCCTCTTCAACAGCTGGTATTGGCAAAACTGGACAGCTACATGCAAGAGAATGAAACTGGATTGCTGTCTAACCCCATACACAAAAGTAAACTCAAAATGGATCTAAGACCTGAATGTAAGCCATGACACCATAAAACTCTTTGAAGAGAACATAGTCAAAAATCTCTTGGACATAAACATGAGCAACTTCTTTTTTTTTTAATATAATTTATTTTATTATCATTAATTTACAATTACATGTGCAATATTACGATTATTAAACTACCCCTTCATCAGGTCCCCCCCACCAACCCCATTACAGTCACTGTCCATCAGCGTAGTGAGATGCTATAGAATCACTACCTGATTTCTCTGAGTTCTACAGCCCTTCCCGTGCCCCTCCAACATTACATCTGCTAATCGTAATGCCCCTTTTTCCCTCTTATCCCTCCCTTCCCGCCCATTTTCCCCAGTCCCTTTCCCTTTGGTAACTATTAGTCTGTTCTTGGGTTCTGTGAGTCTGCTGCTGTTTTGTTCCTTCAGTATTTTTTCTTTGTTCTTATACTCCACATATGAGTGAAATCATTTGATATTGTCTTTTTCGGCTTGGCTTATTTCATCGAGCATAATACCCTCTAGCTCCATCCATGTTGTTGCAAATGGTAGGATTTGTTTTCTTCTTATGGCTGAATAATATTCCATTGTGTATATGTACCAACTCTTCTTTACCCATTCATCTACTGATGGACACTTAGGTTGCATCCATTTCTTGGCTATTATAAATTGTGCAGCGATAAACATAGGGGTGCATCTGTCCTTTTCAAATTGGGCTGCTGCATTCTTAGGGTAAATTCCTAGGAGTGGAATTCCTGGGTCAAATGGTATTCTTATTTTGAGTTTTTTGAGGAACCTCCATACTGCTTTCCACAATGGTTGAACTAATTTGCCGTCCCACCAGCAGTGTAGGAGGGTTCCCTTTTCTCCACATCCTCGCCAACATTTGTTGTTGTTTGTGTTTTGGATGTTGGCCATCCTCACTGGTGTGAGGTGATATCTCATTGTGGTTTTAATCTCCATTTCTCTGATGATTAGTGATGTGGAGCATCTCTTCATGTGCCTGTTGGCCATCTGAATTTCTTCTTTAGAGAAGTGTCTATTCATGTCCTCTTCCCATTTCTTAATTGGATTATTTGCTTTCTGTTTGTTAAGGTGCATGAGTTCTTTATATATTTTGGATGTCAACCCTTTATCAGATATGTTTTTTATGAATATATTCTCCCATACTGTAGCATGTCTTTTGTTCTACTGATGGTGTCCTTTGCTGTACAGAGCGTTGCAGCTTGATATAGTCCCACTTGTTCATTTTTGCTTTTGTTTCCCTTGCCCGAGGAGATATGTTCAGGAAGAAGTTGCTCATGTTTATGTCCAAGAGATTTTTGCCTTTGTTTTTTTCTAAGAGTTTTATAGTTTCATGACTTACATTCAAGTCTTTGATCCACCTTGAGTTTACCTTTGTGTATGGGGCAAGACAGTAGTCCAGTTTCATTCTCTTACATGTAGCTGTCCAGTTTTTCCAACACCAGCTGCTGAAGAGGATGTCATCTCCCCATTGTATATCCAAGGCACTGTTATCAAATATTAATTGACTATATATGCTTGGGTTAATGTTTGGATTTTCTATTCTGTTCCACTGGTCTGTGGGTCTGTTTTTGTGCCAATACCAAATTGTCTTGATTACTGTGGCTTTGTAGTAGAGCTTGAAGTCAGGGAGCGTAATTCCCCTGTTTTATTCCTCCTTCTCAGGATTGCTTTGGCTATTCGGGGTCTTTTGTGGTTCCATATGAATTTTAGAATTATTTGTTCCAGTTCATTGAAGAAAGCTGTTGGTAGTTTGATAGGGATTGCATTGAATCTGTAGATTGCTTTAGGTAGTATAGCCATTTTGACAATATTTATTCTTCCTAGCCAAGAGCATGGGATGCATTTCCATTTGTTAGTGTCCTCTTTAATTTCTCTTAGGAGTGTCTTGTAGTTTTCAGAGTACAGGTCTTTCACTTCCTTCGTTAGGTTTATTCCTAGGTATTTTATTCTTTTTGATGCAATTGTGAATGGAATTGTTTTTCTGATTTCTCTTTCTGTTAGTTCATCATTAGTGTATAGGAAAGCAACAGATTTCTGTGTGTTAATTTTGTATCCTGGAACTTTGCTGAATTCAGATATTAGTTCTAGTAGTTTTGGAATGGAATCTTTAGGGTTTTTTATGTACAGTATCATGTCATCTGCAAATAGTGCCAATTTGACTTCTTCTTTACCAATCTGGATGCCTTGTATGTCTTTGTTTTGTCTGATTGCTGCGGCTAGGACCTCCAGCATTATGTTGAATAACAGTGGAGAGAGTGGGCATCCCTGTCTTGTTCCCGATCTTAGATGAAAAGCTTTCACCGTCTCGCCGTTAAGTATGATGTTAGCTGTGGGTTTGTCATATATAGCCTTTCTGATGTTGAGGTACTTACCGTCTATACCCATTTTGTTGAGAGTTTTAATCATGAATGGATGCTGAATTTTTCAAATGCTTTTTCAGCATCTATGGAGATGATCATGTGGTTTTTGTTCTTCTTTTTGTTGATGTGGTGGATGATGTTGATGGATTTTCGAATGTTGTACCATCCTTGCATCCCTGGGATGAATCCCACTTGATCATGGTGTACGATCCTCTTGATGTATTTTTGAATTCATTTTGCTAATATTTTGTTGAGTATTTTTGCATCTACGTTCATCAGGGATATTGGTCTGTAATTTTCTTTTTTGGTGATGTCTTTTAAAGGTTTTGGTATTAGATTGATGCTGGCTTCATAGAATGAGTTTGGAAGTATTCCCCCCTCTTCTATTTTTTGGAAACCTTTAAGGAGAATCGGTGTTATTTCTTCTCTATATGTCTGGTAGAATTCAGAGGTGAATCCATCAGGCCCAGGGGTTTTGTTCTTGGGTAGTTTTTTGATTACCACTTCGATTTCGTCACTGGTGATTGGTCTGTTTAGTTTTTCTGTTTCTTGCTTGGTCTGTCTTGGAAGGTTGTATTTTTCTAAGAAGTTGTCCATTTCTTCTATGTTTTCCAGCTTCTTAGCATATAGAGTCTCATAATATTCTCTTATGATTCTTTGTATTTCTGTGGGGTCCGTGGTGATTTTTCCTTTCTCATTTCTGATTGTGTTTATGTGTGTAGATTCTCTTTTTCTCTTAATGAGTCTGGCTAGGGGTTTATCTATTTTGTTTATTTTTTCAAAGAACCAGCTCTTGGTTTTATTGATTTTTTCTATTGTTTTATTCTTCTCAATTTTATTTATTTCTTCTCTAATCTTTATTATGTCCCTCCTTCTGGTGACTTTGGGCCTCATTTGTTCTTCTTTTTCCAATTTCAGTAATTGTGTCTTTAGACTATTCATTTGGGAATGTTCTTCCTTCTTTAAATAGGCCTGGATTGCAATATACTTTCCTCTTAGAACTGCCTTTGCTGCGTCCCACAGAAGTTGTGGCTTTGTGTTGTTGTTGTCATTAGTCTCCCTATATTCTTTGATTTCTGTTTTGATTTGGTTGTTAACCCATTGATTAATTAGGAGAGTGTTGTTAAGTCTCCATGTATTTGTGAGCCTTTTTGATTTCTTTCTAAAATTTATTTCTAGTTTTATTCCTTGGTGATCTGAGAAGTTGGTTGGTAGGATTTCAATATTTTTGAAATTACTGAGGTTCTTTTTGTGGCCGAGTATGTGGTCTATTCTGGAAAATGTTCCATGTGCACTTGAGAAGAATGTGTATCCTATTGCTTTTGTGTGTAGAGTTCTGTAGATGTCTGTTAGGTCCATCTGCTCTAGTGTGTTGTTCAGTTCCTCTGTGTCTTTACTTATTTTCTGTCTGGTTGATCTGTCCTCTGGAGTGAGTGGTGTGTTGAAGTCTCCTAAGATGAATGCAGTGCTATTTCCTCCTTTAATTGTGTTAGTATTTGTCTCACATATGCTGGTGCTCCTGTGTTGGGTGCATATATATTTATAATGGTTATATCTTCTTGTTGGACTGAGCCCTTTATCATTATGTAATGTCCTTCTTTATCTTTTGCTACTTTCTTCGTTTTGAAGTCTATTTTGTCTGATACAAGTACAGCAACACCTGATTTTTTCTCTCTGTTGTTTGCATGAAATATCTTTTTCCATCCCTTCACTTTTAGTCTGTGTATGTCTTTGGATTTAAGGTGAGTTTCTTGTGGGCAGCATATAGATGTGTCTTCCTTTTTTATCCATTCAGTGACTCTATGTCTTTTGATTGGTGCATTCAATCCATTTACATTTAGGGTGATTATTGATAGGTATGTACTTATTGCCATTGCTGGCTTTAGATTCGTCGTTACCAAGGGTTCAAGGGTTGCTTCTTTACTATCTAACAATCTAATTTAACTTTCTTGTTAAGTTATTGTAAACACAGTCTGATGTTTCTTTCTTTCTCTCCCTTCTTATTCCTCCTCCTCCATTCTTTCCATAATAGGTGTTTTATTATTTGCCTTTAGTTAGTATTTTGATGGTCTGCTTTCTTTGCTATGATTTTTTTTTCTCTGGTGACATCTTTTTAGCCTTAGGTGTGCTTCCATCTAGAGCAGTCCATTTAAGATATCCTGTCGTGGTGGTTTATGAGAGGCAAACTCTCTCAACTTTCGTTTATCTGGAAATTGTTTAATCCCTCCATCATATTTAAATGATAATCGTGCTGGATACAGTATTCTTTGTTCGAGGCCCTTCTGTGTCATAACGTTAAATATATCATGCCATTCTCTTCTGGCGTGTAAGGTTTGTGTTGAGAAGTCTGATGATAGTCTGATTGGTTTTCCTTTGTATGTGATCTTTTTTCTCTCTCTAGCTGCCTTTAAAACCCTGTCTTTATCTTTGATCTTTGCCATCTTAATTATTCTGTGTCTTGGTGTTGTCTTCCTTGGGTCCCTTGTGTTGGGAGATCTATGAGCTTCCGTGGACTGCGAGACTATTTCCTTCCCCAGCGAGGGAAAGTTTTCAGCAATTATTTCTTCAAAGACACTTTCTATCCCTTTTTCTCTCTCTTCTTCCTCTGGTACTCCTATAATGCGAATATTGTTCCGTTTGGATTGGTCACACAGTTCTCTTAATATTCTTTCATTCCTAGAAATCCTTTTATCTCTCTCTGCCTCAGCTGCTCTGTACTCCTGTTCTCTGTTTTCTATTCCATTAACAGTCTCTCGCATCTCATCCATTCTGCTGTTAAGCCCGTCGATCGCTTGTCTGATTTCTGTATTGTCTTTCCTCAGTTCCCTCACTTCCTCCCTCAGCTCTTGCACATTTCTCTGTAGGTCCATCAGCATGGTTATGACTTTTATTCTGAATTCTTTTTCAGGTAGGCTGTGCATTTCCATCCCTTCAGACTCCCTCTCTGGGGTTGTCTGTTTGATTTTGGTCTGAACCATATTCCTCTGTCTTTTCATGGCTATATAATTGGTCACTGATAGTTGCCACGTATGTCAGCTGGGCTCTTTAAGACTTTAAAAAGAGAAGAAAAAAAAGAGAAAAAAGAAAGAAAGAAAGAAAAAAAAAGGAAAAACGACAGAAAAGGAAAAACAAAAACAAACAAAAAACAAAAAAAAACAAATAAAACAAATAAAATGCCCACCAGATGTAGATTTGTGGGAATGCTCTAGGTGGCGCTATTGCCCCACTATTCCACAGCTTGACTGTGCCGCTCCGCAGGGCCCTTTATCGCTCTGGCAGGGGTGGGAACGAGTAGGAGGCTGTTGATCTCAGTGAGAAGTGTTAAGTATGGCTACGCTTCCCCAGTCGCCAGCTAAGGCGTCTGAAACTCCCCAGGACTCCCAGCCTGCTGGGCTGAGTGTGCTGGGGCAGTCCGGCTCCTCCGCTGGGCTCCTGTCTCTTTAAGACCGCTGAAGAAAGCACGCACTTTTTTTTTTCCTCCCCGGGAGCCGGCTGCAAGCACCATGGCGCGTTCCACTCTCAGACCCTGCCCCTCTGTCTCTCCAATCTCCGCCGCACTGCGCAATGTGGGTCAGTGCTCCCCACGCAGATCCCCGGGGCTGGCTACTTCGCAGGGGTGCACTTCCACTCCCTCCCGGCTCTGAATCCTCTCCTCCCGCCGGTGCGCTGGGGTGGGGGAGGGCTTGGGTCCCGCCGGGTCATGGCTCCGTATCTTACCCGCCTCTTGGGGTGCCGAGTCCTCTCGGGTGTAGCTGCACGCTGTGTGCTTTCCTGTGTATTCTTGTCTCTCTTTTAGGAATAGATGTATTTTCTGTGTTTTTGTAGATAAATATAGCGTTGAGAGGAGATTTCTGCCGCCCTGCTCACACTGCCATCTTCCCGGAAGTCGAGCAACTTCTTCATGAACATATCTCCCTCAGGCAAGGGAAACAAAAGCAAAAATGAATAAGTTGGACTCTATCAAACTAAAACCTTCTGCACAGCAAAGGACACCATCAGTAGAACAAAATGACATCCTACAGTATGGGAGAATATATTCATAAATGACATATCCGATAAGGGGTTGACATCCAAATTATATAAAAAGCTCCCACACCTCAACAAAAAAAAGCAAATAAGCCAATTAAAAAATGGGCAGAGGAGCTGAACAGACACTTCTCCAAAGAAGAAATTCAGATGGCCAACAGGCACATGAAAAGATGCTCCACATCACTAATCATCAGAGAAATGCAAGTTAAAACCACAATGAGATATCACCTCACACCAGTTACGATGGCCAACATCCAAAACACAAACAACAACAAATGTTGACGAGGATGTAGAGAAAAGGGAAACCCTCCTACACTGCTGGTGGGAATGTAAATTTGTTCAACCATTGTGGAATGCAGGTTGGAGGTTCCTCATAAAACTCAAAATAGAAATACCATTTAACCCATGTGTTCTACTCCTAGAAATTTACCCCAATAATGCAGCAGTACAGTTTGAAAAAGACATATGCATCCCTATGTTTATCGCAGCACTATTTACAATAGCCAAGAAATGGAAGCAACGTAAGTGTCCATCAGTAGATGAATGGATAAAGAAGATGTGGTACATATACACAATGGAATATTATTCAGCCATAAGAAGAAAACAAATCCTACCATTTGCAGCAACATGGATGGAGCTAGAGGGTATTATGCTCAGTGAAATAAGCCAGGTGGAGAAAGATGAGTATCAAATGATTTCACTCATCTGTGGAGTATAAGAACAAAGGAAAAACTGAAGGAACAAAACAGCAGCGACTCACAGAACCCAAAAATGGAGTAACAGTTACCAAAGGGAAAGGGACTGGGGAGGATGGGTGGGAAAGGAGGGATAAGGGGGGAAAGGGGGCATTATGATTAGCACACATAATGCAGTGGTGTGGGACACAGGAAAGGCAGTATTTATAGAGAAGGCAAGTAGTGATTCTATAGCATCTTACTATGCTGATGGACAGTGACTGTAGTGGGGTATGTAGGGGGGACTTGATAATAGGAGGTCTAGTAACCATATGTTCCAGTGATTGTACATTAATGATACCAAAAAAAAAGTTTACAGTTTTTCAAAACAAAAAACAATACAAAAAGAGTTAATCTAGGAATTACTGAAAATCAGAATAACACCTCACTCTAACAGCAAAACTTTAATTGAGCAATGCTTTAAAATCAGGGGATAATATTTCTGACCTGTAATTCTATATAAAGTCAAACTATCAATTAAATGGAAGAGTAGAATAAAGATATTTTCATATGTGCAATGTCTAAAAAACAAAAGCCATGCTTCCTCTTACTGAAAACACTATTGGAGAATGTGTTCCCCAAAATGAGAGAGCAAAACCCGTAGAAAGAAGACATGTGATCCAGGAAACAGAGAACCTATTACCAGAATGAGAAGGGGAGAGTATCCCAGGATGATGGTGTCAGGAGATAAGATCCCAGGGATTCAGGACACATCAGAGGTCTAGGAAGCACCTAGTCCAGTTTGGAATGAGAGGGTGGAGGAGCTCAAGAGAAATGTCCTCCAAGAACTGAGAGATTACCAGGTATGTCCAAATGCAGTAAAAGGATATTTGTACTTTCTGTAAAGATTTTGGGATGAATTAGTGATACAAGGAGGAAAACCAAGCCAACAGGAAAGCAATGAAATTATTAGCTTCAGGGAAATGAGAACATTGTATAAGGAAAGAAATTCAAATGCTTGTAATCATATTCATTATCTGACTGCGTTGTCAATTGAAATATAAAATTTGAACATCTAACCAAAATTGATGATCTACTGTATATGAAGAACAGAAGAGGAGGGTTACGTGTGTGTGTGTGGCTATGGCAGTAGTGTTAAATCCTTTTTTCCCATAATAGGAAGTTAATAAACAATAACTAAAACAAAATATAATCACGAACTGTAGTGTACGGATGTTGTGTGGATATGTGGAGGTGACTTCCCTAAGAAACAGTTAAGTGCTGAGAGTGCCTAACTGAACGTGGAGCTGGAGGATGGAGGGAATGCTGACTTTTCCACTATAAGACTCATAAAATTATTAGTCTTTTAAATTTACATGATCCACTTAGCTAAACATAAAAATTAAATTATTCAATAATATAATCAACTAAATTAAAAGAAATATTATATTGTGGCAAGTATGAAGTATCCCCTTTTAACGGGATTTCTGGAGCTTGGAAAGATAAAAGTCGAGGCTTGGAGATATATAACAGATTGGCAAATGGTGTAAGAAGTTCTACCCAAGGTTAAATTACTTACTGGAGACAGACACACTGCTAAGACCCAACGTTCTGACCTTAGCTTACTCTACAGTGAGGAGTTTTCAGGGTGTGATTAAATATTCATCCATGGAGTTTTATTCCTTCTCTATGATCGTATATAAACATTAATGAGAAACAGGAGTACAGTTTCAGAATTAACATTCCTTGAATGCCTACTATATGACATCACTTAAAATATGTTAAGTTTTATTTTCACAACAATCTGATGAAGCAGTAGTCATTCCCATTTTACAAATGAGGAAACTGAAGCATCTAAGGATAGATTACCTCACTCAAGATCACACAGGTGGTAAGTGTGGATCTGGTCTTGGAACCAAGATTTGTCGAACTCCAAAGCTTAAGTCTGCTTCTATTCCTCACATGATTAGAAAGGGGCATGGAGGTGGCAGCAATGAAGGTCAAGTCTTAAATATTATAAACAGGTCCAGTAGGGCGTGTGGCACCATCTGGCCTTGGCTGGTGGGTGGATGGTAAGGTGCCTTGACCTACCTATTCAGTATCTCTACCATAGGATTTATCACATTTTATCACAGCTAATCATTTGCACATCTGTCTCTCCAGACTAATAAGCTTCACCAGACAGGCAATGAGTTCTCTTTGTCTGTGCAGGCTCAGTACCTAGTACAGGGCTTGCCACACAGTAAATGCTCCAGAAATATACAGGAAATGGACCTATTTGATTCAGGCTAAGGCATTAAAAGTAGTTAATGTTCTTTCTGGACAAACCTGGTTATACCTAATTCCCCCATCCTTAGTCAATCCAGATAGCTGATGGTTTAATTAGAAGGCACTGGAGGGACATTATTAATCAAATATCAATGTTTACAATTCTTTTCTCTGAAGGATTTGTATAATTATATGTATATGTATATAATTATATATACAATTTATATATAAAAAAAGACTCTGTAGTCATTTTAATAATTTTAGTGCATAATAACCAGCTTATTTTATTTCTACCTGAAGCCAGGAATCTCACTGAACCCCCAATCTACTCTACTTCTCAGTTCTGAATCACCCAAGCTGAGAGTGATTCAATCATCCTTCATTCCACCTTTCCCTTTCCCTCCACACCTACTCAAACTTGAGCCTCATGATTTCAACCTCTTTAATCTGTTCCTTCTCTCCCTTCCCACAGCCTTAGCTCAGACACCCATATGTCACCTGGATAGATGTAGTCTTTTTTCAATCTCCCTTTCTCAGGTTATCCCCACTCTAAACAATGAGGAAAAAAATGTATCAGGCAAATGGAGAAGAGCAATTAGTTTTGACTAGAGGTGATTTATGTGAGGGAACCCAGCATAGTACCTGGCACATAATTGATTCCCAAAACATGTTTGAGGAATTTTGTTTATTTATTTGTTTTGTTGGGGGAGAGGGGCCAAGGAGTTAGTTTGGAGGGGGTGAAATTTAAGCAGGCCTTGAAAGAGAAAATCCCTTTGCTTAGATTTATTTTATATTTGGTGATAAAACGTGTGCCGTTTACCAAAGGTTGAATTTTGCTTCTTTGCAAAATGAATTATGTAAACCCTCACCAAAGTCAGACTGCTATGACCAGTGCACTATAACACCCACAACAAGCATGCTGTATTTTTCTGTGGAACAAACCTTTTCTCATGCATAATCATCATAAATCATGAAGCAGGATGTATTTCAAAAGAAAAATGACACCCTACAATTCAAAGGAAGTAGTTTCCCATTTAAGGGAGTAAGCAGAAAGAGGAAAAGCTCCCATGTGGGAGGTTTCCATTTGTCCACACTTCTTTCCCCAGAAACATCAATTCTTCATTTAGTCATTCACCTCCTCTTCCTGAGTATGAATGTTATATCTCTCCTTTAAAAAATATGCCTCATGGTGTATTGAGTAACCCAGGGAGACATATATGATACTAAAACCAAGACTTCTTTCTGATTATAACAAAGGAATTGTAAATTAGTTCCTTCTCCCTCATTCTGATCCAGATTCCTACAAAAAAATCATCATATAAATGCTACTGTACTGGAAAGGCTAAAAGGAAGCATATCAGATTTTATTTTGTTTCTATCTATAAAAATCCCAAAACTTTAAGAAAGTAAGGTTGAGGTCATAAGCCAGGGTTAGACAGCAGACAAAATTGCTGGTGGTGTGCTGTTTTGGGGGTGGACATTTCCTGGGCCCCATGCTGTCCCTGAGGTGCTGAGCTGTCAGCCAGCAGTGGACACTGTCTGGGTTACCTCCTTCCTTCTAAATGTCTCTGCTGATGCTTATCTGTGTTCCCTCAGTTCTTAGAACATGAAGTTACCATCAGCAGTACAATAACACTAGCCGTACCAGTTGTAGTAATAATTAACATTTATTGCATGCTCACCCTGTGCCAGGCACTGTGGCTATATATTTATATACCTAATATAATTCTCACACTAAACTTATGAAGTACGAACAGTTATTATCTGCATTTTGCCAATGAGGAAACTGAGTCTCAGAAAGGATAAGTCACTTGCCCAGGGTCACTGAACAGTCAATAGCAGAGTCACAAGTTGAACCCTAAGGATATTTGTTCTGTGGTCCACATGTCACTTGAGTGAAGTGAATGGAGTTGCTGCATATTAAAATTGGAAGGAAATTGCTGTGCTGTTTCTGATGACCTCACTCTGACTCTGGAAAAATGTTCATTTTGGATTTCAGAAGATCATGGTTGCTGCCATTCCATTGTCTTACACAAAAGCAGGTATGGTTGAGTGGAATAATCCTCCTGCTCGTGGGGTGGGGCTGAGTGGAAGTAGGTCTAGGAGTAGGATTAAATTGGAATTCATAAGTACTTAACTCGATATTGTGCTAGAGGTGGTATGATATTGGGCAGGGTTCTAAGGTGGTTTTGAGAATGAAAGTTAGCTGATGAGGTAACAGAGTAAAAAGCAATACAAAAGTCCAGGGCCCCAAGGCTGAATGAAGACACAGGAGCTTTTATATCTTTAAATAATAGAGGTCATTTAACTTTAAAACAGTCCTCCATTTTGGCTTCATACTGGAATCCCATTTATAGCTTACCCACTGGGGGAAGTATGAGAAATGCAGAAGCCAGGGTCCGGCAGTGTGCTGAAGCCAACTGGTGCTGGCTCACAGGCTGAATGTCAGCAAATCTTCCCACCTCTGTGTTCAGAGGCATCACACTGGTTACATGAAATGATGGAAGTATTTACATCAAGGTGTTTTGGGGATGTTTTTGTTTTTGTTTTTGCCGGGAGAGCCAGGTGCTAACATTTCCTGGCATAGCACTCTTGCGTCTACCCTGAAAGCTTCGGATTTAATTGGTCTGGAGTACAGTCTGGGCATCAGGATTTTCAAAACTCCTCCAGATGATTCAAACACACAAGTAGGCAGAGCTGTTCAGTCTAAACCCCTGCACTCAAAGGGCACCCCTCAGCACCGGTACCCTCTGGGAGCTTGTTAGAAATGCAGAATCTCATACCACTCCACTACCCCTGGGCTATTAAATCAGAATCTGCACTTTAACAACATACAAACATTAAAGTTTGAGAATCACTGTTCTAAAATATTTGTAACAGGTAGATGCTTACTACAGTCCATTGACCTAGTCATAAACAAATGAAAAGACGGAAGTAGGGAGGAGCAAGAAAGAGAGAAAGGGCACATTGGTGAGCACGAAAAGGCACAGCCAGGCCGCACACGGACGTGTCTGGGAGCCATCTGCAAGGCGAGGCTGAGAGCCCATGCTTGCTTTCCCTGTCCTTACTAACTACAAGTACGCCACTCAGGTGGCTTACTACAGTATTCTGTGTCCATCTTTGATAGTTTCTTTAAAGAACTGTGAAAAATGCAAAAGAAATATATGTAGCTTAATTAATCAGCACTATATTTCACAGCATTGCTTTTTTAAATCATCCCTGTGAAGCTCATAAAATTTGACAAGAGCGAAGTCCCAACAGACAAAGTGTCAAGGGCAAGGCTGGGCATGCCGCTGATGAACAATTACTTCACCTTGCCCTTACCCAGGTTCTAGAGCTCGGATGTTTTTAGCAGGTATCACTTCACACCCAAACAATATTTTTGATTTGGTTTCAGAGAGCTGGGCTCTGCTAATGTTGAGATGATAAAGCCTGATGTGAGAGAAGACCTCTTTGAAACTTTCTGGGTCTTATGCATAAACAGTTTAGTATCAAGATCAAGAAGGCTTTTTCAGTGAAAAAGCTTAGAAATACTCCAACCTACATCCAACAAAGTGTTAACAGCTCAATGTTGAAAAGAATTATAGAATCGTAAGTCTAGAAAAGACCCTAGATATCCAACCTGAATCATCACTGAATCCCCAAAAGATGTTTTTCAAGGAACATGCAAATAATTTCTTGATTCTTTGGTCACCTTCCACTGGAAGCCATACGGGAAAATCTTCATCATTTATTCACACAACAAACCTTTATTGGGTACTTGTCCTATGTAAGGCCCTGAACTGAACACCTGGAAAGAAAGACGAATGAAATATGTCTTACTCTTGTTGATCCACAGATGATCCAAAGGACACATTGCCACAACGCCCTAGTTCCTGGACGGCCTTAGAATGCCCACAAAAACTCCCAAAACTAAAATCAGAAATGGAAAACTCTTCCTCACTGGGAATAGACTGTGTGATAGGACCAGAATATCTAGTGGCTGCTTATGTAAAGAACTGTATTATTTTAACAGAATAGAAAAATTATTTTCAAATTAGTGGATGCATGATGAATAAAAATATAATGATTCTGGGTTATTTCAGCAGAAACATTTATAGTTGGCCGGCCAAGTATTGCACCATTGATCTCTTAAGCTGCATGTTGGCATTTTCTGGTTGGAAAATATAACTCAGCTTGTCTGACTTCTTTGTCCTGAGAAATCTTACTTAGCATGAGACAGCTTGTAGGACCAGAGGTAAGTGATGGACAGGAATCCCTTCTACGCCCAGGTCTTCAGGTCGGAAGAGCTATCTGAAGCTCTTAGAAGCTGAAGGGAAAACCAATCAGCAAACTAGCAGGTTTTCATTTCCAAACTGGAAAAATAAATAACAAGCTAGTTTGTCACTACAGTCCTTTCAGACAAGCAGAACTTTGAATTTCAGCAGCCTTCGAGTGAGCCCTTTGAAAACCCTGCATTGACATTTGCGATCAGCTATTTGACCTGACAGTATGCCTTTAACACTTAAAAAGTGATCAGTAGCTCTATAAAGTCCATAGTTGTTTTCTCCCTCTAGTGACACCGACTGTGGGGTCAGTATTTTGGGGTAGACAGAAAGGAGTGGGCCAACTAACTCCTTCCTCCTACTTGTACAATTCACTCAACAACAACAAAAACAAAAGAAAAACACACACACACTTTTTTTTCCATACTAACCTCAGATGAGGCTGTAGATTCCCAAACTGTTTACAACAAAATGTGAAGTGGTCTGCAAGCCAGTCCAAAGGTACATCACCTGGATCATGTCAAATCAACTACTTTCCTCCATGGAGCAAAGGCCCTAATTTGGCCTGCAGTTTGGGTTGGCAGGCAAAGTGGCTTTGTTGCTCCATCTGTGTATGATAAGCAGATGACAAGATAAAATATTCTCTTCAAGTCCTCCACTAACTAGCACAGTGAACACAATCAAAGGCTTCAATGAACTGGGCCCTTTATCTGTACAATTTTGATTTAAGGCAATTAGAAGAAATATTCTTCACTTTTAGCAAACCTGGGAACTTCTAATTCTTCTTGCGTATAACCTATGATGAGTATAAACATGTTGAATAACAAAGTATCTCAAGTCCTTGAATCTTTCTTCTTGAAATTGGTAATATTGATTTTTTTCCTTAGTGATATATGCAGAAATAGTCAGAAATGAGATTAATTCACTGATAGTGAGTTATTATTACCAAGTAGTTGCTATTTTTCACTAAGCTTTACATTCTGTAAACATAATGAATGTTTATATTCATTATCCCTCTTAATTTTCACAAATCTGTCAAGTGTGTAGCAAAAAGACCTAGGTCATAGATCGGTTTGAACCCTGTCATGGAATTTACCAGATGAGTGACCTGAGGCAAGCTACTTAACTTGGCCAAAGGCTATCTCCTCATCATGAAAAGTGGTTAATAAAATTTACGTCAGAGAAATCTGGGAGGATTAAATGAGATAACTCTGCTAAACTGTCTTGTGAGTATTAAATGAGATAATTACATAAAGTTCTCAGCACAGGGCCTTCCACATGACATATGCTCATTAAATGTAATTCTTACTAATAATTAGAATGGGCAGGGTAGATGACGACATCCCGAGAGGCTGTATGAGTGCTCACGGGCACATAATCAGTTATTCCAGGCACAGGCACTAGAACCTAGGCCTTCTGCCCCCTACTCCTATATACTTCTGCACACACGGGGTGTTTCTCCACACAAATGGTACTATGCTAGAAATAGCAAAGGATGAAAACAAAATTTTAAAAACACAGTCTAGATGTTTTTCTACTTAGAGACAAGATGAAGTCACAGGAACTAGATCTATTTTCCTACCTGAAACAACCAGAAAATAGAATGTGTAAAAATAACAGTTTTCAAGACACTAGGCATCAGGCAATGAAGCATAGTGGTTTCTGAAAGATGGAAAGAAAACAAGGTGAGCCCTACAACTACCCCAGCTTTATACTTTGAGAGAAGTTCCTGGATGTGGGACAGGGAAGAGAAGCCACCCAGGAGGCACCTGAAGGACGTCCTGAGTTAAGGAGATGTAGCTAATAGCCTCAGAGAGTAAGGCAGCCAGAGTTCACAAGGCAGGCTGCTAGAGAGGAGAGAGCTGCACAGAGATAAAACTCGGGAAGTCTGCAGAGGGACCCCCATGAGTATTCAGCTGGTACTGATTGGTGCGTGTGTGTGAAGAAATCCGTAACAGAAACATATCTGGAAAATCTCCAAGTATTCGAAAACTAAATAACACACTTCTAAATAACCTAGGGGTCAAACAAGAACTCAAAAAAGAAACTAGAAAATATTTTGAACTGAATGAAACTGGAAACACAACATATGAAAATGTGTAGGACGCTATTAAAGCAGTACTACCAGAGAGATTTAGACTTAAACACCTATATTAGAAAATAAGAAAAGTGTCCAATCAACAACCTCAGCTTCTACCTAAGTAGAAAAAGAAGGGCAAATTAAACCCAAGGTTATTGTAGAAGAGCAAAAATAATGAACATCAGTGCAGAAATCAATAAAATAGAAAACAGCAAACAACAGAAAAAAGTCTATTAAACCAAGCACTGGTTCTTTGAAAACATCAATAAAATGTATAAACCTTTAGCTAGACTGATCAGGAAAAAAAAAGAGAAGACACAATTACCAACATCACAGAGTACAGAGGTGACATTACAGATTCTACAGATGTTAAAAGTATAAGGGAATGTTATGACAATTTTATGCCGCTAAATATGCCAACTTAGATGAAATGGATAAACTTCAAAAACAAAAATTACCAAAGCTTACTCAAGAAGAAGTAGATAAGCTGATTAGCCCTATACTTATTAAATAAGCTGATTTTGTAGTTAAAAATCTTCCCATGAAATAAACTCTAAGTCTGGATGGCTTCACTGGTAAATATTTAAGGAAGAAATTATACTAATTCTGCACAAAGTCTTCCAGAAAATTGAAAAGGAGGGAATATATACCAATATATTCTATGAATCAGCATTACTCTGACATAAAAAGGAGACAGACATTATAAAAAGAGGAGACTGTAAACAACAGGAAAATTTAACAAATTGAACATGTAAAAAACATAATGTCCCAGGAATACAAGGTTGGTTTAACATTTTAAAATCAATGTCAGTCTATGTAGCAGTTTTAAGAATTAGGTGGATTTCAATTGAAAGATATGTCAGAATGTCCTGTTAAGGGAAGAAACTTTGTTGCCCAATTGTTATAGTTTAAAAATGTATTGGTTTTTATATGTGTAAATACATATATTAAATTACACTCAAAGAATTAAATGGATGCATAATAAGCCTTAATAATAGTTAAGGATGAATGAAAAAGGTTCATGAGGTTTAAGAAATGAGGAGTAAGGAAAAGGTGCCTTTAGTTTTTTACTCTATATACCTCTGTGTTTGAATTGTTACAATGAGAATGTATCCATGTATCTGTGTTATTAAAATTAACCAATTAAAATGTAAAGATCAGGTATGCATGTGGACAGGTCCTGAAAAGAAGTTGAACAAAAATCTTAATGAACACAAACAAAAAAAATCAATGTCAGTCACCATGTTAACTAACTAAAAAAGAAAAACTATATGATAATCTCTATAGTTGCAGAAAAAGAATTTAATAAAGTCCAATATCAATTACTGGCCAAACTCTCAGAAGTCTAGGAGTGGAGGGAACTTCTTGAATGGATAAAGGACATTTCAAAACACAAAGCTTTACATAAAAGTCTACTACATAAAACAGACAAAAAGCAAAGCTGTTTTGGCTAAGAAAAGTTTACCTCCCATTCCCAGTCCTGCCTTCATGTGGGGCCTAGGGCCCTGCCACTAAACTGAGGGCCCAGGGGCCATGATTTGAAAATCACCACTATTGGCCATCAGGAACCATGGAACCAAATCATTGTTACAGAGACCCTACTGTGTGGCAGCTGTGTCATGAGCATGGCCGACAGTCAGCCTCAGTGTGGTGGTGGTATATGATGCCCTCGTCCAAGACTAGAGTCTGGCTCTATGCTTTGCATATAGTGGATATTTTACCAATGCTGGCTGGATGACAACGAATACATGAAGTATAATAACATAGAGTGCTGACTCATGCAACTCAAACCGAAGAACATTTCTCAGTACCAGGGGTGCACAAAACCACTGAATAAACATCTTACAGTTCCCTTGAGTTTTAATTTCACTTGAGGGTTGGTGCAAAAGTTACTGTGCTGTATAAGAAGATATGTTGCAGAATACAATGCAATTTACCTTTATTTTTAAGAAAAAAATGTGAGATTTAAAGAAAATTCAGGCTTACAGCAGGCATTCTCAAACTCAGGGAATAGATACTCATTTTCCTGTCATCAGGGGTTCCAAAGTGAAGAGGTTTGAGGAGCACTAAAAGAATCTCTTAATGCTTCTTCACATTGCAGATGAGGAAACTCAGGCCAAGACTCTTTTATAAGGTTTATCTGAGGTCAGAGTTAGATAGTGGAAAACTCTCCATGAGTACCCTGAAGCCCATTTTTTCAGAAGTATCTGGGAAAACCATAATTTGTTCAAGGAGTAAAAAATTAGATTTAAGAATTTCCATAGACCAGCAGACCAAAATGAAGTTGGAGGGGAGGGGGTACCAAGCGGCCAGAGTTAAAATGCTTATATTTTCAAATATGCACATGTAAATTCCTATCATCAAGACCAGATAAAAGAAATTCCAGATAACTATTAAATCCACTGAATACAGCAGGGTTACAGTGGGGCCAGAGGCAGCCCTTCCAGCTGGGATGGAACTTGCAGTTTGGTAGCCTCCCAATAAAATGGGGAGACACCTGCATTTTCCTTCCTTAAAATAGGCAGCTGATTTGAAACACACCAATTTCTGCAAACCTACATTTTCCATATTTGCTTAAGTTGGAGGTATTTTGCCCAGGTAGAAAGGGGTTGCCACGGTTAAAGGCTGGTTTACATGCCCTTTCAATTCCTAAAAGTGCATGATTCTACAATGACTCAAAACTGTCCATTTCTGTCTGTTGTGTGACAGAAAATTGTAATATGCATTTGCCTAATGCTTGTCTTCTGAAATAGGTAGAATTTGTTATTCATTTGTTTAATGCCAAATGAGACCTTCATGAAGAAGTTTAGAGGTAAACTCTGAGAGGTAATATCCCTGCCTCACACACCTGCACAGGAATGTAAACAATGACCAAACACACAATAGTTCATGGAGGAATGAGCCAGCCTCTGTGGCAGGTAGGACATGGCATCGCTTGGGATATTGCAACAGAAACTAGAAGGAAACAGCTGCTGGGATTCCACACCAAGAAAGTTCTAAAATTATATTTAATAGAAGAGAGCTGTTGGCCATACAGCTAAGTCTATTACTACCAGAGATGTTATTTTTTAAAGGGGCAAAAACACTTTCAGTTATTAGTGTTCCCTGGAGGGCTTCCACTGAGCATCCCGTGCAGTATTCTGCATGCAGAGGCTCACTTGGTTGGCACTCAAGGAAAGAAGCAGACAGATTCATTAAGAGACAGGCAGACACAGAAATTCCTCTTGGAACATTCACCACAAATTTTTCATAACTGCTTGCCTTTCATGATTGCTGTCATGGGTATTTCAGTTCAGATTGCAGCCATGCCTCTTTCATTTTGAATGCTACTGAGGGACTCTGTCACATGCCAGGCTCCTGCAAGTAAAGCTTTAGATGGGGCAAGATTGAAGAGTAGCAGGGAGGTGGGCATTCTGCTGCCAGATGTCCCTTCCTACACCATATTCCAGTCTTCCTGGCATTATCGCCTTCACCATAGTTGTCATTAATTCCTTCCAGCTTCTACTCCAAGTAAATCCTACCTCCCTGATTATTTTCTGGGGATTCATTTGCTGGGCCAATGCCTAGCTTGGTTACACATGTGTAGCTACTATTGAAACCTAATATTGCACAGTAGAATGCTGAATAAAGAATTGGCTTTCCATTTCTGGGGGCTAATTAAGAAGAGAAGATAACTACCTCTCAACTAAAATCTTGTGTTTCCTATTATAACATGAAGGACTTCTCTGATTTGCTCCTAAGAGCTGAAGGGAAAAAACAAGGACTGCTAAGCCCATTGACCTTCCCCTAAACAAGCTTTCTCCAAAGAGTCAGAAGACCTCTGCTTTATAGCTACTCAAAACTCTCTCTGGGTATAGTCATATTCTGTGGGGCCAAGAGTTCTAAATTAAATTGTAGGCTGCTAGGGAGATGGAAGTAACCACTGATAGGGGAGAGAGTTGGGACACTTGCAATTCAGATCACAAGGAGGTTCACCAATCTGGTTCAGGCTGGTGATATTCCAGAACTCCCTGAGCAGAGGTGGTATTCATCTGCACATGAGTATTGGCACCAAGCAGTCTATCCAGGTTGAAGCAGGAAGCTTGAGCCAACTCCCGAGGGAGTGGGGCTAGAAGGAGTGAGCTAGGTAAGACATGGAATACAAAGCAGGAAGCTGAGTAGAAACCCAGGAACCCACGGACTGTGGAGGACAGCCCAGCAGGCTCCTATACACCTTTGGACTCATACCACACTAATTCGAGAACCCTGCTTTAGGTCTAGAAGTTCTCCTTGTAACCTGCCATACTTGGTGCACAAAATGCAAATCTTGTATCACACTCATGGGACAGGATTGGGGCATGCACAGTCTGGCAGCTGTTTGGGCTCCACTGATCAAACTGTAAAATACATCAAGATCCTTAAGAAATTCTTGAGGCCAAAAAAGGGAGGAGAAATTAGCCAAAGTGGTTATCAAGCATTTTTAACTGGACTAACATTTTTCAGTTGACAGGGGGCAATTTTCCAGAGGACAGTCTAGTTCCATTGTTTTGAAACTTTCCTAAGTAGTCTTGGTTTGCTTCCTTTCTTTGGTGTTTTCCTTGGAAAAGCTTGACCTTGGAGGGCTTCCTGAAAATAAACTGTATTCACAACCTGCAGACATGTAATCACCCTATTTATCTGGCCACATTTCTGGTCCCAGCTGTCAAGTTATTATGCTTTGAAAAGTACCAGTCCCTTTCTATCTTCATCCTTAAGCAGATGCCTTTATTGGAATTGACTTCATTACCAGTTCTCAACAAATCCTCAGAATAGCAGAAAAAAAGCAAAACTGAGGCTTCCACCAGAAGTTTATAAACTGAGGGATGAGATGACTTTCATTTATTCTTTCTCTGTTTTGAGTGGATTTATGAGGTGATAGAAGGAGGTAAAGATAAAAATCTTCTGTTTTGTAGATTATATACCATGTTCACCTTTGTCAGATTATTATTTTTTAAACACACTCTCTTGCTAAGCAAAGGACTTCCTCAAAATAGAATTGTAAGAGGAGACATGTATGGGCTATTCCTGGAAAATATGTTTGGGGGAGGTTGTCTGAGCAATTGGGTTGAGTAGAGAGGTTAAATAACTTGAAATTTCTGCACATGTCAGAAGAGTGATTTGGAGGTCCAAGGATTTTAAAAGGCCCATGGAGAATGCCTGAAGACACATTTAAATCCTCAATGACCAGCATCATATTCCAAGATTCTCTTTGGTTCAATTTCAGTCACTATTTACAGCTTTAAAAAATCTTCTGAATGGATCAGAATTGCAGTTTTTAAGAATAGAGGGAACAGTAAGACTATGGAATACTGTGCTGGTTTCCAAGGTATCTGAGAATAAATGAATAAAACGGAAAACAGAAAAGCAAGAGAGATAATGAAACCAGGAGTTGGTTCTTTGAAAAGATCAACAAAATTTACAAACCTTTACCTGGATTGACCAAGTAAAAGAAAGAGAAGAAGGAAATTAACAAAATCAAGGATGAAATAGAGGAAATCACTATTGACCCTACAGAAATGAAAAGGAATGACTTTGTGCCAACACATCAGACAATTCAGATGAAGGAGACAAATTCATAGAAAGATTCCAATTACCAAACTGACTCAAGAGAAACAGAAAATATAGTAGACCTGCACAGATAAACAAACGGAAATAGCTGTTAATCTTCCCACAAAGAAAAGCTCTGGTGCCCATGGCTTTATTGGTGAAATCTATAAAATATCTAAAGAAAAGATAATACTAATAACTCATAAACTCTCAGAAAACAAGGAAGAGAATACTTCCCAATTCATTCTGTAAGGCCAGTATTACCATGATTCCAAAGCAGAAACACATATGAAGAAATTACACATGAATATAGATAATAAACATGGATACAAATACAAATTCATCAAACTGAATCTAGCAACATATAAAAAAGGATTATATACCATGACCAAATGGGTCTCATGCAAGAAATACAAGGTTGGCTTAAAATATCAATTAACGTGATTTACCATATTGAAAGAATAAAGGACAAAAACTACACAATAATCTTCACAAATGCCAAAAAAAAGCATTTGAAAAAAAACGCAGCACCCTTTCATGATAAAAACTATCAACGAACTAAGACTGAAAGGACACATCCTCAACCTGACAAAGGGCATCTGCAAAAGAGCCACAGCTAACACAATCTTTAATGATGGAGGCAGGAATACTTTTTGCCTAAGAGCAGAAACACGACAAGGATGACTGCTTTCACCACTCTACTAAATATTGTAAGGAAGGTTCTAGTGAATGAAAAAAGGGGGAAACAATGAAGCAGCTATATTGGCAAGAAAGACATAGAACTGTTATTATTCACAGAAAACATGTTCCTATTTGTAGGCAATACCAAAGAATCCATTGAGAAACCTATTAGAATTAGTCATTTAGCAAGTTCACAAAGTGCAGGATCAATACACAAAAATCAGTTGCAATACTAGCAACACAAGCATTCTAAAAATAAAACTAAGAGGACAATTCCACTCACAATAGCATCAAAAAGAATGAAGTACTTAGAACTAAATTCAACAAAATCAATAAAGGACTAATACACGGAAAAATACAAAGCATTGCTGAAAGAAATTAAAGAAAATAGAGATAAATGGAGACACATCCCATGTTCATAAATTGTGAGACTCAATACTGCCAGAATAACAGTTCTCTCCAAACTGATCTATAGACTCAAAATAATCCCTGTTAAATGCCATTTGACATTTTAATAGAATTTGACTTGATCTTAAAATTTACATGGAAATGCACAGGCTCTACATTGATCAAAAAATAAAAACAACACAGTTGGAGAACTTATACTGACTTAATACCTGATCTCAAAATTTATTTTAAATCCACAGTAATCAAGATTCTATGTTCTCATATAAGAGGGGACTCTGCAGAGGGATCAAGACACTTGCAGATGGGCATACAGATCAGTGGGACAGAATTAAAGTCTAAAAATATACACTCACGTGTATGGGTATTTGATTTCCAGCCATGATAATAATTCAATGGGGGAAAGGATAGTCTTTTCAACAAACAGCATAGGGACAATTGGATAGCCACATAAAAAAATATGACCTTAGATCCTAACCTCACACTTTCCATAAAAATTAACTCAAAATGGATCATAGAACTAAATTTAAGATCTAGAACTAAAAAACTTCTGGGAAAAATAATAGGAGAAAATCTCTGTGGCCTCTGATTAGAGTTCTTAGATATGACACTAAGAGTTAAATCCATTAAAAATTGATAAAAATTAGGCAAATTTTCATTTTCATTTCAAAATTGAATTTTTAAAATTTTCCTAATGGTGTCTTCAAATGTAAAAGATGAGCCACAGACTGATAAAATATTTGCAGATCACCCATCTGATAAAGGATATGCATTCAGTGTATACAAAGAACTCTTATAACTAAACAACAACAAGCAACCCAATTCAGAAGTGGACAAAAACTTCAAAAGATATTTTACCAGCAAAGACATACAAATTGGCTAATAAGCACATGAAAAGATGCTCCACATCATTACTCATTAGGGAAACACAAATTAAGGCCACAATGAGATACTATTTCGTACCTATTAGAATGACTATAATCTAAAAGACAATTCCAAGCACTGGTGAAGATGGAGAGAAACTAGAACCCTCTTATATGGCTGGTGGGAATGGAAAACAGCTCAGAAAGCTGGAAAATAGTTTAGCAGTTTATTTAAAAAGTCAAATATAAATTTATACAATCCAGAAATTCTGCTCCTAAGAATCTACCCAAGAGAAATGAAAATATATGTCCACACAAAGACATGTATGTGTATGTACACAGAAGCATTATTCATCATAGCCAAAAACTGGAAACAATCTAAATTGACTGAAATGAGTCCGACAACCGGTGACTAGATGCACAATATGCGATATATCCACACAATGGAATTCTATTCAGCAGTTAAAAGGAATGAGAAACTGATACATGCTACGTGAATGGATCTCAGAAACATTATGTGAGTGAAAAAAAATCCAGATGCAAATGACAACATATTGTACGATTGCATTTATATAAGATGTTCAGCAAACAAAATATATAGGGGTAGGAAGCCAGGTCACGGGTTGTCCAGGCAGAGATCAAACCCACAAGAGAATTTTTTTGTGGTGATGAAAATGTTCTAACACTGGATTGGGAGTGTTAGATGGTTATACAAATCTATAAACTCACCAAAAAATCACTGAATGATACAATAAACAGTAGTTAGGTTTTACGGTATATAAATGCCTCAATAACACAGAGTAAGGTAAATTTTTGTACAGTTCTTGGATATGAGAAAACAAATATTCTGGGCTTCTTCCTATTTACTGAATACTAAATGAGGGTTGTGTTAAGAGCTTTATAAATATTATCTTTATTTAATTATCACAATAAATTTCTGAGGTCAGAATTATTTTCCAATTTTACATAAGCAGCCACAGAGAAAATAAGCAGACATCCAGGGTCACTCACTCAGCTAGTAATCTGAAGAGCAGGGGTTTGAACCCAGATTTGCCTGGTATCAATGCCCAGTCTCTTAATCACTATACCTTCATGTCTGTCTGTGGACTTTTAAGCAAATTAACTCTGACTTTGCCTGGTATGTGAAATAGACTACCTAACTCCCACAGTTCTTTCCTTTAATAACTTTACAAACGTATGAGTTTATTTTCCTCCTTCCTGCCTGGGTCATATGTTCCCATCAGTTATTATGCTTCAGTGTTTTTTAATCTTCAGCTGTGTTTTAATCTTCAACTGCATCAGGTAACTGCAACAGCTTGCCATCTTGAATCAACAAAGCAGAGGACTTCAAGGCAATGAAGGGAAATTCTTAGTGTTTTGAAAAGCAAGTTCTCCATAGCTTAAATTCTGCATTAACAGGAGGCCTTTTGTGTCTGCTGAATATGGCAACTCTCTGGAATATAAATTGATCATAGTGCATATTATAAAAACCCATTTGTCTCTAAATGGGTTCACATGAAACATAGCTTATTCCACAGGTTCACTTTCCAAATTAAATCCTTCTCTAAACTCAAAACACTAAGAAAAACCAGGCTTCATAAATGAATAATGGATTTTTTTCATTAATAACAAAAAGAGCATAAAGTTGAAAGGCCCACTGGGTAAATCACAAATGTGGGAACAATTCATAATTGAGGGCTTAAGGTTCCATTAGAAAAATCTCTTTGAGGTATCATCAGACAAACTTAAAAATTCTCCACCACTGGCCATTTCCAAGTACCGATGCCAGTTTGACCATGCATTTTAAATATGCGTCTGGAGAATTTTATGTAGCTTCTTAAAGAGAAATATATTCTCTGTTACCAAAGTAAATTGGTCTATTGGGAGGATTTAGAAATGGAAAAAATGTAGAAAATAGTCCACAAGTAAATACTAGGGCAGTTTTTATCTGTACCTAGGCCTGCACTGGTTATAAGAGGCTGTTTTGAAAACTGCACACACATGCTTTGCAAAAATGCATTTTGCAAGAAAGGTAAGAAAGAAGCCATGACCAAAGGGTGATATAATAAGAAATCTAATCCATTTCACTGATCAGCTGTTGCCAAAGCGTATCTGCAGCTAAGACCACCATGAGGTGAGCCATTCTCCATAAAAGAGCATACAGATGCCACTTAATGGGACAATAAGCCAATAAACCACAATGATGTTGCTGTAGCACAACTGCAGCCAGATACTTACATCTTCCATATCCAAATAGAAGAGCTACTTGCTAATTTTTGCTTTAATAGCCTTTTTATTGAGGTATAGTTGGTAAGACAGTATTATATTGGTTTCAGGGGTACAACATAGTGATTTGACAATTACAAACATGAAATGCTCACCGTAAGTGTAGTTGCCATCTGTTACCATACAAAGATATTGCAAGTATTGACTACACTCCGTATGCTTTCATCCCCATCCCCATGACTTATTTATTTTATAATTGGAAGCTTATACCTCTTTACCTCCTTCACCTCTTTTACCCATCCTCCCACCCCTATGCCCTATGGAAACCACCAGTTTGTCCTGTGTTTATAAGTCTATTTCTGTTCTGTTTGTTCATTTATTTTTTTAGATCCCACATACAAGTGAAATCATGTGGTATTTGTCTTTCTCTGACTTCACTTAGCATAGTATCTTCTAGGCCCTTTAATTATCTTTTATATTTTAAATTCAAATTTAAATCTTTCAAATTTTGCTTTATCAGATAATTCTTTCATTATCAGATGATTTTCCATTTATCTCTGTTTTTCTACTTATCTCTCTAGTTTTACTTAAAGCTCATTATAACCAACCTTTGGACCCACATATTTATGTCTGTGTTTGAACCTATTTTCCTGCTTCAGAGAATTGGAAGTTCAAAATGGACAAGCTTAACTCTTGTTGAAAAATAAAAATAACCACCGAGACTGTGTGGACCAGAGGTCCATGACCACAGATGCAGGTAGCCAGTGGCAAGGGGCCCACAGGCTCAGGGCCAGGCCCCATCACCATGGCTTCTAGAGTAGGATGGGCAGGACTAAGGCAGTAACAGGTTTGTCTTGCTGGCATGCCTGGCTCCCTTGAATCCAGGTGAGGCTGGTGGGCACAACCACAGGAGAATTATGTTAGTGCCACACTGCAGAATAATTCTCCCCTACACTAGGCACGACCCAGGGAAAAAGGAACGGAGGAACATCATCATGTATGCTCCAGGACAACTGTTTCCTTTTCAGCAGCACCCCAGAGTCTGAGTCAGTAGAGGGGTTATGCCTGGTTCTCTCCTTTGCAGAAAGCCTAAAGTAATACTGTAAATATTGCTGTGTGTTTTCCTCCCTATGACCCCTGTAGTGGGTATAACTGTTAATACCCACATTTTCAGATGATGCCTCTGAGTGTCAGAGATG
Source organism: Smutsia gigantea (assembly GCA_032199065.1). Classification (NCBI taxonomy): domain Eukaryota; kingdom Metazoa; phylum Chordata; class Mammalia; order Pholidota; family Manidae; genus Smutsia; species Smutsia gigantea. Next base: position 32,586 of record JAVSCE010021259.1, on the reverse strand, counting down.
GCAAAGGGCTTGCTGCAAGGAATTTTGTGCATTAATGATGGATCCATGCTAGAATCCTGTTTCCTGACCCCATTCTGAGGTCCCTCCATGAGCCATATGGATTCTCTTGAAATCAGTATTGTAAGAAAGGTTTACTGTTTTTCTCAATGTAGTCGTGGGAGAGAGAGTGGACTCTAAGATAACAAGAAGAACCCTATTGTACCAGCAGCATATAAACCCCAACTCTGGACAGATGGTTTTAGCATTTCCCCTCACATTCCTTCCCTGTTCTTTTTCTTGGTTGGTGTCCCACCGCATGTGTCCTAGGAGACCGAGGCAGCACTGCCAATTGCCACTCTGGCTAAGGGGTTTCATGGTTTCCATTCAGAGTTAGGGGTTATAATTCCACATTTGAAATTTGGTTTGGATTGAATTTTGGGCCACAGTCCTCATATTTAATAGGAAAAAATTTCTTCTCCACAAAGGCCTTTTTTAAAAAAAAAAAGTTTTTAAGTTGCAAGTAAAAAGAGGGAAAAAGGACACAAGTCCAACTTATTACAAGTTATTTTTGGTGATGATCAGAAGCATCCTTTTTCAAAGATCATTGTTCTAAATAGCACAGATCAGCTACTAGAATGTCATTAGGAATTGCTCCCTGGAAACTACTGAGATGCAATATGGGCTGAAGAGGAGCTCACATTTCAGAGCATTTGTTGTACTTTCCAAAATGTCTTCTAAAGAGCAACCTGTCCACCACGGGACTCCTTCAGAGTTGGGGTACAAAAAGGCTCTTGGTAACATAAACAGAGAAAACTAGCTCAAGGAGATATTAAATATTAATTATTGTTTGCATAACACTTTAACATTTGAAAATGCTTTCCTATCAATGCCCCGTGTAAACCTCTTAAGTGGCTTTCATTATTCCTGTCCCATGTGGGGGAAGTGAGACTCGGCAAAGCAAAGCACCTTGCTTAGCTCCTCACATAGTAAGAGAAGGGACTGACTTGCAAGCATGAGCTATATTCATGACATATCAATGCTTCTCACAAGTAATTCTTACAAAATAAAGGCTTCTCATTAGTTATGTAAATATGCAGTGCCATGTGGGACGAAAGCTTTTGGATTTTCTCTGTGTTAGGTTTGGTTCCACCCCGAAGGTGGACGCAGATATTGCCCTTCGTGCCTCAACACCTGGCATGAGTGCTGTGACTGCCAAGTTATCATTCACTAAAATTCAAATGAGTGAAAATGTTAGATTTTAATTAAATGCCTATTTCTTTAGCCGTTCAACATGCCCCAGTTTGCTGTTGAGAATGAGAAATGAATCAGATTTGGGAACCAAAACTGTCTACCTCCTTCTTCTCTGAGACCTACGGTTGGACTAACACAGGGAGAAGCTACTTTGACTCTACTGTTTTCCCTGAATTAGGAGCAGTTACAGGTTCCATTTCCTGTGTCACCATAGCACTTTATTCACAATTTTCTCATAGCTGATTCTTGCTCTATTAAGATTTTTTATTTTATATAATCCCCCACTACGTTATGACCCCTTCTGAGGCTAGAGCTGTTTATCATCTAAACAGGACAGCCCCTGGCCCAAGAGCACAGGCTTAATGAATGCTCACTGAATGAATGAGAATGATGACAGAGAGACCTGCCATGTGAATGAACTCAGAGCCTCTGGAACATCTGTGCTGAAGCATCCCCATGGGGCACGGCTCTGTCAGGTTGGAGAGGGGTGCTGGCTAGACCAATGGCCTGATCCATTTCTGGCCAGAAGAAAATGTCCTTGAATTAGAAAAATAATATTCCTGTTCATTTAAATTTACTTTTCATGCACAGAATCTCTGTTTACAGATAAGAGTTACTTTCCATAAACCACAAGGCGGGCCCACATCCCTGCTCCAACAGTGGGGATGTGCTGGATCAAACCATCCACACTCTCTCCCTCCACGCCTGCTAACCAAGTGCGGATTTACAGATGGGCAAGCATCAATGCTTCTAAAAGGAACTGCTTCCCATTTACCCTAAAAGGGAAGGAGGCGTTAGCTAAATCAGGCTCAAGGAAAGTGGACCACTCGTGACAGATCAGCACGGAAAGCACACCGACTCATTACAGATCTCACACCACGGTGACTGGAGATGAGCTGGCCTTTGGTCTCTGACTTGTAAGTTAGTCTTTAGCTCTCCAGGACTGAATTCCGGTTCTCCAGACTGGAATACAAGTATCTTGTTGACAAAACCTCCACTGGGAATTGTTAAAAGTTCTCATGGGTCTGCTCTTCTGCCTCCAGAGCCCATCACTAGCACTTGATACCATTGGCTGCTTCCAAGACACTTTACACACATTTTCCTAATTAATCCTTGTGTTGGAAATATCATGTAGCTGTTAATGGATTGTTGTATAGGTTTTGAGTCAGACTGACCTGGGATAGAAGCCTGGCTTTCCTGTACTTGTTTGGAAGTGTGACCTTAGGCAAAGTTAACCTGTCGGAGCTCCAGTTACCACCTGTAAGGAAGAGGTAATAATAGGATCTATGTCAAAGGTTATTAAGTAAGATAATGTGCATAAAGTATTTGGCATAGCACCTAGCCTACCATAAGTGCTTAATAAAATGACAGTTGTAAATGATGTGACTATTACCCTCTGCTTCCCCACCCCTAGAGAGCAGTTCTGACAGGCAAACAAAGGAAGACCTGGATGAAATGCTTACTCGGCACCAGGGCTCAGGGATGTTGGCCCCGAGCCCTGACGGTCTGTTTAGGCATCGTTCCCACTGACTTGAGTCAGCCTCCTTCCCGAGGCAGGACTGAGCCCAGAGTTGCTCCTCATCCCATGACTCACTCTCTTCTCTGACCTTCTCTTCTATCTCACACCGCCTGGCCCTGGCCCCAGGCAAGACATGACACAGGCCAGTGAAGCAAGATGTTTCATGAAGTCGGCCAGGAAGACAGCTTTTTCTTAGAGAGACTTCTTTTGGAAAAGAAATTCCTCCTTTCAAGTAAAATAACACTGACTGAAATCACTACGCTATGCCAGCGACATCAGGACATCGTTAAAAGAAAAGCCTTGACTAAGCAGTGTTTTTGAGTTGTTATAAACTTGAATTGTTTGGCGTTTATGGTATAATTTATGCCATGTGTTCAATCATTAACAGTTTTCAAGACCGACCTCTTTTTTGTTTTTTGTTTTTTTATTCAACTGAGTACAAAACACCCACTTAGGACACAGCACAGCACAGCATTTCCCATGATAAGGAAGACACACTCTGTCACTGAACTGGGAGGTTTCCCTCAGAAACCATTATTCATTGGTTAGCATTTCCCTTCAACCATCTAACAGGCTGGAGACAATAAAAACAACTTCAAGGGTGCAAGAGCTCCATTTAAGGGTCTACTTGCCCAGAATTTGTATTGCAAGCTGTTTGTCGTGGGCTAATCTGGTTTGCTGCTAGGAGCCTGCCTTGTTTCATGTTTAAGAACTGGGAACATTTCTGGGGCTGAGAAGCCTCAGAAGTATCTTAAGAAAGGCTTCAGGGGCGACAACAGCGTGCTGCTTCATGCAGAGTGAAAGGGAGGCCACAGCTGCCCGGAGCTGAGCTCTGACTCCTTTCACAGAGCTGCCAGAAATACACTGTCGAGCACATCACAACACAGACCCTTGAAAGGGCTCAGTTCCTTCTCAGAGGTCTGACCATATGAAATAACTGTGTAGAATAAGTAAGTCACTAAGGAACAATGAACTAACTGAATGAACATCTAGAGCAGCTTTAAAAAAATCTGCCCACAAAACTCTTTGAAAACACCACCACCAACACACACACAGAAAACCACCTCTGCCTTGGTTTCATGGGACAGGAATAAGACTTGAAATGCTTCTGCAATGTCAGTGAAAACACGGCATCTACAAGATGGAACTGTGGAAGCTGTTTTTCCCTGATTTATTTCCACATTGGTGCCTCCTGTCTGTGATGCAGCATGATCTCAATAACCACCAACAGCCCACACACGTCATGCGCTGACTCTCAGGCCTTCCCAGCTAACAGAGGAACTGCAGGCATGACTAACTTGGCACTGGGAACCCTGACAGACATTGGGATTGGGAGCATATGAAGAACCAGACAACAGACATTCACACCACGTGTCCGCTCCCTGAGTCATGCTTGGCATTTCCTCCTTTATGTTCACAATCATTTGGCTGCTAAATTCTCTCCGCCTCCTAGGAAAATCCTTTAAATCCAGCCCCTCTTGCCTTTCCTGGAGTCGCTGCAGTCTCTCGCTAGGTAGGAGTGTCTAACAGCCTTGTCACTGAGCTTCCTGGCTTCCCTTTTGTTCTCCTCCGTCATATTCTCTATATTGCAGTATAATGAACCCCCTAAAACACAAATCAACTCTTACCTGACAATCTCCAATGTCTTGTCATTGACCACAGGACAGAGTTCAAACTCCTTCCAAAAGACTTTGGGAATCTATCTGGTTCTGTCATTGACCGGTGCTGGTCCTTAATCTCTCTGAGCCTCAGCGTCTTCGTCTATGAATGAGGATAATAATAGTACTGATCTCACAAGGTGGTCATCGGGGTTCAATGAGATAAGGTAAGTAAAAAGTCGTAGGTAGTACCAGACCCAGATGAAGTACTAAAGGACTCAGCACCCAGCCTTTAAATTAAATAACGTGCAGTTCCAGGAATAGGCTATGATTTTTCGTATCTCAGCAACTTAGATCCTGTTTTTTATTAATTGATTTATTGACTAATCATTCATTCTTCAGCTATTTACTGAACACCCACGTGTCTGTGGCCTCAGCACCATTTATTGCACACCAGAGACACAGCCATGAACAAGACAGGAGAGCTACTAGCTCTCCTGAAGTTTGCATTCCAGACAAGAAAATATTTTATAAATAATTCAATATTTTAATGCATTTAATATTTAATACTAAATAAATGAATATTTATGAATAAATACTTATATATTTCATATATAAAACTATCTATGAGGCACAGCTTTGTGCTTAAAGACAGGGTGATGGGATTCGGTGGCAAGCCTCACTATTCATTTTGGAACATCAGCACAAGGCCCCTTCAGACAGTGATAAGGAGGCTGGAGGCACTGAAGTCAACTGATTTTAAGAAACAATGTTTTATCAAAGTAAATGCTGAATATACATAAAAACACTTGGATAATATTTTTTCAAATAGAGTTTGCTAATTTATTTGAGATTCTCCATGGTCTTAATGTAAAATACTCAAAATGCCAACATCAGATAAATTGTAAAAATCTAGCAATATGCTGCTAGAAATCAACATTTGGTGCTTTTGTTGTTGCTCTGACAGCTGGAACACCTAAAGAGAAAGTTCTGGGTTTATTGTTTTTCTCTGTATCTTTGTTTAGGTCTCTTCACCTTTCTTAACTTTTAAAATATAGAGTCGTAATGCTTTCCTTGCTAATTTCACAAACTCCACCTCATGTGCATATGAGGGTTCAATGAGCAATGCATGGTACTTTGTCAATTGCATGGTACTAAGTGAAGAGGAAAGTAGCATTATTTAATTTTGTTGTGCATGAGATAGAGAGAGGATATAATACAAAACCATTCATCCAGTTGTGTCAAAATAAAATCGGTGGAAGAGAGCACATGGTAAGCTTCTAAAATTGTGTTTAATTTTCTGTATTCAGTTCCTTGCTGCCAAATGCTAAATGTCCAAGTGTCTATTAATTTTGCATCAGAACTGGCAGTGTAGCTTGACATTTGATCTACACACCTGGCCTGGAGAGAATATCAATGCCAACTGTATTCTTGAACTTGCTTTCCCAAATGAAAAAAGGTCACCTCTTTTCATTACAGATATGAGTACAGGTAAAAATAATTATATTTACACAATTATTTAATATTTAATTATTTAATTGTTTATTTAATGCCATACTTAATGAACTCTTACTATTGGGTGCTGTGCTAGGAGTTTCATAATTATTATTTAAATTACAGAACAATGCTAGAGGATAGGTATTATAAGCCCCACTTTATAAAGCTCAGAATAACTTATCCAAAGTGCTAACTAGTAAGTGGCAATCAATACTTAAACTCAACTTTGACATCAAGGCATGATATTATTACTGCTTTACAAAGGATTTATGCTCTAGCTAAAGAGTAGCTCATTAATAAGTAATATCTAATATAGTGTTAATACTAATCAGTTAATAACACCAAACATACTGAAAGGCTGTCCTCAGCATCATTAACAGTGAGGGAAATGCAAATTAGGCATAATTAAATATACAGCAGAATGGCTAAAATAAAAAAAGATTGATAATACTAACTGCTGGAGAGGATGTGGTGGAACATGTGGCATTCTCATACATTACTGGAGGGAATAGAAACGATGCAACCACTCTGGAAACAGTTTGGCATCTTATTTTAAAGTTAAACAGGCACTTATTACATGGTCTTCTGATTCTACTACTAGGTTACTAACCAAAAGAAAGGAAAATCATATGTCCACACATGTACAGATTTGTACATTAATGTCTATAGTGGCTTAGTTCATATCAGTGCAAAGCTGAAAACAATCCAAATATCTGTCAATCCAAGTGAATGGACAGACTGTGATATAAACCTGTAATGGACAACTCATCAATACAAAAGGATGAATTGACTGATACAGCAATACAAAGGGATTAATCACTTGATAACATGAATCGACAGCATCAGTTGATCCATGCCAGTATGGAGGAATCCTGAAAAAATTATGCTGAGCCAAAAAAGTCACATATCAATGAATATACACAGTTATTCACTTACATATTCTAAGACAGGCAAAACTAATGCAGAGGGACAGAAAGAAACCAGAAGTTACCTAGAGTCAAGGGTGCATGGAAGGGAGGAAGGGAGAATCGACTACAAAAAAGGAACTGTTTGGAGTGAGGAAATATTCTGTATCTTGATTGGGATAATGGGTGTGCATATTTGCACTTAAAATGGGTACATTTTATTGTATTTAAATTATACTTTTAATAAAGAATGCTTTTAAAAAGATTTTCACATGTTACCTAAGAAAGACTAAATACAAAGAAATCTATTACCCATGTGAAGAGCAGACATTTCAATCATTCAAGTTGCAATCATGAACTTAAACATGAGTTTACACTTCGAGGGGTAACTTAGGTGTTCCAGTTTAAAATGAATACAACCCAGGTAGTTTGGAACATTTTCTAGAATTCCTTTATTCTGAGTTGTTTAATCATTTATTCTGTGATGGGAAACAATGATGAAAAGCAGTCTCATGGGCATGACAGGTAAGAAAAAAGACAATTACAATATATAAATGTTTTAACAGAGTTAGATGCAATGTGCTGTGAGGCTTGGACAATGGTAGAAGAGGACTGGGTTTGAGGGAGATGCTGAGTTCCACTCTGAACATGTAAATTTGAGATGCCTACGATACGTTAAGTGGAGACGTTGAATAAGAGTTCAGATGTCAAGATTTGAATTTCTCTTATTGCCAAAGAAACAGATTTGTGAATTATCAGCATGTATGTGGTATCTGAAGTCATGGAAATGGATGATTCTGCCAAGAGAGTGTGTAGAATGAGAAAACTGAGGACAGACATTTAAGGGTCTAGAAGAGGAGGAACTTATAGACGAGTTAGAAAAGCAGTCATGTACTGTCATGGAAACTAAGACAGAAAGAGTTTCCAGTTGGAGGGAGTATCCCCTGTGTCAACAGCTGCAAAGAGATCAAGAATGAGAGGGATTTGACAGCTTGCTAAGACATGGGTAAGGGCAGAGGTGGTGGAACTGAGGCCTCACCGGATGGCGAGGAGGCAGAAACAATGAGTGCTGGAAGTTGTAGAAGGCAGATGGAACAAGAATCAGACCAGACCACGGTGTGGGGAGTTTTAATAAACTGAAGAGACTGAAGCCCAGAGAGGTGAAGTCTGTTCCTGAGATACATGATCATGAATCCAAGCAAATGTGCAGATTTCCCTCTCTCCATAAGAATTCAGCCAGCAAAACTAATTCTAGCATGAAATGGAAAACCTGAGGTCGGCACCAGGTCTGACAACCACTCTACAGTTGAGCTTTTCTCCCATGATACAATGGCTAGTACTACTGAGTGCCTCCATGTGCCTGGCACCAGGCTTGCACCTGCCATACATTCGGTCTCTGTGGTTTGTCTGCCTCCAGGTACAAAGGTAAGCACAAACTTCAGACTCATAAGGTTCTTTGAAGTGAATGAAAGAGGCTGAAATCAGATGCCAAACACTCATTAAAATAATGCTGTTCTGAGAAAGTACTTTGATATAAATAACTTTCATACAGAAGCCCAGCTCTTTTTGGTGCTACCCATGCATGTGAGATACCACACCAGGCCAGCGCTTCCCAGGGCCAGTTCAAGAGCTACACTGAACTGCCCTTTGCCAGCATGAAATTGTCACAGCGTGTGGCCTTTTCTCTGAAGGTGGCCCCAGAGCCGCTGCTTCCTCTTAGGTGGCAGATGGTAAGCAAGAACCTCAAGGGTAATACACAGACAGTGTATATGGCTCACTGTATTTCAGATCCTAAATAGAGTAAATACTATACATGCTCTGCTATAAAACCTTAATTCCAATATTTATCACTCCTGCCAGGTCTCAATTTCCAACGGCTAAATGAAAGGGCACTGATTATCGCCCAAATTTGTATATGAGTATTTGAGTGCCACTGTATATGACATCAAAATTCAGTGAAAAATTAAACAAAACTTTTATCTGAGATGGTATCTTTGATGTAAGGTCTTAATGATTCAATGGAAGAAAAATTAAAAAAAAACCAAAACTCAATGAAAGCTCATTAAACATTTAAACCAAAAGATTATAGACAAAAAAAAATGAGGTCATATTCTATTTAAGGTATTGCATAGGCCAGGTTAGGGAAGAGTCCAATGTTACCTAATGTGGATAAAAGCAGTTATCCCTAAGCAAAATCTATCATTAAATAATGCTACTTAATAGAATAATGCTTGGAGAATGATTTTTATAACTGACATTCTGAGAGAACAAAGGAATTTTATTTTACAATAAAATTATTTTCTAAATGCTCATTTTAACAACAGAGCTACAGATATGCCTTTTAACTCTGTATTTCCAAAGAATCTATAGTAGAACCTATCACCAGTTGGACAGAGGAAAAGTGGTGGATAAATTAGAAACAGATTTACAAGGAAACCCGAGAAAGAACAGTTGGTACGCTGCTTCTTCAAATGACTTGCATAAAATAATTCAGGTTTCTAGCATGTCTGAGGTGTGAATCGTCGAATGTACAGGACTCAGGAGCCAGTGAAAGTGAACCCAGCTCAAAGGCAAAGGCGAGCCGCACTAAAGTCCGCTGGTAGACTGGCAAGACTTAATGAAGTAAGAGACCACCTAAGCCAGACAGTCTGACCGTGAGTAGTGAGGGCCCTTGGCTTCCGAAGGAGGCAGCCTTTGCCGGATTTTTCATATACACATACTCTGTATATACATTAAGGTGAAAACATTGTAATGAACTTATTAACAGTTCTGTGATAATGCTCCCTGATCTAGAAGGCTTCTGAAAACCCTCTTTCCCTAGAAACAGAGTTCCTACTCCTGTTCAATCAAATTTGTCTGAGGAATCAAAAGGAAACAGTGAATTCCTATTACAGTCTGGCACTGTTAGATGGATGAACTCATCTAATCCTCACAGCAACCCTGTGAAGTCTGATAATCTCCATTCAGTCTCAGAGATATTAATTAGCCTGACGAAGATTACACAGCGAGTTAAATTAGTCACAGAGTCTCAATTTCAATAAAGCCTGGCAGCTTACAAAACATCATGTGACCTCCCAAGATGAAACCTTCTTTTATTTAGTAGATATTTTTTTACCATATACATAAACTACTTTTAAAAAGAAGATACACCTGAAATGTATTTATTAAACATAGGAGAAGACGTTGCCCTCGGCATTTATTTCATGACCTAACTTTGCTCCTTGTAGCAAGGCATCAAAGAGAACTTCCAGAATCTGCTGGCAGTTGCTGGAGAATGGGCCTGCGACTTGGCATTTCCCAGGTATCTCCAGGAACTGATCAGGTTCCGTTCATTCTCTATGGATTCAAGCGAAAGCAAAAGCACCAGCACAGAGGAGACCTGTCCTTGCTGGGAGCCTAAGACAGAGACTCTGGCTGCTACAGCTCTGTGCGAATACTAGGCTGGTGGTCACCAGCTGGTGTCCCAGGAAAGGAACATCTGCTTCCTAACTGTTCAACATTATTAATAAGAAACACACCTAAAAGGAAAGAACAAGGGAAAGGCAAATATTAAGCTATTATTTTAAAATATCAGGAAGATACACCCAAAAAAGAACATATAGCTACAATATTAATGTTAGACTAAATAAGAATTCAAGGAGAGAAAGGGTATTATGAAATGACAAAAGGTACCATTCACAAAGAAGATATAATATTTTTGTGCCAAACAATATTAGCACCAAACTTTTGGTTTCTTTGGAACAAATGAACTCAATTACAATACTGAAAATAGGGCCAATTTTGTAAACATGTATGTATATATCTGATAAACACATAAAAATATATATCACAAAGAATATTCTTCCAATTATGCTATTTAATTATGTATTTGATTATAAATAACCTTTAAAAAGTATAGAAAGCAGAAAATGTCCAGGACATGTTTTCTGATTATAATCCAACAAAACTAGAAATCAACAATAAAAAGAATAGAAAAACCTTAAATACTGGAAATTAAGTAACACTCTCAATAATCCTAAATAAACCAAAGTGAAAGCAAACTATTTAGAAAATAACAAAAGCCCACTTCATATTAAAGTATATGAGATATGGCTAGGGCTAAATTCAGATGAAAATTTGCTCCTTCAAAACTTACATTATTAAAAATAAAGACTCAAATTAAAAGATTTAACTTTAAATATGAGAAAAATAGTATAAAAATAAACCAACAGAAAGCAGGAGACATGAAATAATAATGATAAAAGATAAATAATAAAAGAAATAAAAACTACCAAAAAGACAGAAAAAAGTTAAAAACTGAAAAGACTCAGTTTCATTAAAAAGAGGGAAAAAAAAAAACAAATGAGATTAGCCATGAGAAAGATACCATAAATACTAAATAGACTGAAATAACTAGAAAAGCATGTTATGTGACTGTATGATAGTGAATTTGAAAGTCTGGAAGAACTACAGTTAACCCTTAAATGATGTGGACCTAGCGGTGCTAATGCCCCATGCAATCGAAAATCCATGTATAACATTTGAATCCCCCCAAATGTAACTACTAATAGCCTACTGGTGACAGGAAGCCTTACTGAGTCCTCCAATAAAGTAAGCGAGAGAAAAGAAAATGTTAAGAAAATCCTAAGGATAAGAAGATACATTGACAGTACTATACAATATTTAATGAAAAAAATACACACAAAAACGGACCTGAACAGTTCAAACCAATATTGTTCAAGGGTCAACTGTATGATCGTATGATTTTCTATGAAAATATAAAGAGCCAAAATTGATCCAACAAAAGGTAAAGAAAACAAAACAAAAACAAAAACCTAAATAGACCTGTAACTGTATACTAGATTGGAAAAATAATTAAAGATCTCCCATTAGGAAAAAAAAAAAGACATGTCACACAGGCATTTACCAAGACCAGATAGTTTTGTAATTGGGTTCTATTTAATCCTTAAAAACAGGTAATACCTATTTATTCCAAGCCTTAGAAATAGGTGGTGAACTCTGATTCATTTTAGAAAGCCAGCATAACTGTAATCTTAAAACCCGACAAGTACAAGTACAGTTGTTGAAAAATGAACATAAGCCTGTAAAAAGGATCAGTAGGAGCTATTTTTTTGCAACAAAGGTACAACAATAATATCAAGATTCCCACTAGTTAAGTGTTCCCTTGACGCTGAGACAAGTGAAAGCACTCCAAGTGTCTGGGGAGGAAATCCTTGAGTCAAGCCAAGAGCCCATTACCTGGGTTAGTACTACAGTGTATTGCAAAGATGAAATGGAGAAGCCAAATTCTGTCCAGAAGATAGCAGGTACCACGAGGAAGGCTCAATTCATGAAAAAGCTACCTGACCTATTGTCCTTATCTTAGCTAAAACTTGGTGAAAGCTTCTTTGTGTCAGCTATGGGCTAAAGACTTCTGCATTATTTTCTCATTTAATTGCCGCAGTCTCCCCATAAGGTAAGTACTATTATTATCCTATACTGAAAATGAGGAAACACTTTCCAGTGTCACACAGCAAGGAAATGTCACAGAGCCAGAACTTGAATCCTGCTATGAATCCAGTCCAGAACCACTCTGTGTCTGTTCTCCCTAAACCTAGCCTGCTGGCCTTCTTACCCCAGCCTTTTTGTATATGTTATTTCTTTTGCCTGTAATGCTTAACCAAAATAGTAATAGTGGTAACAGTAATAAGGTAACAGTAATAGTGGTAACAGTAATAAGGGTAAAAGTAAAAAGCCATTTATAAAACAGTGGCTGCCACCTATGGAGTGATTAATATGTTCCAGGTACTATGCTAGGCATATTATGTGCATCGTCCCATTCATTCAATCCTAACATCCCTGTGAGGTTAGCTATTACAAGTCTATCACCCAACAAAACATGATGGACTGTGTGTTCCACAGGCACAGGGGTTAGTGGTTAGTGAAAGACTGGTTCAAATTAATGCTCTGAAAGAAAATGTCTTAGTAGGCAGCAATATATTTTACCAGCCTAAAATATTTCTAAATGAGAATAAAAAAAGAAACCCTTAATTTCTAAGATTACATTTTTACATGTATAGTTTTACTACCATTAAAGGTCATTAAACTAAAAAAAAGCTGTTGAAAAGTCTTGATGGAGAAGCAATGAAAATAGTCCATATCTAGCCAGGAAGATATATGAATCAATCAATCATAATAGTAACCCATTTCAGAAAAAGACCTCCATCTTATCTGTCCTCATAGGTACATCCTCACATAATTCAGTATCTTCAGGTGAAGTTAGAAGGTATCAATATAAGAGAAGACAACACTACATATTAACCACTCTATATTCCAAATCTGTAATTTCTTGTCTTCTGTGGGCCTGATAAATTGACCCAAGGTAAGAAATCCCTAAATTACTACTACTTGATCCAAGACAATATTACTCTATCTTAATTGTGGTATTAATTTTGGTAAATTTGGGGGAAAAAAACCACAAAGATTTTAACTCCACCCCACCAATGAAAGGAATACACTTTAAAAACTGTAAACTTTATTAAATGGCTTATGATGTTTAAACTAGTTTGAATGAAGAAACCTATTCCTTCCAACTAAACAGGACCCTCTCTTAAAATCTATGTCATTATAGAAAAGAGAATTATAAAAAAAAAAGACGTGTTGCTTTCAATATGGAAACTTTGAATATGGCTTGTATATTAAGTTTCTTAATCATGATAGTGTTATTAATCGTTATTTGGGAGAATGTGTTTGTTCTTAGGTGACAAGTACTGAAGTATTTTGAGGTGAAGTGTCATAATGTTTACTTCTTTCAAATAGTTCAACAACAAAAGGGGAGGATGTAGCAAAATATTTAAAGGCGATGACACCACATGAAAGACGTGAGTTCTATTGTACTGAATTTTTCAATTTTTCTGATGGATTATAATTTCTCAAAATAAAACTTTAAAAGAAGAAATGTAATTACAGAAAATTATCTGCCTTTATATCTTGTACCTTAGTAGCTCACACATAAGTCATGTAAGTGTTTTCATTTTCCTATGTTCCCATCTAGTATCTGTGGGTGAACATAATCCCGACCATTAATTATAAGCTACCAATGTACCAGGAAAAGACTGTTATCGATATAAAGGCCCAATATGAAAAACTCAGACGACAACTGCAATTTCTTTTTCAGCTACAGTCCAAAGTACTTAGGAAACACAGCAGGACCCTGGTCTATCGATGTGAGTTGGAGGAATACACGGAACACTTTCGGAGCGGCAGCATTATTCTGACTACACATGAATCCTTGTTTCTCATCATCTTTCCAGGCAACATGTGAAACCCCCGAGCCTGGGGAGGAACAGTCCTACTGCACCCTCTTGATCCCCACTGATTGACGCCAGGAAGCTGAGGAGGGGTAAACGCTCCTGAATTCTTGTGTGGGGTGTGGAATTTCCCACCCACACGGAGGGCTGGGGACATCAAGAGTTTGTTAAGTCTCCCAGGAGCTTCTCACATGGAGCCAGAAATTCTCACTGGAGAGCCACTGCTCTTCACTTGCTTCTCAGGGTGTCAGTGGACCAGTGGCATCCACATCACCTGAAAGCTTGTTAGAAAACCAAACTCCTCGGCCACACCAAAGACCCACTGAAGCAGAATCTGCTTTTTAACAGATCCCCGGGTGACTCGAGTGCACATTACAGTTTGAGTACAACAATGAGTACAATAATCCAACAGGTGTAAGTAGGGGTTGATCCAATAATTTGATGACATTTTACATCCTTACCTGATAGCCAGGCCATGATAAAACAGTTTTGTCCTCAAAGAACTCAGTCGTGATCTCACAGATAACCCACTCATCCAACTAGATAAGACTTTACAGGGCAAGGATCCTTTCTAACCCCTCCCAATAGTTGCAGAGTCCAGCACAGTGCTTCCCAGATCGTGAGTGTACCATAAATGTGTCTTGATTATGTCATTAGAAATACAAGTGCTTTGAAATTAGGAAGCATATTTTATCACAGGGCTATAGCTCCCATGGCGTAAGTAAAATACACCAGGCATTCCTTGAAATCAGTAAAGAGAATAATGCTATTGCCTCCCTGGTAAGATTGCCTATAGCAATCTGTGGACTTACAGCTGGCAAAAATACCCTTCACATCCCCCTATTATCATCATGGCTACCAACTGCCTGATCATTTCTTTTATCTAAATACACTGAGAAGGCCTGTAGATTTTTACTGTTTCTTCTTTCTGTTTATAGTTTTAGAGTATAAACTGAAACTGAACTTTAAAGAAAACACAATTTTCTGAAGCTGTTCTCTAGAGACAAGGCAATGAAAGGTGAGATAAATTATGGAATGCACTTATGTTAGCAAACAAGTGACGTTTTTTCCAGCATATGTGACTCATTAATTCAACTAATAGTGAAGATACGCCACAGGAGTGGAGGCTTTCAAGGGTGGTTCTGGATGTGATAGTGAAAATTTTGTGCACTTTGCTTGTTTGGGTATGTTACTATTATTGATGCACGAATACAGTGTTCTAAAGCTTTGTCCCCACAGCAAATTTGACACATACCCAACCAAATAAATTGTTATTCCCAGCTTGACTGCTTCTGGCAAGAACAAGAATTTCACACGCCAACCCATGGCTGAGGCACAGTATGTCTTTATTAAAAATATAAAAATAGCTGTCATTTAGTGAAGGCTTAATATGCTAAGTCACTGTGTTAAGTATTTTCATGCTTTGTTTCACTCAACTCTCAAACGGCCTTCTGATACATATGTATTATCAACCCCATTTTTCGGAAGAGTAAACTAAGGCTTAGAAAGCTTAATTTAGTTGCTCTGAATTGGCCAACAGGAACCAAGCTCTTCTCCTATAGCACTTCTTACAGTTATTGAGGGGGAGAAAATTTTTCCCCAGTGACATCTCCTAGGAGCTGGAATTCTGCGGTCCAGTGCAGGTGGCAGAAGCACAGTCTATAGGGCTTCTGTACTTGCAGCTCATCCACATCCTGCCCAAGGGGAGCACCGCTTTGGCAGGATCATCTCAATAGAAGGTGGCAGTGCTTGGCACGAAGACTCCTTACAATGCCAAAGATTGCCAGGAAGGAGCCAGTTTCCTATGTATAGGCTCTACTTCCTAACTCCTCACACCTCTCAGTCCTCTGGGAAGAGGATGGAGTGTAGGAAAAGTTGCAGAAATTAGTAATTTATTAGGGTAAGTTTCTTAACCTACACCCTTTTAACAACAAAAATCCTGATTTCATGTATTGCTTTTGGTGTAATTAGTCATTGCATAGTGTCAGAAACAGTAGTGTTATTTTTACCTAAGACTTTAAAATACTGTAACTTTTTAAATGCATAGGAGTTCAGGTATTCCTTCCCATATTTTTAAATGGCAGAATCACTTACATTCCAAAGTCAGTTTGAGGGTAAGATGGCCTGCCCATCAAATGGATAAACAAAAACAGTATTTATCACAAATAAAAGACTCCCATTGAAATATAGCCATATTTTAATCATTAGATAGATGTTGTCATCTCCATGGCTGGATATAGGTCTTATGAGCCTTAGGTTTAACATGTACCTCATAATAGAACACAGAAATGACCTTTTATATCCATTCCAAGAAAGAAATCTCCTGGCAGATTGCCCCATAGTGTATTGAGCCACTCTCTGACTTCCATGTGTGCTTAGCTTTAGGCAAAAATATGTCTGCATATATCCATGTGACTAGTGACCTTCAACAAATGTCTACATTGAACTGAAAATGCACAGTAAATCAAATCAAATTAAATACCTATAGGAAATCTTATTTCAAGCCAATCAGATTATGTGCAGGAATAGATAAACTCTGTATGATTAAAAAAATGAATAAAACATTTATAACTAACTCATGCCCCATTTAAATATAAAATTAGTAGAACTCACATTAGTTTTTAACCTTAAGTTACAGCCAGTATACCAAGATCATAAGTAAGTAAGCTCATTCAGAGACTGAAATTACTACCACTGCATGAGTTATGAGCAAATTGAGATTTCTGTACTCTGAGAGGCTGCTGGTTGGCAAATACAGGATTATGAAAATCTTTTCAGTTAAAGAATTGATTGCATTTCCAGGAAAGAATATGTTTGGTGGGATGGGATGATAATAATCAACTGCCTTGGGTCAGCGCAAGCGTGGGGTGGCTCTTTTTCCACATTTTTCATCTTAGATATTATCCTGAGTTCAGCATATTTGTGTGTTAAATGGATGTTTGTGAAATATTATAATCCAGTGGGAGCTAGGAGAATTCAACTTCAGCCTAATGCTGTACATATATATACATCAGAAGAATTCTTCAAGTAAAATGTCAATACAAGGTCTGAAAGTCAACATTTGTTCTCCACATGTCTATGCTGTCCATATGTATTTACTCAAATCTTTATTCTTCAATTTTGAAAGAGAAGTGATGAAGTTCTGCCATGCCACAGTATTACAAAACCGAAAATGATAAAATAGATAGCATGCTTAGATGAAAGAATCTGGGGCCATCATGATTAAGAGCACAAGCTCTGTGTAGATCTTAACAGTCCCTTGAATTTTCTGTGACTCTGGTTACCTATCAGAGAAGTGGGATAATTATGCTTAGCTCATAGTGTTGTCATGAATTATATGGCATGCCAAATACTTTGTAAACTGCTTGAGTCAGTAGTAAATGCACTGCTCTCAAAATATTCTTATCAATAATTTTAATTCTAGAAAATGAATGACTGAATAGTCAATCTAAGTTGTCTTTGTCACCCGTGATTCACAGGGATTTCTGGGAACTAGTAGTCCAAAGGCCTTGAGAGTCTTAGAAACTAGAAGACGTCTTGCTTCACTCTCACTCCCCCCATGAATGATCTGAAGAGAAATGTAAAAGGCTACAATTCTGCAAGCCTCCCAGTTTCTATCTGCAATACAGTCCAAATCTAGGACCTACTCCGTGTAGATTAACCCTGTTTCTAAAACACGGGGGCGAGTATCTTTAATAAGGAGCAGGGCATGTCCACTAGAGGGCATCTTCCCCGAGCCTTAGTGGCCGTTCAAAGCTGAATCAGCACAGACTGAGTCCGGCACAGCAGAACACTTGCACTCCACTGTTAGGCCTCTTTGAATTGTGATCCAGTTGGTTTTAAAGATTAGAATCAAGATTTCAAAGATTAGTGTCAAACTATCAAAATTTACGAGACAAAACAAATCTACTTACAACCTTTTATACATATACTATCATGTTTAAAAATTTATTCAAAAGTTTGCCTTGCTATATCATTTGTCCCATTTGGCAATAGTTGGTTAGGTCCAATAAAAACTCTATTCACTAGATTTTAAAGCATTTAAATATGGCTTCTTTGAATGCTTTTTCAGCCACAGCTGGCACCAGTGTGTTGATAAAAAGTCATTAAGGGAAAGCAAGTTCAAGAATACAGTTGGCATTGATATTCTCTCCAGGCCAGGGGTGTAGATCAAATGTCAAGCTACACCGCCGGCTCTGATGCGAAATGAATAGACACTTGGACATTTAGCATTTGGCAGCATGGAACTGAATACAGAAAATTAAACACAATTTTAGAAGCTTACCATGTGCCCTCTTCCAGTGGTTTTATTTTGAGACAACCAGATAAATGGTTTTGTGCTATCTCCTCTTCTCTACCTGCTGCAAAACAAAATTAAATAATTCTACTTTCCTCTCTGTTTCGTACTGCACAGCTTGCAAAGCACTTTTACATGTATTGCTCATTGAAACCCCACATGCACATGAAGTGGAGTTTATGGAACTAACAAGGAAAGCATTACTATTCTGTATTTTAAAAGTTAAGAAGGTGAAGTGACCTATACAAAAATACAGAGAAAAACAATAAACCCAGAACTTTCTCTTTAAGTGTTCCAACTGTCAAAATACCAAGAAAGTTAAGACCACTCTGGGACTCCCCAAACATCTGGACACCTTTGGCTCACACCACTGGTGGCCAGATCAGCTCCAGAAGTACCAAAGAAGAAGATTTGGATTAGAAGGGGCTCCAGAAGCCCACTCCTCTTGTTAAGACCAGGGAACTGTGGGCTGGTTCTTGGAATCTGTAAGGAAGAGATACACATTCTGGGGTACGTTAAATTACAATGGCAATAGTCTAATGAGTACGACTGAGAGTACTTCTAATATCATGCAAAGGACTTATTAATGCTGATACTGTTAACTGGAAAAAAAATTCAGCATCTGCCTTTGCTTATATGTGGCTAAATCTCAAACACTTCCAAAACCATATGTGAATTTAGCATGGATTTGATAAAGCTATATAGATGCTTTTTGATTTCTCAGGTTTTTTTTTTGCATGTTGGAAAGAGAACACGAAAGACCAAATGAGAAGAACTGTTGCCAGAAGAATGTTTTAGTCTTTCTTTTCAAAACATTGGACTCATGAGCTCAATATCATTTTATTGAACTTATAATTTCCTGATGTCTTTACTTAATTTAGTTTCAAGCACATATATATCTGGATGTCTACAAATTATTCTGATAAACTCATACATAAATGACAATACACCCTAGGAAAGTAGGTTTTTATATAAAGTGTCTGATCAATGTCAGAATCATCAGATTCTTGAACAATAGAAAACAGAAACTTGAGACCCAGCAGGAGCAGGATGGCATGCACTCACTAGTCCCTCTTTATTCCTATGACACATCCAAAGGGAGCAGGGAATACAGGAAACGAAAATTCAGACTATAGGGTGGCACAGGAGCTCAGACTCCAAAATATTGGTAAATGCTGCCAAAAGCTACTGAGTTGCACACGACTACTGACAGGAAGCAGGGTGAAGCCCAGGAAAGAGAGTCCAGCAGTGGCAAATGTCAGAAGTTGAAAAACAAACACTTTCTGAAGCTCAGACACATATCCTGAGGGGCAAAAGGTATGTCCCTTGTCTGAACCAGAGGATGAAAGAATGGAGACTATCAGAAGCAGCCCTCCTGAGCATGGTTCATTCAGAGAAATGGAGGAACCATGGGGAGCTAAACACTTTACAGACAGGCCATATTCACAGGAAGCTTAGTGTGGGCTGAGAAGAGGAGAGCATTTGCTTCATGAAAACCATCTAGTGTAGACGACTATAGGAAAACTCCATATATTCAATGGGAAGTGTACCTTTGTACGACTCAAAATTTTGAATGTATCTTTGTATGAATCAAAATTCAAGACAGTCAATGAGCAAAATCCAATAAATTCACTAAGTAGCACAGCATTAACACAAAGATGCTATAAAAAACAAGGAATAAAGCATCAAACTCTATTAACAGAAGAAAAACACCAGACCAACACAGCCACAGAGCATGTGATGTTGTGAATGAAGAAAAGGTTTGTCATGAAATAATAAAAACAATCTCCTCTCCAAGAAGAAGTCACAAAGCAGAGATGCCAGATCTTAAGAAGGAAATGTTCAAACAGAGGAGATGAAGTGTGAACTGTAAGAAACTGTGGTAAGATGTAGAGGAATAAAATAAAACCATCATGGAAATTAAAACTAGACTGAAAAAAGTTCAAAGACAATACATATGGAAAACTTAAAATGGATATAGAAGATAAAATGAGAACCTCAAATACAATAAAAATACAGAACTAAAAACAATTGCAGAGAAAATAAGAGCTATGGATGATAGATACAGGAGATTCAACATACACCTAACTGGAATCCCTAAGAAGAAAATCTGAACAATGGAATAGAACAAACATTTAAAGTCATAATTCATGTAAACTCTATATAATGAGTGTGCCGGGTAAATTTACCCAAAATAGTCAACATGGAGACAATCTAGTACAGCTACCTATCTTCAAAGATAAAGAAAGAACACTGAGCAATCAGGCAAAAAGATAAAGTGTATTACAAAGGAGGAAATACTCAGGATGATCTTGTATTTCTCTGAAGCAACATTTATCATCAGAAAAACATAACCTAATCTAGAAAATACTCAAGGAAAGAAAACAAGAGCCACGAATTTAACAGCAAATCAAATGAGGCTTTAAATTTACAGGCTACAGACAAATTACAACATGCAAGGATTTAGGGAATATTGTTACCATCCCTCCTTGACTAAACTTCTAGAGACAAAAGAATGGCAGTGAACTTTAATATAGTTAACTGTAAAACCGAGACTAAAACAAATGTGGAGAGAGAGTGATATTATAGAATATAAACATTGTATGTCCTGAAAGGTAGAAACTATACTGTCAACAAAAATTGGAAGAAAAATGGGAAAGAAAGTGGGAGGAAAAGTACATAGATTCCCTCACATGTAGTATCTGGGAAAAAAGATATCATTTTAGATGACATTCTAATTAATATCTGTACAAATATTTAACAATACAAAGGTAAACATTATAGCTAGGTGATGGAGACAAGGTAGGGATAGAAGAAAAAATAGGATTTTAATTTTTCATTGTTCATTATAAGGGAACTCATAGACAGTATCTAAAGATATGAAGATCTAAGAATGTTAGATGAGGCTCTAATTGCAAAAGTAATAGTAAGAACAAACCCACAAACCTTTCTTAATCTCAGTACAATCACACAAAGAAAACAAAATAAGGAAAACAGAAGGCAGGCCTTATGCTACACCGCCTTCTCTCCCAGCCTGCACCTATGCTTCCCTACAATCAGTTGACAGAGGAAGAGAAAGATCAGGCCTGGTTTACAGGTGGTTCTGCATAATATGCAGTAAACTCCTGCACATCAGCATTAGGAACTTTTTCTGGATATGTCTCCCCACGCAAGCAAAAAAAAGCAAAAATAAACAAGAAGGACTGCATCAAACTAAAAAGCTTCAGCACAGCAGAAGAAACCATCAGCAAAATGAAAAGACAACCTT
Organism: Smutsia gigantea; assembly: GCA_032199065.1. Taxonomy (NCBI): domain Eukaryota; kingdom Metazoa; phylum Chordata; class Mammalia; order Pholidota; family Manidae; genus Smutsia; species Smutsia gigantea. The sequence continues at coordinate 10,983 of JAVSCE010021259.1, read as the reverse complement.
CTGAATAGGAGACTATGTTTGCAAATGATATATTGATAAGGTGCTAATATGCAAAATATATAAAGAACTCATTCAACTCAATACCAAAAAACAAATGATCTGATTAAAAAATGAGCAGAGGACCTGAATAGACATTTTTCCAAAGAAGACATACAGATGGCCAACAGGCACATGAAAAGACACTCCACATCTCTGATCATCAGGGAAATGCAAATCAAAACCACAGTGAGATAGAACTTCACACCAGTCAGAATGGCTAATATCCAAAAAACAAGAAAAAACAAACGTGAACAAAGATGTGGAGAAAAGAGAAACCTCTCACACTGTGTGTGGAAATGTAAATTTGTGCAGCCACTGTGGAAAGCAATGTGGAGATGTATCAAAAAATTTAAAATAGAAATAACATACAACTCAGCAATTCCACTTATGGAAATTTACCCAAAGAAAGCAAAATCACTAATTCATTAAGATATACGCACCCCTATGTTTATTGCAGCATTATTTATAATAGCCAAGATATGGAAGCAATGTAAGTAATCATCAATAGATGAATGGATGAAGAAGATGTGGCCCTCTCTTCTTTATCCACATATATATATACATGTATACACAAAATGAAATATTACTCAGCTATAAAAAAGAATGTAATAATGCCACTGGTGATAACATGCATAGATCTAGAGGGTCTTATTCTAAGTGAAATTAGTCAGACAGAGAAAGATATGATTTCACTTATATGTAGGATCTAAAAAAAAAGCAAATGAACAAGCAAAACAGAAACAGACTCATCAACATAGAGAATTGACTGCTGGTTACCGAAGGGGATGGGGATGGGAGAATATGTGAAATAGGTAAAGGGGATAAAGAGGTACAAACTTCAAATTATAAATTAGTCTCCAAGATGGAAGTACAGCATAGGTATTATAGCCAATAATATTGTAATCTCTGTATTTGACAGATAACTACTCTTATCATGGTAAGCATTTATTAGGGTATATCATTGTTGATTCGCTATGTTGTAAACCAATATAGTATATTGTATATCAACTATATTTCAACTAAAACATTTTAAAATATGTGTATATAGCAAATACCTTTGTTTTTTTCCCTCTTTTAGTCCCTTATCATGTAACATAACATGTATTTGACATTATACTACAGTATTTAAATATTAAGTTTACATCATTGTATTTAAGTTACAGGAAAAGAGTAAACATCACTAAAGGACATAACTCCTCTTCTGGGAAAGGTACTAGTATATTTTTGGTTGTACTCAAGATAGTCTTACCATGTTAGGCAGAATTATGACCTCGTTATTATTTTTATTTGGAGATTAAGTATGGTTTAAGGAGATTGATATGGGTCCCAAACTGACAAGGGGTGGACTTACGATGGTTACTTTTATCTGTCATCTTCACTGGGTCATGGAGTGCTCAGATATTTGGTTAAACAGTATTCTGGGTATGTAGGTTAGGGAGTTTCTAAAAGAGATTAACATTTGAATTGATGGAGTAAAGCAAAGCAGATTGTCCTTCCCAGTGTGAGTGGGTCTCATCCAATCTGCTAAAGGCCTGAATAGAACAAAAATGATGAATAAGGGAGAACTGGCTCTCTGTCTTTGAGCTAGGATATTAGTCTTCTCATACCTTTTGACTCATCTCTGATGGAACTTAAGCCGTCAACTCTCCTTGTTTTCAGGCCTTTGGCCTCAGACTGGAACTCATACCACTGGCTCCCCCAGGTCTCCAGTTTGCCAACTGCCTGTATGCAGATCAGCTTCCAGAATCATAAGCCAATTCCTTATATATATATATCCTATTGGTCTGTTTCTCTGGAGAACACTAAGTCAGATTTATGGAGAACTAAAAGTATTAAATAAAGCTGTAACTACAAAAATAATAATGAGAACAAAACTGCAAACATTACTTAATACCAATAGAATCACATGCAGAAATCAAAATAAAGAAAACAGAAAATAGGCCTTATCTTAAAGACCTAAAAACAATCTTATAAATGCAAGAAATATAAAATAATAAACTAAGTTCAAACATCTGTCATACTGATAAATATAAATAGGTTTCAGATTAGATTATTAAACCCACTCTATACTGTCTTTAAGAAAACCACCTAAAAAAAAATAATTCAGAATGTCTAGCAGAAGAAGAATGGTGTACCATTCTGGGTTAAAAAGGAAAAGAAAATAAAAGTTACAATCTAATATCAGAAAAGGTAGAACTCAGGTTCAAAAGCATTAAATGAGGCAAGAAAGGAACTTTATAACATCAAGAGTAATTCATAGTACAGATATAGTATTTATGATTATTTATACACCAAGTAAATAGAGTATATACAATGAGAAATAAAAACTTACAAATTATAGGACGCTTTAATTCACCTCTCTCAGGCCATGACAGATAAAGAGGGAAAAAAATGAAGGATATGATATAAATGACCTATGTAATACAATTAAATGGACTGATCTGATTGTAAATATCACATTGTCTATCCTAAAAAAAAGAGATTACACCTTCTCTTCTGCCTATGAAATATTCACAGAAATTCATAATATACTTAAGATCCAAAGAAAATCTCAATACATTACAAAAAAGTAGAAATGATATGGACAACATTTTCTGTTCACTATTCAATCCTACAAATTAACAATAAAATCAGAAAACAAAGTCAGTATCTTGAGGTTAAAAAATATCTCAGTTAACTTTTGATTCAAAGAGGAAAATACAAAACTAAAATTGCAGGACATCTAAAAAACAATTAGAAAATTATATATTGTTGAAGCAAGGCTGAGAGAAAAACGATAGCCTTAAATTCTTCTGTTACAAATATGAAAAACTGAAATAAAGAAATTGGGCTTTCAACTTAGGAAGTTAAAAAAGAAAGAAAATGACTTCTGGGAGATTGGCGGCATGAGCAGGGCAGCAGAAAACTCCTCCCAAAACCACATGCATTTGTGAAAATACAACAAATACAACTATTCCTAAAAGAGAGACCAGAAGATACAGAACAACAGCCAGGCTACAGCTACATTTGTGAGAACTCAGCACCTCAAGAAGCTGGTAAGATACAAAGCCATGACCAGGCGGGACCCGAGCACTCCCCTCACCCCAGCGCACCGGCAGGAGGAAAAGATTCAGAGCGGGGAGGGAGCAGAAGCACAGGCCGGCTAAATAACCAGCCCTGGTGATATGCGCCGGGAGCACTGACACACATTGCATGGTGTATAAGAGATTAGAGAAACAGAAGTGCATGATCTGAGACAAAGACCACAAGTGGGTCCCCTCAGCCGGCTCCTCAGGACAAAAGAAAAGCACGTGCTTTTTAAAAAAGTCTTAAAGAGACAAGGGCCCAACAGCGGAACAAAATAGTCCCAGTGCACTCGTCCCAGAGGGCTGGGAGTCTTGGTTAATTTCGGACCATCTGGCCAGTGGCCAGGAAAAGCAGCTGTGCTGAGGCTTTCCACAGAGATAAGCAGCCTGGAATTCGTTCCCCACCCCCCCTGCCCGGCCAGAGCCACAAAGGGTCTGGGAGCCTCCACTGCTGCAGAACAGCGGAGGAGCGGCCCCACCCAGAGCAACCTCACAGAATCACCCCTCTACAGGCACGCAGTTAAGCTGGAAGAGCCCCAGAACCAGGTTCGGAAGGCACCTAGGGGACAAGAATGCACCCAACAAGACTGCAAACCCCCGCAGTGCTATAGGCTAAGCTGAGGAGGCCCACACACAGGCAGCTCAGGGCATTATCCCAGAGACTACCTCCCGGTGTGCTGCAAAACAGCTCAGGCCCCTGAGAAGGACAAGGAGAACAACAAGCAGGAAGGGACTTTGTTCCCCCAGCTGACACACGTGACGCCTACCAGCGACCACTTCTATCACCATAAAAAGAGAGAGGAATATGGTACAGACAAAGATTAGCCAGACAACCCCAGAGAAGGGGCCTGAAGGGATAGACTTATACAATATTCCTGAAAAATAATACAGAATAAAAGTCATAACCATGATGATGGATCTACAGAGAAATATGCAAGAGCTAAGGGAGGAAGTGAGGAAAGACAACGCAGAAATCAGACAAGCAAACAATGGGCTTAGGAGCAGACTGGATGAGGTGCAAGAGACTGTTAATGGAGTAGAAATCAGAGAACAGGAATACAGAGCAGCTGAGGCAGAGAGAGATAAAAGGCTCTCTAGGAATGAAAGAATATTAAGAGAACTGTGTGACCAATCCAAACGGAACAATATTCACATTATAGGAGTACCAGAGGAAGAAGAGAGAGAAAAAGGGATAGAAAGTGTCTTTGAAGAAATAATTGCTGAAAACTTCCTCAAGCTGGGGTAGGATATAGTTTCTCAGACCATGGAGCCCACATATCTCCCAACACAAGGGACCCAAGGAAGATAACACCAAGACACATAATAATTAAAATGGCAAAGTTCAAAGATAAGGACAGAGTATTAAAGGCAACTAGAGAGAGAAAAAAGATCATCTACAAAGGAAAACCCATCAGACTATCATCAGACTTCTCAACAGAAACGTTACAGGCCAGAAGAGAATGGCATGACATATTTAACGCAATGAAACAGAAGGGCCTTGAGCGAAGAATATTGTATCCAGCACAATTATCATTTAAATTTAAGGGAAGGATTAAACAATTCCCAGAAAAGTGAAAGTTGAGGGAGTTTGCCTTCCATAAACCATCTCTACAAGATATCTTAAAGGGACTGCTCTAGATGGAAGCACTCCAAAGGCTAAAAAGATGTCACCACAGAAAATAATATCATAGCAAAGAAAGCAGACGATCCAAATACTAACTAAAGGCAAGAAGTAAAATCAACTATCCACAAAAACAGTCAAAGGAAACATAGAAGAATACAGAATAAAACACCTAGTATATAAAGAATGGAGGAGGAAGAATAAGAAGGGAGAGAAATAAAGAATCATCAGATTGTGTTTATAATAACTTAACAAGAAAGTTAAGTTAGATGGTTAGATAGTAAGAAGCTACCCTTGAAGCTTTGGTAACCATGAATCTAAAGCTAGCAATGGCAATAAATACATATCTATCGATAATCACCCTAAATGTAAATGGACTGAATGCACCAATCAAAAGACACAGACTTACTGAATGGATAAAAAAGCAAGACCCATCTATATGCGGCTTACAAAAGACTCACCTCAAACCCAAAGACATACACAGACTAAAGGTGAAGGGATGGAAAAAGATGTTTCATGGAAACAACAAGGAGAAAAAAGCAGGTGTTGCAGTACTTGTATCAGACAAAATAGACTTCAAAACAAAAGTAGCAAGAGATAAAGAAGGACATTACATAATGATAAAAGGGTCAGTCCAACAAGAGGATATAACCATTTTAAATATATATGCACCCAACACAGGAGCACCAACATATGTGAAAAAATACTAACAGAATTAAAGGAGGAAATACACAGCAATGCAGTCATTTTAGGACACTTCAACACACCACTCACTCCAAAGGACAGATCAACCAGACAGAAAATAAATAAAGACACAAAAGCACTGAACAACACACTAGAACACATGGACCTAACAGACATCTACAGAACTCTACACCCAAAAGCAACAGGATACACATTCTTCTCAAGTGCACATGGAACATTTTCCAGAATAGACCACATACTAGGCCACAAAAAGAACCTCAGTAAATTCAAAAATTTTGAAATTCTACCAACCATCTTCTCAGATCACAAAGGTATAAAGCTAGGAATAAATTGTACAAACAAAACAAAAAGGCTAACTAATACATGGAGACTTAACAGCATGCTCCTAAATAATCAATGGATAAATGACCAAATTAAAACAGAGATTAAACAATATATGGGGACTAATGAAAACAATAACACAAAGCCTCAACTTCTGTGGGACGCAGCAATGGCAGTTCTAAGAGGAAAGTATATTGCAGTCCAGGCCTATTTAAAGAAAGGAGAATATTCCCTAATGAGTAGTCTAAAGACACAATTACTGAAATTGGAAAAAGAAGAACAAATGAGGCCCAAAGTCAAGTGCACAAAGATTAGCCAGACAACCCCAGAGAAGGGGCCTGATGGGACAGACTTACACAAACTTCCTGAAAAATAATACAGAATAAAAGCCATAACCATGATGATGGATCTACAGAGAAATATGCAAGAGCTAAGGGAGGAAGTGAGGAAAGGCAATGCAGAAATCAGACAAGCAAACGACGGGCTTAGGAGCAGACTGGATGAGGGACATAATAAAGATCAGAGAAGAAATAAATAAAATTGAGAAGAATAAAACAGAAAAAATCAATGAAACCAAGATCTGGTTCTGTGAAAAATATAAACAAAATGGATAAACCCTTAGCCAGACTTATTAAGATAAAAAGAGAATCTACACACCTGAACACAATCAGAAATGAGAAAGGAAAAGTCACAATGGACCCCACAGAAATACAAAAATTATAAAGAGAACACTATGAAAATCTATATGCTAACAAGCTGGAAAACCTAGAAGAAATGGACAACTTCTTAGAAAAACACAACCTTCCAAGACTGACCAAGCAAGAAACAGAAAACCTAAACAGACCAATCACCAGCAAAGAAATTGAATTGGTAATCAAAAACCTACCCAAGAACAAAACCCAGGTCAGATGGATTCACCTCAGAATTTTCCCAGATATATAGAGAAGAAATAACACCCATTCTCCTTAAAGTTTTCCAAAAGGTAGAAGAGGAGGGAATACTTCCAAACTCATTCCATGAAGCCAGCATCACTCTAATACCAAAACCAGGCAAAGACCTCACCAAAAAAGAAAATTACAGACCAATATCCCTGATGAATGTAGATGCAAAAATACTCAACAAAATATCAGCAAACAAAATTAAAAAATACATCAAGAGGATCCCACCATGATCAACTGGGATTCATCTCAGGGACGCAAATATGGTACAACATTTGAAAATCCATCAACATCATCCACCACATCAACAAAAAGAAGAACAAAAACCACATGATCATCTCCATAGATGCTGAAAAAGCATGTGACAAAATTCAGCATCCATTCATGATAAAAACTCTCAACAAAATGGGTATAGAGGGCAAGTACCTCAATATCATAAGGGCATATATGACAAACCCACACCTAACATACTTAACAGCAAGAAGCTGAAAGCTTTTCATCTAAGATCAGGAACAAGACAGGGATGCCCGCTGTCCCCACTGCTATTCAACATAGTACTGGAGGTCCTAGCCACGGCAGTCAGACAAAACAAAGACATACAAGGCATCCAGATTGGTAAAGAAGAAGTCAAATTGTCACTATTTGCAGGTGACATGATATTGTACATAAAAAACCCTAAAGACTCCACACCAAAACTACTAGAACTAATATCTGAATTCAGCAAAGTTGCAGGATACAAATTTAACACACAGAAATCTGTTGCTCTCCTATACACTAATGATGAATTAACAGAAAGAGAAATCAGAAAAACAATTCCATTCACAATTGCATCAAAAAGAATAAAATACCTAGGAATAAACCTAACAAAGGAAGTGAAAGACCTATACTCTGAAAACTACAAGACACTCCTAAGAGAAATTAACGAGGACACTAAAAAATGGAACTTCATCCCTTGCTCTTGGCTAGGAAGAATTAATACTGTCAAAATGGCTATACTATCTAAAGCAATCTACAGATTCAATGCAATCCCTATCAAAATACCAACAGCATTCTTCAATGAACTGGAACAAATAGTTCTAAAATTCATATGGAACCACAAAGACCCCGAATAGCCAAAGCAATCGTGAGAAGGAGGAATAAAACGGGGAATTACGCTTCCTGACTTCAAGCTCTACTATAAAGCCACAGTAATTAAGACAATTTGGTATTGGCAGAAGAACAGACCCACAGACCAGTGGAACAGAATAGAAAATCCAGACATTAACCCAAACACATACAGTCAATTAATATTTGATAAGGGAGCCTTGGATATACATTGGGGAGATGACAGCTTTTTCAGCAGCTGGTGTTGGAAAAACTGGACAGGTACATGTAAGAGAATGAAACTGGACTACTGTCTAGCCCCATACACAAAGGTAAACTGAAGGTGGATCAAAGACCTGAATGTAAGTCATGAAACTATAAAACTCTTAGAAAAAAATATAGGCAAAAAGTTCTTGGACATAAACATGAGCAACTTCTTCATGAACATATCTCCCCAGGCAAGGGAAACAAAAGCAAAAATGAACAAGTGGGACTATATCAAGCTGCAAAGCTTCTGTACAGCAAAGCACACCATCAGTAGAACAAAAAGACTTCCTACAGTATGGGAGAATATATTCATAAATGACGTATCTGATAAGGGGTTGACATCCAAAATATATAAAGAACTCACGCCCCTCAACAAACAAAAAGCAAATAATCCATTTAAGAAATGGGCAGAGGACATGAATAGACACTTCTCCAAAGAAGAAGTTCAGATGGCCAACAGGCACATGAAAAGATGCTCCACATCGCTAATCATCAGAGAAATACAGATTAAAACCACAATGAGATATCACCTCACACCAGTGAGGATGGCCAACATCCAAAACACAAACAACAACAAATGTTGGCGAGGATGTGGAGAAAAGGGAACCCTCCTACACTGCTGGTGGGACTGCAAATTAGTTCAACCATTGTGGAAAGCAGTATGGAGGTTCCTCAAAAAACTCAAAATAGAAATACCATTTGACCCAGGAATTCCACTCCTAGGAATTTACCCTAAGAATGCAGCAGCCAAATTTGAAAAAGACAGATGCACCCCTATGTTTATCGCAGCACTATTTATAATAACCAAGAAATGGAAGCAACCTAAGTGTCTATCAGTAGATGAATGGATAAAGAAGATATGGTACATATATACAATGGAATATTATTCAGCCATAAGAAGAAAACAAATCCTACCAATTGCAACAACATGGATGGAGCTAGAGGGTATTATGCTCAGTGAAATAAGTCAAGCTAAAAAAGACAAATACCAAATGATTTCACTCATATGTGGAGTATAAGAACTAAGGAAAAAAAAAACTGAAGGAACAAAACAGCAGGAGACTCACAGAACCCAAGAACGGACAAATAGTTACCAAAGGGAAAGGGACTGGGGAGGATGGGTGGGAAGGGAGGGGTAAAGGGGAAGAAGGGACATTATGATTAGCAGATGTAATGTTCGGGGGGCACGGGAAGGGCTGTACAACCCAGAGAGGACAAGTAGTGACTCTATGGCATCTCACTAAGCTGATGGACAGTGACTGCAATGGGGTTGGGGGGGGAACCTGATGAAGGGGTAGTGTAATCACCATAATATTACTCATTTAATTGTAGATTAATGATATCAAAATAAACTAAAAAAAAGTGTTAAAAAAAAAGAAAGGTCTTTGAAATCTGCCATCTCTGGATGATCTGTTTAGAGGTGGTAGGTAGCAGGCAGTACATAGTTTGAGTTTAAGTGCATTTTCAGATAGCATGCCTATTAGGCTGAATAATATCCCCCTCCCCTAAAAGATCCCTGTCCTAACCCCTGAAAATTTATATGGCCAAAAGGACTTTGCAGATATAATTGAGGATTTTGAGATGGGAAGATTACCCTGGATTGTCTAGGTGGATAACTTTTATCATTGTCATCATAATTTATAGTTATATCATAGTTACACTTTGTCGATGTAACTATTTAATGCAAGGCACAATGGATTAGGATAAATCCTGTCATCAAATTGCCAAGACAGGCAAGATGACATGGATAATAAAAGTCATCATTCTCTGCTCCACCTTTCCTGAGTGAACCAGAATTCCCTTATTTCCTACTTTGACTTCGGGCCCAGACTGTGCCTTTAGGCTGTCACAACCAGGTACTCACCCAACTGCCTCACTGATTCCCCATTAAGTAATTCATATGCTCTGAGTTACAACTAGATCTAAATCAGGACCTGTGACTGTCAGGCCAGATTTCTGTGATGCAGCCCCTGAACAGAACATCTAAGGATGGAGATTCCAAGGACCTCTTTGATTCTATTAAATTTAAATTTTTGCAGTAAGCCCTCCACCTCACACCACTCCTTGGATAGCCAGATAACTCCTGAGACGTGGAGCTTTGCTTCCAGAATTGTTTTGCATGATGTGATCTCTGCCACATCATGGAAGCCGCGGCTGCACAGTTTGGACTGTTAGTTAAATCTCAAGTAAAAGCTTTAATCTTGTATCTTTATAATTAAGAGACATTTTTGTACACATACACACACACGTGTGTGTGTGTGTGTATGTGTGTGTGTGTGTGTGTGGCAAAAGCCTTTTTTTAGTGTATTTTTTATTGAAGTATAGTTCATATACATTATGCTGGTTTCAAGTATACAACACAGTGATTAAACTATTATACATTATTAAATCCTCACCCCAACTAGTTCAGTTACTATCTACCAACATAGAAGATACTGCAGAACCTTGACTATATTCTCCATGCTACGCTTCCATCCCCACGACCAACATATATTAAGATGGAGATTTTTGTGCATCTTTATACCCCTCAACCCACCCCCTGCCACCCACCCTAAGCCCTCCCCCATGGTAACCACCAGTCACTTCTCAATGTCTATGAAAAGCCTTCTTATTGAAACCTTTTGGCAGAAATACTCTTACTTTCCATTTTGGAGGTGGTGAGAAGTATATGAAAAGTTTGATTATGCTCAGGGCATTCCTGTTTTAAATCAAACTAATTTTCCCATAGAATATTTTGTAATTTGCCCACTCTTAATACACTGCAGCCAGACACGTTCCTTTTGAAATTAACTTCAGTTTGTGAAATTTGAAAGATGGAGACTAGAAGAAATGTAATTTCACATCGGTGGTTTCTGTGGCTGGGTAAACATTATTAATGTTTTCATAATGGCATAGAAAGTGATTATATTCATCAAGCACATTGGACATATGTTACCATGTTTGT
>JAVSCE010021258.1:0-18421 GCA_032199065.1 Smutsia gigantea | reverse complement strand
ACTCCTCTCCATGTAAGTTACATGAGACATTCATTCATTTACTTGTTTGTTGCTTGGCCTCCACTTGGGTGGAAGCATCCTGAGGAGAGGGGCCCTCTCTGCTTGGTTCATCTCTCGTCTCCCATGCCCAGAACTGAGCCTGGAACATAGTAGGTACTCAGGAAATACTGGTTTAAGGAGCAGACCTGGGATCCTCCACTTGCTCCAAGATATAATTTCAGGAATAGTTAGCTGTTCATACAAAACCAGGGAAACTGGACATGGGTCAGTGGGGGACAAGAGGGTGTTTTCCAAGGTAGCAGGCTCAGACTCTAAAACGGAAAGCCTTTAAAACTGTTTCCCACCCCCTCCCACATACCTCATCAACCGCCCACGAACCCCTCACCTACCCAGCCACTGACCTGTGGGAGTCCCAGGCCTGGACCACAAAGACAGGCAATCTGAAAACCCAAATCTCAGAATCTTGAGCTGGAAACACACAGTTGGGACTCTATAAATAAGAATGCATCCATTCTAACCCCACCTGGGCCTCTGTTCCTTCCTCTATAAAATGGGTATAATACTCACCTGAGAGCATTGTTGTGAACATGAAAAGAGCTGATTAAATTCACATATAAACACTTAGCATAGTACTCAGTACATAGTAGCATTCAATAAATGCTAGCCTAAGATGCTTTTTCCCATTATCAGTCTGCATGGGGCGCAGTGCCTGGAACATAGGAGGCCCTGGGAATGAAAAGGTGTTCTTGACCTGGTCCCTGGGGTCTCTCTGGTCTTAAAGAGCCCAACAGTAAGGAATTACCACCTACAATGGGCACGGCGATGGAGCTGGGGAGACCTGGCTCAGAAACCCTAGCAAGAAATCAGGGCTAACTTTGCTGGTGGGGCCTCTAGGAGGCTGAAGAAGAGACGGCTGAGCCACTGTTCGGTCTCATTCACCTTGCAGTTCCCAAGGGTTAGGCTTGCTTGGAAAGGCTCTTAGATAATTGCAGTCACCCAGCAGGGCCGATTCTTCCATGTTCTTCACTGAGTCCCCACTTAGGAGCTCAGTGAAAATGAAAGAAAATTCTCACAACCGCCCTCATTTGCATCTCCAACCTCACTTCCTCCTACTTACTCATTTTCCTGAGCATTACTTTTTGACCCTGATCCCTTCACTTAGGACTTGGGCCCAGACATGGCCCAACTTGGTCTTGTTTCTATTTGCCCCTTCTCTGGAACCCTCCACCTCTGTTTAGTGGTCAGCTTAAAGTGGGGCTTGGCAAGATATCACAGGGGAAAGATTATGAGGTATCAGTGGTCTCTTGTGTTTCGACCTCCTTTCGGCTCTGGGAGGGGAAAAGAGGCAACCCACGTGGGCGACTCAGAAAACAAGCCAAGATAAGAGCTTCTTGACAAGCCTAGCTGGTAGGCCCCTCATTCACACCGCTTCAAAGACAAACGCTTTCCGTTTGTCGATTTGTTTTAGGCCTTGCCGAATCTGCAACTCTGTGGCCTTGACTCTAAAAATAAATCTCCTGCAATAATGACAAGGCTGTTGCAAAGAGGAAGGCCTGCAGAGAAGGAAAGGTGGAGGGAAGCAAAGTGGAGAACAGGCGGGAGAGAAACTGAATACCCCAACAGGAAGAAGGGATGTGGGGAAATTGCCCTGGCTCCGCCCTCCCGACTGCTGGCAGGGCCTCTGCGAAAGCCAAGAGCACTGGGGGGCACCCTCCACAGGGCCGGAGGTCCAGTAGAGCCAGACCGTGGAGGAGAAAACTGTCCTATCTAGCCATTGTGACCCAGCTCAGCTCAGCTGCCAACTGTGGTCCACACACCAGCAGCTTCAGCATCACCAGCGAATCTTTTAGAAATGCAAATTCTCTGGCCCCAGACCAGCCCTGCTGAATCCTAATCTGCATTTTAACCAGCTCTCTGGGTGACCCAAATGCACGTTAGTTTGAGAAACAAGGCAGAGTCCCTGGTGCTTCCCCGCATACTGCTTAGATGAGCCAGATTCTTCATCCTCCTCCCTTCCCACAAGCGAGAGCTGAGACCTTGCGCTGCTGAGAGGCTTCCTCCGGGAACTCTCCTCTGGAGAGAGGCATCCAGCTAGGATCCTTGTTGACCACAGTTCATTGATGCGAAGGCCCCACTTCCCCATCCACCCCCAAAATAATTAGGCATCTCTCTGAGCCATCCTGTGATCATCAGACGTTCACATGGCCACAGACTCATTACAGACCTAGTCACTCCCAAGGGTCTCTCTGGGATTTGTCATTTGAGTCCCTTCCTTTTTCCTTCCCTCCCAGTCTCATTACTTTGTTTCTCCTTCCGCAGCTCCTGGCCTGAAATGTTTCCCTGTCTCCTCATCTTTATGAAACTTTATTTCATGGCCTTGGTGTGAGATTTTGATACACACTGATTTCCCCTTCACTCTCCCCTCCCCAGTGTCTGGCTGAGATATTTCAACCCTCCTTACTGTTCTCATCAGTTCTCCAAAGAGACTGTCCTCTCCTCCCTTCTGCCTGGGTGGTCATAAACTGGGTTATTTAGTGTGGACTCTGGTTCCAGGCCGGGCAGGTGAAGAGTCAGGCCATTGTTTAGATGCTGAGCAGGTGACAAACAGTTATGGTTGCTCTTTGCTGGAATTCTAAATAGTGGCTGTCACTCTGCATTGACTATAAAATGTACAAATGTGAATGATAAGAAAGAACATAACTGTGCCCCATCTTATCAAATTTATTTTAGCTGTGCTTTAAAATCAATTTAATTTGTAAATTATTCATGGCATGTAGCAACTATTACAGACTTGCACGACCAAAACCTATGCTTTAAAGATTGTGCTAAGTTTTTCAGGACATTTTGTGGATTTTTTTTTTATCGCTTTTCATTATGAAGGTAATGCATATCTGTTTTAGAAAATGTGGATACAATAGATAAGCAAAAATAATTATTTTATTAATATCACCTCTAATCCTATGACCAAAAAATAACCATGGTTAACATTTTACTATATATCGTTTCACTCTTTTTTCATTCTACACATACACATACACACACACACACACATATATGTATCTCTCTTTTTTTTAGAGTCACTGTATATGTGCTAGCTTGTCTCCAAAGAAAGCCACCATCAATTCCTTCCCACCTGTTCTAAAGCCCAGCCCAGCCCTACCCCCTACTCCCCCCATTACCCCCACCTCCACGTTCTGAAGCTGGCTCAGACAAACGCTCCAGAGCAATTGTGCACGTCTCTTCCCGACTCCATATTGCATGACATCATGTTGATAGCTTGAAATCAGCTATGATGGTAAATGCTACCAGTCAGGGCTTTTTGTTTTTTTCAGACATCCAGTTGTTAAACATTTACCAGCACACTGCTGTTTCTATATATGCCCAGGATCAACATCATGGGCATGCAATTTGCGCAGTCAAACAGGGACCCATGATCAGAATGGCCTTGTGCTTGGTTTAATGCTCTGCTGTCACCAGCTTGAAATTCTTAATAATGTTATGTTTGAATGTGAGCTTTGTAAGTGAAGTCTGATGAGACAATGGAACATGTGTGTGAGTAGAGGAGATATACACAGTGTGTCTGCCATTTCTTGTTTGCCCTGTTAGCATTGGTATTCATAATGTCCCATGAGCCCAGAATTCTGGTGAACCCACAATGCATGGGATTCAGCAAGACTCAGAGCAAGAACAAGGTAAGTGTGTGATGTCTACAACTGAGTAAATGGAGGAGCTGGCAGCCCAAAGAGGCCATGCTTTCCATTTGAAACAGTACTTGCTCTAAATGCAGAAAGAAAGCAATGGCATTTGAAGAAATACAAATGTCCAAGGAACCTATCATATTCTTTCTTGTTACTTCCCTCTATTAGCCAGCCCCTTACACCGAAAGTGGTGACATAGAAGGAAAAGGGAAGATGGAGCAACCCATAGCTCCTTGTCCTTTCAATCCTTCCTTAATCCACAGTAAGCTGAAGGTAGAGTGTTGGCAGAATGTGTGCATATCAAGAAGTAAAAAAATAGTGGAGTTAGTTTTGTGCAGCGTTTCCGTAAGACTGAAATACATATGCATGTAACAGCTTCAAAACACAAATTGTATGGTTTCAGTGATTCTGTGTAAGAGTGAAATGCTCTTATATTTGCATTTAAAATTGACATTGCACAACATATAGATGAATGGTAAATTCATGTTAATAATTTATAATTTTAGTTTTCCCTTACTCAGAACCACACTGAATAAGAAATTTAAGAACACCTTATCAAGAGAGAAACCATGGGAGAAAAGGAAAAAGCTCTATATTTTAGTACCTTTAAGGGAACTTCTTTCCTGTTTTGTTTTGTTTCTTTAACAAGGGGCCCTGCATCTTCATTTCACACTGTGTCCAGCAAACTGTGAAGCCAGCCCCATGCATGCCACTCCCCACTGAGAGGTGGAGTCTATTCTTCCATCTCTTGAATCTAGCCTGTCCTACGGTTGTTTCAACCAGTAGAATTCCATAGAGTGAGTTTTGTTAGTTATATGCTTCATCACAAAAGGACTGGAGGTTTCTGCTTCCTGCCTCTTGGAGCCCTGAGCCACCGTGAAAGAAGCTCAGGTTAGTCTGCTGGACAGAGAGCGTCCATGTGCAGGAACACTGGGGTGCCAGACATGTGAGTGAAGAAGCCACCTTGAAAGTCCAGCCCAGTTGAGCCTTCAGATGAAACCAGCCCCAGCTGCCTTCTAACAGCAACCACATAAGAGACCCCAGGCAAACACCACCCAGCTGAGCTCTGTCAACCCACAGCATCATGGGAGATAATAATAAGGTGTTGTTTAATGCCACTAAGCTTTGGGATGGTTTGTTTGGCAACAACAGATAACTACAACAATATCCTTCCCCTTTTGTAACCTGTGTTTCTAGATTTTAAAGAGAAAGTTCTAGATTTGTTTCTTCCAGGAATTGGAATGCCAGGTAGAAAATAGTAGAGTGAGATGCTAGCTGCAATGAAGCATGAGAGTAGATCTCAAAGTTTAGTGCGTCTGAGGTTCACCAGGGTGGGGAGAGGAGGAATGGGGAGATATGAAAAATGTGGCTTTTCTGACACCAGCCCCCCATATTTGGATTCAGCGAATCTGGGGTGTGACCGAGGCATCTGTACTTTTCCAAGACCTGACATGATTCAGAGGCAGGCTTTTGGCAGACCATTTTTCAGAGATGCCACTTTGGGGGTATTACTGCAGAGTGGCAATGGCCTGTCATTTTTTTTAATTAAGATATCATTGATATACAATCTTATGAAGGTTTTACACGAGCAACATCGTGGTTTCAACATTCACCAGCATTATCAAGTCCCCCCACTCCATTGCAATCACTGTCCGTCAGCATAGTAAGATGGCAACAGAGTCGCTACTTGTATTCCCAGCTCCTCACATGGTACCTTCCTCAAAGTGGGTCAGCAGCAATTATTTGTGAAATTAATTCATTTGCATTATCAATAAATGTGAAGCATCAAAAAAAGCTACAGACTCAATGACATCACTGGATAGGATTAGGACTCAGTGGACCTGGTCTGAGGACCTGTCCCTGAAGGACATTTTAGAAAATGTCCTAAAAGAGAGAGACAATGAGTACATCTTGGTAAAATAAATTCATTCAAAGATTCCCAGAAATGCGTGAATGCAATCCCTGGGAAGCAGCTTCCACCTGGCCCCTCTTTAATGGAGGGTTTGGTGAGGGCTGGTGGGTGCTGCCTGTTTCTTAGGGCCACAGAGAATGGGTTTAACCACTGACCTGGACCAAAGGACAAATGGGCATCTGAGTGTCCAGCGGAGGAAGAGCTTATGAACTTCAAGGCCATGAGCATGCACGTTGCTCATCCTCACCTTCCTCACCTGTAAAATGGTGGAAACAGTACATATCTGACCAGGTTTTCATGAGAATTCAAGGTGACACACAAAAGCATCTTGCACAGTGCCTAGCACATAATAGCTCCTCAACAAAATGTTATTGCCTCTTCCCTTTCCCCAAACTCTTACTACCCTAGATGATCCTCTCATGTGTCAGCTTTCCCTGAAGATACAGTAGTGTTTGTTATAAAGGACGCTTAAGATGGTAGGTGTATCAGTCAGATTTTGCTGTAGAACAAACCGCTTCAAACTTAGTAGCTGGAACAACACTCCTTTATGCTTGTTTTGCATCTCTAGATCAACTCATCTCAGTTGGGCTCCACTGGGAAGCTCTGCTCCTGTTAGTCTACCTGGGCATTTACCCAGGTAGTCTACCATGCGTTAGTCTACCGTGGCTCCTCATTGCAGATTGGGGTCAGGTCTGACTCTGGGTCCTAAGTGGAAGGACAGCAGCTAACTGGAGAAAGTGCTTCTCATGGCGATGGTAGAGGTGCAACAGGGAAAGCCCAATGAAGCAACCACATTTCCAGCTGGAAGGACAAAAGGAGGAGATGGTAGAAGTGCAGCCAAGAAGCCGGTGTCACCTGGCAAAAGCTGGGACCACAGTCTATCAGAGGGAACTGAAGTTATGGAGAAGTTCCAGCACCCCAAGGGTGCCATCCAGCACAGAGAATAGGGAAGAAATACCCTGACCTCTTCCTTCTTCCTGCCCTGGGACTTACACCAGTGCCTCCCACTGGCCAAATGTACCAGGAAGCCAGAGAACAAGGGAGCAGTTCTCCATGAGACAGAGCTGGGTAGAAAAGGCAGGGATGGGTCTGGGAGCAAAGAGGTGACTGTGACAGCACTTACTTGGCTCAGACCTGTATGCACACCCAGGCAGCCCATTGCCCAAGCACAGGGCCCCACCCATGCCCTTGGCTCTGGTTGATCCACACCACGAGCGTCCTACTGAACACACTCCAGCTCTCCTGAGGGCTGCTCCGAGGAGCACGCTTGGGCTGTGTGCTGGGCTGGCTCGGAGGGCTGAAGAGTTGGTATTTCTGGGAGTGGCCTTCAACCAGCAATGGACAGGAGCTGTGGCTAATATCCCAGCTTGTTCACCCCGGAGCAAGCTCTACATTGTCTCTTAGAGGCCCTCTGTGGGACTGAGTCCTGGCTGCCCACAGTGTTCGTCTGCTCATGACCACATTCAGTGCTGACTGCCTTGCCTTCCCTCTCATTTCTACTCCCATCCCAAATCAACTCCTTCAGCCAACCTCACACATACACCCGACACAAATCGCAGCCAGGACTTGTGCCTGCTCGCCATCGTGCCTTAGTAGCAGAGTGCAAGCAAGTCCCAGGACCAGGATGGGCACCCTCTGCCCATCCCTAGGATTCATTAACCAACTCCGTCCCCGGGGCCTTATTTGGTTCCTTCCCACCTAAGGACAGCTTCCTTTCCATTCCTTCCAGGACAGGAGGAGCAGAGTGAGAGGCTCAGGGACCCCCTCTAGCAAAAGTCAAGGGCAAATTTGGGTGTGAAATGTTCTCCCAGAATCTCTACCCTGTTCCCACTCACATGCCCCCTCATCTGCCCCCAGCACCCCACAAAAGACTGCCCCTCCTCAGAAGGAAACGAGTTAAGTGCTACGTTACCAAGGAACTGCCACACTAGCCACCAAAGTGACTACTCGTTATTTGAACACTTTCTTCTATTTGACTGAATACAGGAAAAATGTCACAAATAGAATATTCATCATCCCCCTTGCGCGCCTTTTCTTCCTAGCTTATCTCCCTGCTGTCATGTACAAATCCCGGCTTCAGGTTCATTTGGTATGTTCAGTGCGTGCCCTGGGAGAGGACGCTGCGGAAAGCCTTGCCCACATGCTCTGTGCCATGACAGCCTACCCTCCCCACTGATGACACCCCACCAGACAAACGCCCGTCACACTGACCCCTCGAGGGTAGGACAACATCTGTCTAAGCAGAGGGGCCTTCTACTCCACGTGGAGGGAACAGAAAGGACCCAAGGAGCCTTCACAGCCATTTAGTAATTCTAGGCATGTCACTTTTACAGACACCTCAGCTTCCAGAGCTTTTATCCTCAGGTGCTTCTTAGAAGACGCAGGATGGCATCCCCACCCCACTTCAAACACCGTCTGTTTCGAAATCCTCAGAGGGGCTAACATCGCCTGCCAATTTCTCAGCTACAGAGTCATCAGTGCGAAGCGTCTCTCCCTGCCTCTTTTCCAGCAGTGCCAGAGACGCGGTTTCCCCAACCCGGTCGTCCTCCAGCCAAGACCCGCCCAACAGATTGCCCTGTCAGGCTGCAGGCAACACGTTTCAAGGACTGGAAAATCAAAGTACTTATTGCCCTGACAATTAGATATTATGTTCAACTGCAGTAACACGAGCCTGAAAACTGGTGCTTAAACAACAGAAGGATTTATTTTTCTCTCCTGTAATATCAGTCTAGAGGCAGGCCATCCAGGGCTGCTATGGCCACTCCATGAGGCCACCAAGGACCCAGCCACTTTCTCCTCCATTCTTATAGGGTGACCATCACCCCATGCTGTTTAGATGGCCAGTGGAACTCCAGCCAGTGCGTTTGAGTTTCAAGCAGGATAAAGAGGAAGGGCAGACAGGGGCTCCCAAGCTGATTCAGCACCTCTTCTAAGAAGCCTTCCAGAAATCCCACCCAAGAACTCCAGCTTACATCTTGTTGACCAGTAGCTGCAAGGAAGGCCGGGGAATCTAAGTGTTTAGCTGGATACATTTCCATCATGCATAAAATTGGAGTTCTATTCATGTTATGGGCTTAATTGTATCTCCCTGTGGTTCATATGTCCAATGATCATTAGTCCAATCCGACTGGTGTCCCTGTAAGAAGAGGAGATCGGTACACAGACACACAAAGTGGGAGACTACGTGAGGACACAGGGAGGAGACGGCAGAATCAACAGGCCACGGAGCCAAGGCTCAGAATGAAACCAGCCCTGCCAAGTTGCTGCCACCTTCATCTTGGACTTCCAGCCTCCAGAACTGTAAGAAAATTATTTCCTGCTGCTTAAGCCACCCAGTCTGGCACTTTGCCGTGGCAGCCTGAGCAAACTAAGACAGGTAGTAAGGAGGACAAGAAGAATGGTCATGGGGAGGCAATTACCAGTATCTGGCACATTTGGGAACACCTTGTCTCTACTACTGGAGCTTTCTCAGGTCCTTTTTAAGGTATTTTTCATCAGGTGGTACCCAGAAGACCTGCACCATCCCCACCTTCCCCAGCCAGCTCTCCCCCAACCTCCATTTCTCTCTTATCTTTGCACAGTTCTCCTCCCTGGAAATGCTTGCATTAAAAACTGTGGCCTCTCTGGAATGGTTTGAGAAGGACTGAGAGTCTAAAGTCAATGTTTCATTCCTTTGGTAATCTGTTATCTCCTATGAAAATGCAAACTGAATGGCAAATGATCTAGATCTGGTCAGCCCAGGCTGTGATGCAGGGAGAGCGTGGGGCAGGACCAGGAAAGATGGCTGGGAAGAGGGTACCAAGAGCCCGAGGCCAGAAGGAAGGCACAGAAGGCCCAGGTGAGGCTGCTACCAGCAAAGCAGTCTCGCACACACTATTGGGCTCATCCTTCTTTGCTAGAAGGGGATGTGGAAAGGTACTGGGATCAGGATCAAAATCTTTCCCAGGGAAGACCTTGTGCCTCCACCCCATCTTAACTTCTGTCTGATAAAACCACATTCAGACATCACCTTCCCACACATTCACTCTCCTGCTCTCCCTTCACGGCCCGCCAAGCTTCTCAGAGGAAACAAACAGGCAGGGGAACTGGGATGTTCTGCCTCCACACCAGGTGCCAAGACACTGGCTCCATCACAAGAGATGCCACAGGCATGGGACATTGTCTTCTGTCTTCACGGAGTCTGACAGTTCCCTATCTTCCTTTCTTCAATCCAGTCACTTTTTGCTCTGACAAAACACCTCAAATAATTCTTTCAGGAAGCATTAAACTTCCAAGTCCTTTCATATCCAAAAACACCTTTAATTTGCCCTCACACTTGAATATTAATTAGCCAGTGTGCAGTATTTACTTGTCTCAGCACTAAACCCACCCTTTTGAATTCAGCTCTATACCACTGAGGCTGGAAGACTGCAAACATTTCCCAGCTGCCTTTCTGGTAAGTTCTGCCAATAGGAGGCACTGGTAAGAGGTCAGAAGGCAGAAGAAACAGAAAACCTTCCTGCTTCGGGCTCCCCTGGGATGCAGCTACAGGTTTCTCTTTTCCTGGTTGCACCCTGACTAGTACAGGTACAGAATTCAAATCTCAAAGTAATCTTCCCTCAGAATTTTGAAGACATTGCACTACTCTTTTCACTTTCCAGCTGAAATGTTTAACACCAGGTTACTATTTCTTATCTCTCTGGAAGATTTGGACTCTTCTTGGAGTTCAACTTGGGGATGCCTTCAGAGATGGTTCCTTTATAATTCTTCCTGTTTGGCACTTGGTCTGCTCTCTACATCTAAAGGTTGAAGCTTTCCTCCAGCTCAGGGAAACTGCTTCTTCTAGTACTACTTTGATAATTTCCTCTCCTACAGGTTCTCTGTTCTTGGCTTCTGAGAATTCTTATTAGATCAATATTTGAATTTCAGCTCCTGATCTACGTCTCCTAATTTTTCTCTTATGGCTTTTTAAAAAGTCTCCTTGTCCCATTGCACTTTTTGAGGGAATCTTGCAGCCCAGGCATCAACGCCATCTTCAGCCATGGCCAGTCGGCTAATCCACCAAATGCACGTATGATGTTAGCAATTGTGCTTTTTGGATTCCAAGAACCCTGCCATATCCTTTTGACAGCAGTCAGCTCTTCATTTGTGGATAGCACTCTTGCCTAATTTAAATATCTCTCTATATCCTGGGAGAATACTGTGAAGGATTAGTTCTCTTGTTTGTTTAGTTTGGTGTCTCTCTTCACAGTGTTAGTTTTCTTCGAATATGTTTGATAATCCTGTACTCTCTGTTCCTGTTAGAGATGAAGGTCCAGGCTGACTACACAGTGACAAATGCCCACTCTCAGGGCAGTGAAAGCCAGTTCTGTTATGGAAGCCTGAATGCTCCTGACTGTTTTGGTGAAAAAGGGTTTGGATCAAGCCACCCTTCCTTGTTGATGTTTGCTAGCTTGTTCTCTAAGCATGGGGACTCCCTTCCCTAATGGCCACCAGCTGGGGTCATGACCTTTTCTCTAGACACTGGGAGGTTTCACAGATGAGAAGCCCCAGTTTGGAGGTTGTTCTTACAGCTTTAGCCTGGAGGCCAGTATCAGGAGGCAACTCTCTGAGAGCTGGGCACAGGCGCAGAAGCCTTGAACTCACCACCTCACCCAAAGCCCCACAGGGCATCCTCCCTCTCCCAGCCCTTGCTGCCTCTCATCTTGGGATTCTTCCAGAGTCTATCAGAAAACTCACCTTTGAGAGAGAGAGGGCTCTCTTTTGCCTGTGTGGAATTTGGGGATCTTCAACACTGCTGTGAGGATCCTATCTCCATTACATCTTCTCAGAATTTCTGGCCAACTGATGACAACTTACCCAGCTTCCCAGCTAGGCTTTTGGTTTCATGCAGCATTTTAGCATGAAAAGCTTCATGTGTATATTAAAATAGATAAATCTTATAATAAACATTATGCTCAGTAAAACAAGTCAGTCACAAAAAGACAAATACCGTATGACTCCCCTGATATGAGGTATCTAATCCAAATCATAGACACAGAAAGTAGAAAGGCGGTGGTTGCCAGGCGCTGGTGGGAAAGAGGGGAGTGGGGAGTTGGTGTTTAATGGGGACAGAGTTGCAAGATGGGAAGAGTTCTGGAGATTGGTCGTGCAACAGTGTGAGTGTACTTAACACCACTGAAATGTGCACTTAAATATGGTTCAGATGTTAAATTTTATGTTATGTGTATTTTACCACAATTAAATAGTTTTTTAAATATTATAGTGAATCCCCCCATGGACCCATCACCCAGCTTTAGCAAGTATCAATTGGTTTATCTATAGTTAAACTCACTCCCGCCTGCACCCCTCCCAACATTTTTTTTTTCACTTTTCTATCATTTCAATGGAGTTTGAAGAGGGAAGACAAATGGTAAATTAGCACTCTCAAAACACAAACTCGTTTCTTCAGCAATGCTTGAGGAGACTCTTAAAGTTGGGTAATGGCTACAAGGGGGGGGGGCCTTGCCCTCTTCTCTCTACTTCTGAGTATGTTTGAAACATTCCATAATTAAAAGTTAAGAAGTAAAAATCATAAGGTGAGACATCACCAAGCCTTTGAAAATAAATAAATAATAAAAAGTGAAAATCAATGTTTGAAGAATGAAGGCTCCTGAGTGAAGTGTTTTCTCCAAGCCATCCCTACACTGTCTTGTAACCCAGCGATTCTCAGACAACATGGCAGTGACAGCCATGCCGTTCTCCTCCAGTCTGAAAGAGTCATTGAGAATTGTGGGGTGGGCGGGGGCAACTTATAGGGAGGAGTGCCTTGTCCAGGTGAAGCGAGTGGAAGCCGGGTGAAGGGGGAGGATCTCCAGACCAGCCTCCCTGGGCTGCTGTGGCCTGGGTCACACTCCTTTCCTGACTGAAAACTTACCTGTGAGCAAAGCAGGAATCAACAAAAGTCCATCTTACACCTTTTCAGGCTCTCCTTCTTACACTTTATTTGTTCCAAGGCCTTAAAAGTGATCTTATAATTAGAAACTGAAACCTTGACCAGACATTTGATTGTATTAAGGAAGTGTTCATTTTTATTATTAATTTTTAGGTATTTATCACCTAAACTGTCGAGCACCTAAGTGCCACTATGGTTATGTCCTCTTTCAGAAATACATACTAAAATAATGGTGGATGAGATGACATCATGCCTGGCATAGGCTTCAGAATAACAAAGGAGGATGGATACATCCCCATATGTTCACCCAAAGATGCATGCTACAATGTTCACAGCCGCTATTCATAATGGCCTCAAACTGGCCCTACGCAAGTGCCAAATAAAAGGGAATGGCTAAACCATGGCACATCCATATGAGGGAATATTGCTCAGCAATAAAGAGGAATGAACTACTGAGGGACACAGAGCATGGATGAACCTCACCAACGTAACATTGAGCATCAGAAACCAGACTCAAAAGTCAACACTGTTCAATTCCATTCACATAAAGGTCAAAACCAGGCAGAACTCATCCATGCCATTAGAAGTCAGAAAGCAAAGCAGCCACCTGGGAGGAGGGGGAGTGAGCAGAGGAAGGTGTCTGAGGGGCTCATCAGTTTCAGTCTACGCCTTTTGTGCTGGTTATACAGGTGTGTTCAATGTATGAAGATGTGCTCAGGGCCTGCCTACCATATGTGCGCTTTTATGTATATATATATATATTACGCCTTGATTAAAAATTTTTAAATCATAATAACACAGGAAAAGCATACGGAGAGGGCAAGATTGGCTATGGGTTGATAGTTACTGGAGCTGGGTGAGGGGTATATGGGGGTTCATTATACTGTTTAATCGACTTCCAGGTGTATTTGAAATTCTCCATAATAAAATAACTTTTTAAAGAGACCCTATTTTTTAAATACATATTTTCTACCTTGGGAGTGGGTGCGGATTGTGATCATTGTTTTTAACTGGAAGAGAGAGGGGAAAAAAATACGCAAATTCAACACCCTGAACTTCTTTCTATTAAGAGTAGATTAGTTAGTCATATCGACTTCTCTGCTCAAAGAATCCCTCAATCCTTCTCTTAGCTCCCTCTTCAATTGCCTTCCACATCCGCATGAAACGGTCCTGTATATTTAGGGGCAATTGTTTTCACAAGAAGAAAGTTTTCCAGAGCTTCCATTAGCCACTATGCATTTTTATTGATTTATAGATATATGCCTTGTTCCAAAGATGTATTTAAGGTACCAAAGATGCATACAGTGGAACAGCATAAAATAAACTACAAGTAAATAAGAACAAATGAGATAAAGGGAAAACAAGGATAGGAAAGTAAGATGGAGCCAAGAGGGAGGTGACTACACAAAATACCTACCATGAAACCCACTACACTGGAAGCAGAACACAAGTTTGAGGCTGAGTTCCCCAGCAACCCTTGTGGAAAAAGGAAGCTGGATCACACTATGATTCACAGAGCTGGTGATACAAAAGCAAAGCCAACAGTCAGAAGCACGAGTGTTCCTAACAAGCAGATCAAGTACACAGGTTTTCACCATGGAGTATCACAAATATAATATTATGAACAACATCCTCATATTACACACAGCACCAGAACCCAAGACTTTCTTACCCACATGCGTACTACTGTAGTGCAACAAGGGTCAACAATGTTCACATCTACACAACCATAGGGACTTTCTCATCACTTCCTTCAAAATAGGCTGATGGAGAACCTCTAAATGCCCTTCAAGGAAAATCGCTCTGGGTGGCCAAATGGGGCCTTCACACTGGGGTGACTTTCCATGGGACAGACTTCAAAGTATCCAAAGATTCCTAGCCTAGAAGCCATGCCCCAAGATTCAGGGGGTCCAGGATTCCTCGGCACACTAAGCAAAGGTGTGTGTGTGTGTGCGTGTCTTCCAGGCAGTGGGTCCATTGCTTTCTTTAGAGTCTCAAAGGTGCCTATGAATTGAAGGAAAGCGAAGAACACCCACCTGGGGGAAAAGAGGCAGCAAAGGCTTCAAAACTTCTGCATACACGCTGCTGCTCTCAGGCTCCAGGCACGTAATTGCTCAGGTTGCCAGTGAGGAGTGGCCACGTGGGTTTAACACAGAATGGAGCTTGGGGTAGGACCGGAATCTTCCTGTGAAGCTGAGCTGATCAGACCCAGGTCCAACCAGAAGGCCCCCACCCCTGCTCAAAGACTTGCTGGGTGGAGGGACCTCAGGAGCAAGGTAACTTTGAGAAGAGGGAGAGAGCAAGGTGCCACCATGGTCCCAGGCCATTAAACAGGGCTGCATTAACCTCTACCAGAAGAATTTTTTTTCTAATTTAAGACAATTATAACTAAACACCCACCTAAATCATTTTTTAAAAAGTCATTAATCTTTGATCGTGTGCTTTCCTAATGAATTCTCAAGCTCAACCAGTGCCAAGGTGACCCAGGTGATTAGTGCCCCGGTTATAAGCCAAACACCAGGTACAAGCAGGGGAATCCCTACCACAAACAGTGGCTTAGGATCCAGGACAATTAAGCTAGAATTCTTTCTGCCAATAATTAGACAGTTGTTTATGAAAGCTGTTGCTGGATGTCATTACTGATAACAATAATTAACATTTATTAAGTATTTATTACATGCCAAGCACTCTATTGTCTCCTATAAGCTTCACAACAGTACTCTGACTGTGGTGCTGGCCCATCATTCCCATTTTACAGATGGGCAATCCAAGGCTTAAAGAGGTGAAAGATCTTGCACAAAGTCAAAATGTAAGCCAAGATTTGTCTGATTTGCCTGCCTTTGCCCTCAACCACTGTGCTGCAACATTTCAGAATATGAAACATTCAGCTCACCAACAGTGGTATGGAATGGTTAAGGAGTTTCAAAGTTAAGATGCAGAGGGGACAGTGGTAGGAGGAAAGAAATTTCTGCTTATGGTCTTAAAAATAATTGTCATATCCATTAAGAAACTTCTCCCTGTTTCAATCATCTATTATTTTGTAATGAACCACCCCACGAGGTGGTGACATTCAACAACAATTTAGGATTGCCTCTCACGGTCTGTGGGTTGACTGGGCTCAGGTGAGTGGTTTTTGCTGGGGGCCACTTATGCACTTGCAGACAGGTGCTGGCTGGGCTTGGAGTCCTCTGGAGAGGGCTGGACATCCAAAATGGCACATGTATGGGGCTGCTGGTTGATGCTGGCTGTCATCTGGGAGGTCACCTGTCAACCTGAGTGCCTACATGTGTGCTTTCCCTGTGACAGGCTCTGAAATTTGAATTTCAGTTGTTTACTTGTTCACTTGTTTAATGAATATTTTTTTTAGTGTAAATATATCCCAAATATTGCACAGGACATACTTATACTAAAAAAAATCATTGTTATCTGAAAGTTAATTTGGGGACATCCTTATACTAAAATATTAGTAATTCACCTGAAATTCAAATTTAGCTGAGGGTCTTGTATTTTTATTTATCTGGCAACCCTAGTAAGAGGCCACTCTTACCCTATGCTCAATGATGTGGTTGGCAGGAGTTGGCCTTATCTCTTGTATTAGGTTTTTTTTTTTGCTGTGTAACGAATTACCACAAACTTGGCTGCTTGAAACACCACCCAGTTATTAGCTCACAGTTTCCATGGGTCAGAAAGCCCAGCATAGAGTGGCTCAGTCAGATTCTCTGCTTGGAAGCTCACAAGGCTGAAATCAAGATGTTGGCAGGGCTGCATTCCTTTCTGGAAACTCTGGGAAAGAATCCACTCTAAGCTCCTTCTGGTTGTTAGCAGAACCAGCTCCTCCTCACATTTTCCAACTGGCTAGGGTAGGAGAAATTCTTCTCATGCTTTGAATCTCTATGATTTTTTCTTCTCCTTTCTCTTCTGCCACCAGCCAGAGAAAGTTCGCTGCTTTTAAGGGCTCATGTGATTAAATTAGGCCCATCCAGATCGTCTCTCTTTTTTTAAGGTCAATTGTACTATATAACGAACACACTCGTTGGATTGAAATCTCATTACATTTACAGCTTCTGGGGATTACGTGGCATGGGATCCTCAGGGGTCATTCTTAGAAATTCAACCTACCACACTCCCAGACGCAGGGGTAGGCCCTGAGAGTCTTAAATCAGTGAATGTTTCTGATGTCCAGCTTCAGCCCAGAGCCAGTGAGATGGAAGGAATTATTTGCCCAGATTTTGGGGAAAGAACTTTGTTCTCTTCTATAGGATTGGATGCTATCTGGGTATAGGTCTGGAGGTGCCAACATCTGAAAGCCACAGGGGTGGCCTGAAGGTCAGCCGGGGCAACCACAGAGCTGGAGTTGGAGGCGGGCCAAGAGAGCAAAGCCAAGAACTGGGGTGGTGATAATATTGCAGCTCTGAATTAGGCCGCTCTGGAACCCCACTCAACTTGTTGACTTTTTACTCATGGAGGCCTAAAAAGTTCAGACAGTCGTTCCCCATCAATTTCCACTGAAATGTTACTAACTGATACAAGAGATGATGTCACTGTCCTGGCTGGAGTGTTTCTGGCTCCTGATAGACTGTGCTGAACAATCACCAGCTAAGTCCCTCATTTATAAAAACAAGGCCCTGAACCTGTGCTAGTTAGGCAATCCAACGGCAACAACATTTCTCTCCCTCAAAGTAAGAAGAGAATGGAATAACTCTCAGAGAACAGCAGGTGTCCTACAGATTCCAGAAGCCTGTTTTCCTAACTTTCCCAATCTATCCAGGGAGGTAGTCAGGCTGACCCAAGGGTTAACATGCATAGGAAAAGCAGCATGTTTGACCTAGCTCACTGTCACTTGCCCTTTCTGGAACTTCCTCGTGTATTTCAATCACCTGCCCGTTCTCTTTCCCAGGGCTACTTCAAGAAGAAAGTTCTCCTGAAACTTTAGCCTAGTACTACAGCTCTGCCAGCCTCTATTGGCATTGACAGGTGGGGGGCGGGGGGCAGATTTTAGGAAAAACAACACAAAACAGCAGATGACATTTGGAGTGCTAAAACTTCATCTCAAAATAACTAGGCTCCCCATCTCCCCAGGATATGAATTTGCTCAGTGTAGAGGGAACTCAAATTCACTGAGCAGCTACTGTGCGTCAGCAGTGCTACCTGATAGTAACCCTGCAAGTACATAAAGCCCTGGATATACACAGAGGCACTGAGGCCTCCAGCCCATGAGTGAGGAAGGGATGTTTTTCACTCCTTTTACAGGAGAGGAAATGGAGATTCAGAGACTTAAATTAACTTGCACCAGGAATCAAAGGAAGTAGGGGCCACGGGCAGGATTCACACCGAAGGTCACCTGACTTCAAAGGTAGTCTGTTCCAGTGCCCCATCCTGGCCTGGCTGAGTGAAAAATGACTGGGACCATTTTGTCTAGTTTTAATCTTCCCAATAACCTGGAAAGTAGGTATTATGAACACTGGCCCTATTTTACAGATGAGGAAACTGCTTTACAGAGTAACTTTTCCAATACCATAAAATGAGTTAAGTGCAGAATTGGGGTTTGAGCCCAGGGTTGGTGGTTTTTCCTTCCAGCAATACGTGATGAGGGGCAGAGAATCAGAGCAGATAATACTCAGGCATCATTCATATACCCATTAATTAATTTGCTCGCTTATGCATTGTTTTTTATCAAATGCCTCTGTTGTGTTAGGCTGTGAGAAAGGCTCATATCACTGGTCATAGAAATGTGTATTCTGTTAAGGAAGATGATTTAACTGTGTGCCCAAAAGGAGCTGGCATCTGTAGAGGGTCATAAAGGAGAGGTATGATTTTCTACAGGTGAGAACACAATCTGGGGCTATGTGAGAAATTGAGGACAGAACATTCTCACAGAGCATGAGGGGAGTAGGGATA